>VXBZ01011613.1:111965-129018 GCA_013399135.1 Heliornis fulica | reverse complement strand
GAGAGAGAGAGAGAGAGAGAGAGAGAGAACGCAAGCGAGCTTCTCTGCCTCAGTGATGATATGTTTGGAGTTGTGTTTTACTTCTTCTGCCATCTACAGCATACGTATCTATGGAGTAGAACTAGTCTGTGGTGGAGCAGACTAGTGCTTGCTCTTGTGCTTCTTATTCCAGTTAGAGGTGACACTTGTTCAGCTTTCTCAACCTGGGAACTATATAATTTTCTTTTTTTACCTGAATTTTCAGCTCTGGGAGTGCTGTGTGTGACGAGTGAGTGTCCCCAGTAGTGCTAGTTTTGGGTGTCACCTTTGGAGAGCACATTTCAGCAGAGCGGTGCTGTGGGGTGGGAGAGAAATGCTGTGCCAGTGACATGTGGCTCACTTGAGACAGGTAACAGGGATTTTGGTTTGTTGTTGCTGAGTGCTGGTCTCATGACCTGAGATTTGATCCCATATCCATCTGTTTTGTATTCCTGATTTATACAGTGCCCTACAAGGCAGCAGAGATGCATTTTAAATAGTGCATGGTTAGGGTGAACTTGAATTTGGAAACAGAAAGGGAAAAAAATAAATTCAGGTGATATAATTAACTGTTTAACAAGAGGAGTTGTTTTCTTATTCAAATTTAGTCTCTGTGCAGATTTTTTTTTCAATGTAACTGAAGTCTCTTGCTCTGTCTCAAAGTGCTTGCTTAAACAATAACTGGTTTTATTTAGCAAATTTGTGCTTAATTGTGCTTCAGGTGATTGCCTTGTCTTGCTTTTTTTTCTTCTTCTTTTTAGATAAAAATTGCAAGTGCTTTTTAACATATGAATTCTGAAGTATTGAACTGTTCTGCAAGATCACTTGAAAATCTATTTGAAGGTCCAGAGCAACAGCTATCCCAATCAATATGTGCTTTTCTGAGCATGTTCCCTTATAAAAAGAGGTAGAGAAATTAGAAAGTGACCGATAACTTTGACAGCAGTAGGTAAAGTAGAGCAATAAAAGTGAAGTTAATAAAATAAACCCCTGAAATGTACAAAATTTCATCCTACACTCAGAATAAATTAGGTTGTGATTCCAACTTGGCTGGAAGAGAATGTGTGCATCCCTTAAGTGAGCTGGAGCATATGCAGTTTGTTTTGCTCTGCTTTGGTGTGAAATTGTATTGCCATCAGTAAAGTTAGGTATTGATCTTCCCCCCCCCCCCGCTTTTTTTTTTTCTTCTCTTTTTTTAACCTTCCCGTTTGTGCTTTCCCTCTTTGTTACCTGGGGGGTTAATTCCTCCTTTGCACCCATGCGCTGCCCAGCTGATCCTTAGCCCGGCCTTAGCCCGGCCTTAGCCCTGCCTTAGCCCGGCCTTTGCCCAGCCTTAGCCCGGCCTTTCTGCTTCAACCTTGGGGCTCATTCCCTACTCTTCTTCCTCGGACTTGACACCCGCTTTGATCTTTTTTAGAAGCACTTTATAAGCACTTGCTTGTGGTAGAAATGGCCTGGCTTTTTGTTCAGCAAACATTATTAGTGTTCTAGCAATGCTGGGATGGCTTTTATCTCCCTGTGGATTCTCATTAGCTTTACGTTACAATGGGAACAGCATATGTGCAACTTTGCCAAAGTGGCCAGTCAATTTAAATTTGTTAATAGCAGTATTTTTTTTTCACAACAACTTTCTTCAGTGCCAAGGGAAAACAGCTTTGTTGTTCGGGAAAAAAAGTAAAATGCAGTTTGTTAGAAGTAGAAATACAGCAGAAGGAGAGCGGCTGCTCATAAATATCTTCAGAACTTTCTATTCTTTGACATGTCTAGTACTATCCTATAAAAGCACCATCTTAAAAGCAGAAAATTCACATAGCTGGTTGGGCTTGGTTTGCAGTAGTTCCCGAAGGCTGCATGAGTGTGTTTAAAGGAGTGGCTGCTTTGAGTTGTGCTGTGCTCCTCGTGGACTGATGATGACGTTATTTCTTCTTTTCTTTCTCTGATATGGTTACATGTAAATGGCTCAGGCAGGCCGAGGTCCAGTTAGTGAATATTTTTGCAAACTCAACAGAATGAGCACATTCCCCAAATGTTTCCCTAACAAATGTCAGAATTGCACATGCTTATTTATGCTGAACAGAGCTGCTGCTTTTGGAGCTGGCTGTGCACAGATAGGGCCAGGGTCTGTTTCTGAGATTGTAGTGAAACTGAAAACTGGATTGAGTGCAGGACAGACTGATTGGATGCAGGGTTCTGTGGAGGAGGATTGTGTGGTGTGAGTTAGAGCCTGTCTACGCATGGATTTACTCAGGGATGTATCATACTCACCTCCCTGAGTAGACTCAAGCGTAAGCCTCTCTCCGGTGGAGGTTTGAGCACTTCAGCACAATTCACATTGCTGAATTAGACTGAAACCAAATTAGGAAAAAGTGGAGTTAGCTGGGAATAGAACTGTAATTTCAGTTCACACTTTATCTTGCTCAGGGCTTGTTTATAGACTATAGTAAATTTTGCAAAGAGCATGACTCCATGTTAAAACTAGAAAATACAGTTTAAGCACTAATTAGACACTCGTTTAGTTTTTTGGGGGCTTTGATATTCCTGATGAGGACCACTAATAGATTTACAACAGGATGTGAAAGAGATCTCATGGCTGTGTTGTCTGGGGTGCTTTAATAGTCCAGCCCAAAGAATTTTGCCAAGAATTTCTGCATTAAGCTTGGAAGTTGTGAGAATCTGCAAGCTGTTACGGTGCTAATGGCTCAGGAAGGGCAGGCTGGATACTGCTGGAGAAGTGTGTCCTAGGTGTCAGAATCTGACCCTTCAGAATCATTTAAAAATGAGACTGAATTAAAAAAATATATATATCAAAGCTTTGGTTGTCTTCCCAATTATTTTGTTTCCCTTTAATTATTCTTCTTGTTATAAATACGCATTTTTATGTGGGCTCTGTCTAGCTGTAATTCCCAGATGTAAGATATTGTTCCGGGTCCGTCTGGGAAATGAAAAAGCTTTCTGTCAGAAGTCTTTTACTGATGCAAGTATTTTTAAACTGTAATCATATTAATTGATTCTTGGTTTCAGAGGAAATGAAACTGAGGCATCGATCCCTGTTTGTTCAACATAAATGACCTGAAAGGAGGAGGGGGGTTGTTTTTTGAGTTTGGGTTGGGTTTCTTGTCACTAAATAGAGCAAAACCAAAGCTTTGGGGTTTGGTGAGGTATTTTAGTTTTTAACTTCTGTTCTTGTATATTAGTTTTTCAGAACTGTTTAATTTAGCAGCATTATTGTCGGTGTTTTCTCTCTTGCTGAGCAAATCGTCATAGATTAAGGGAATATCTTCTCTAAAACATTGATCAGAGCAAAAACAAGAGCATTTGAAGAGAAAACCAAAGTGCCTTCCTCTGACATTATTGGCTTAGTGACTTTGCTTGTTCCTGGTGTCACAGAGTGTATGGGATTGCAGTCACTGCAGCACAGTCTGCTCCTACGCTGTAGACATTTGAAGACTAGGCAGGCTGTTTGCTCCTGATACTTTTATATGGGCCAAAAGTTTGGGGTTTTTGCTTTTTTACAGCTGGGTTGGTAGCCCAAAGTGAAGCATGTTAGTTTAGCATTGCCCTACGTAGCATGGAGTGGGGCACCTTCCTCATTTTTGGGCTCACATAAGCTTCCAGACTCGGTTCTTTTACCAACCCTGTTCTCTTCTAGCATATCTGTGAACTTCCAAAGGTGCATTTGATTTTACTTGGTGTTACTACGTGAGCGTTTCAGCTGATTCTTGTATGAACTTGGCAGAGACAATGGAAGCTTGCTGTCAAAAACTACCCACACTTGCTTGGAGAAAGTCTTCACGTTCATGTAATCCTTGGTTTGTCTCCTCCCAGTGGATTTTGTACTGTTTTCCTGCAGATTAACTCTGCTTGGTCTGAAACAGAATGTCTAAGTGTGCTTTGTCCTTCCGTCGGTGCAGGTGACGGATCACGCGACCACTGCTCTCTTGCACTACCAGCTGCCTCAGATGCCAGATGTGGTAGTCAGATCTTTCATGGTAAGTCTCTTGGAAAGTATTTCTTTTCTA
Source organism: Heliornis fulica (assembly GCA_013399135.1). Classification (NCBI taxonomy): domain Eukaryota; kingdom Metazoa; phylum Chordata; class Aves; order Gruiformes; family Heliornithidae; genus Heliornis; species Heliornis fulica. The sequence goes on along the minus strand of VXBZ01011613.1, from coordinate 124,981 downwards.
GACTTCAGCACACTTACAGTGATCAACATTAGACACCTCTGATGCAGTTTTAATTTCCCTTACTGAAGTTAGACTGTAGGGAATGGCTGAAATGATCCATATCTCTTACATGGACAAGGATGAAGACCCAGGGTAACTGGTGTGGGAAGACAGAGCTGTGTTCAGGTGTTTTTCTGTCACAGGTCTCAAAATGTATTTGATGATTCCTGTTTGCAAAACTACTCTGGATCATCTCTAAAGGCTCTCAACACTGCAGCCAACACTGTTGCTGTGGTCCATCACTTTCACACAGTTCATACTGCATGAGGAACTTCTCCACTGAAGTTCCCCAGTAAGGGGAAGCTTCCAGGTGTGGTGTGTTCCAGTTGAGGCAGCTCACTTGTCAGCTTGCCCAGTATGGGAAGTGATGGGAGTTATGTGGGGAATGTTGAGAGGGAAAGATGTGATGGGGAAGAGTCCATTTTTCTGTAGCCACTTTTAGCTCCAGCTTTGTTCTGAAGGAATTTAGGCTGCCCAGAGAGGTGGTGGAGTCTCCTCTGGAGACATTCAAGACCAACCTGCACACATTCCTGTGTGACTTAATCTCGGTGATCCTGCTCAGGCAGGGGTTGGACTGGATGATCTTTGGAGGTGCCTTCCATCTCCTAAACATTCTGTGATAATTGCACGTACTCACCCAGCGCGACAGCAGGTGGGTTTGGGGTTTGAGGAGACGTTTGCTCAAGTATATTCCACATTTGTTTTACTGAATATAACTAAATCAAATACTGCTCTACCTTGATATGCAGATTTAAGTTTATCACCTTTAATTCTGCTTCTATCTAGAGTTTTTCTGTGAAATAAACTTGTATATCAGCAGTCCTGTTAATCAGAGGGTGAGAACAAGAGTTTATGATTCAAAACTCTTTCTAGTAAGATAAATTTTGACAGTGGAGACTCCTGCTGTTCTCTCTGCGGGAGCTTCCCAAAGGAAGATTTTGGGAAAGTTTTCATTGCTCATCAGACTTTGTCCTTCACTTAAATTCGATTACATTACCTCTTCACCTGAGCAAGGTAGGTAGGACTTTCAAAAACAAACATCTGGCTTTGCCATTGCCAATCTTCAGGTGTGTACAATAGCGTTGGGAATTTTTATGTTTAATTTCTGCTGTGTAATTTTCAGTCAGATTGCCCTTACCTGCTGTTCTGGTTTGTGTATTAAATAAAAGGTCACTAAGCTGAGAGATCTGCAATGGTCTCTTTTCTTGGAGTACATCCTAAAATAAGGGGTTTGGAAAGGTGAAAGGAACTATTACTGGTCAAATCCATGTTTCAACATGTTTCTGAGAACTGATGTGTAATAGAATGGGTGGCACGTTTAAGCTATGGACCTGCCTGATTGATGGCATAAAACACTACTAAAACTTCTAATGGAGTAAAACTAGATGTACACCAGAAGTGTCAATATGTTGTTCTTCCACGATTCAGCTGTGCAGCCCACATGGCAGGATGCAGTGTAGCCCTGACTTTCTGCTGGGCATGAGGAGAGTGTGTGGGTTTTTTCTTTCAACAGATGTCTCGAGTGCACAATTTAACTTCATTTACCTATTTTTGTATTATGGTTCAGAAAATTCGATTTCTCTGTAGTGCAAGCAAAGCCCATCCAAGCTGAAGTAAATAACAGCAATTTACTTGTAGTGTTCTGTTGCCCTTGTCCCAGTATTTACTGCTAAACCCAGAGAGGATCTAGTTCTTTTGGAGGAGAGTTATTGACGGCCAAAGGTTCAGTTGCTATGGAGAAAGCTCTGATGAAGATGGAAGGATTTGTTTCAATAAACTCAGCTGACCTCTTCTTCAGAGAACAATTTTCTCCTATCGATGTGATTCAATAGGACTTTAAATGACAAGATTCATGTGCATCCTTCACGATATAAATCTGCTGGTATAGGTGGGTTTTGGTTGTCTGTCTCCTTGAGTTGGGAAGTGGGTTATGTAATGCTTGTTGCTACATGTGGCGATGGGAACAGTCTACTTCAGAGGCAGGAACTTTACCCAGAAATATTTGAACTTATTCTGTGGCATTCAGCATTAGCCTTTTGTAGATACATGTTTATCGGTGTAATCAGATTTAAAAAGGTATTTTATGACCAATGACTATTGATCTCACAATTCCATTAGAGAGGAAGTTCATTAGCGTGCTGTGGAAGTCCTTACATCTTTGGTTCAGGCCATTGCAGTGTGATGGCAGCAAGGGTGTGACAGATGATCATGGGAAGAGACAAACCAGTACTCATTTGAAGAAGGTACCCATCAAGAGCAGTTATATCCCGTAAAGAATGGGAGGAGCGTCACAGTACTTGCCTTCCGTCGTGGTTTTCTAGCTGTGAATACCTGCTGCCCTGAGTGGATGAATTTCCATTAACAAATTTACTTAAAAGACTAAAAAAGCAAGAGGTGATTAATAAAGGGGCAGTTGAGCTGTACTGTGACCTTGTAGTCTTCCTTCCACAGGTTTGTGTGTACGAAATCGCTGTATCCCTCGCTGGGGCCTTGCCAAGGTACATTCGCTGTCCTTGCTACCACTGCTTGTCAAGAGTGATGACAAAGGGGAACAGCCCTATCCAGTTTTCTTAATTTCTCTCCCTTTTCCTTTTAGACCTGGTTAAGAAGTTACATAAAGCTGTTCCAGGCTCCGTGCCAGCGCTGCGGAAGGTTTCTGCAGGATGGCCTGCCGCCCACATGGAGGGATTTCCGAACACTCGAGGCTTTCCATGACACCTGCAGGCAGTAGTGGCCCAGCCCCACAGGCTGTGGGGCTCTGAGGGGAGCTGATGCTTGAGTGGGTGGTCCTGTAGCCGAACCTCTGCAGGTACTGAGGTTGCACTAGTATATTTGGCTCTTTAAAAGCCATCAGCCTGCACATCACATGTGAGACTGGTGTCTTTTGGAGAAGATGGCAAGAAGCAGTGTGTGATTGCTTGGTCCTCCTGAGCTGTGATGGTGTGTCTGGGGAGACCAGACCGCAACAGTCATTGTTCTAAACCTACAGAAAGGACCCACGTACCGTTTGTGTCGTGCAGAACGTGCGATGTTGAAGACTTTTATAAGCTTGAAATAAATTTTATATTCCAAAATTTGTGCTGTTTGTTTCATTATTTGACCAAGAAAATCCTTAGGTTTGGTGTGGATGTTTCAGTTCTTCAGAGAAACTGGAAATGTTTAACCATGTGGGCTGATATGATGGGGTGTGTTTGTTGCTGCAAGGCGGCTTATCTGAGTGCTGGTCTTTTTCAGGAAGAGATTATGGTATTGATTAAACATGGAATTTCAAAGGCATGTGGCAGTTTGGGCGATGCAGTGTACTTTCTAAGGCAGGGTGGGAACAGATGTTTACTAAAATTATAATGAAAAATGTTAGCAAAATCTGCATGTATTAAGTGGTTAGAAAACGTGTGGTGAGCAGTGACAGTGTGTATGATTTTTCATGTTTCAGGGCTGAAAGTAGTAAAATAATTCAGCTCTAATGCACAGCTTCTGCAGTCAGACACTGCAGTGTCTTCCCTAAACAATTCACGTGCAACACACCAGCAGAGAGTAAGACCCTTCCCAGTAATCGTTGCTCTTGGGATGGATGGGAGAGTTCACTTCGCCTGGAGACCGGGAAGGTCCCTGCTCCTGTCCCAGCTGAGCGCTCTCTGGCCTGGGGTTGTCTTCCCTGGTAGGTTTGTTGGGGAACCCTGTGTTTTGTCTGTCATCATCTGATCACCAATTGCATTAATTCAGCTAGTGCACCCTTGTTTCTTTCACAAGGCACAGAGGCTTTTGGCACTGAGCTTTTGGGGGCTGCTCGGGGAGTTCTGGAGCAGCTTTGGTCCCTGGCTTAGTTCCCAAATAAACCAACGTGAAGGTATAGTGCTGCAGACTGATTTTTGAGGTTCCTACTGCCTGTGTGAAAAACATCTGTTGCAGGACATTCCTCTCAAAGGCTTTGGTGTGGCAAAGTTTGGTTTTCAGCAAGGAATGTTGAGTGAAGCTAATCACATTTCATGAAAAGGGGGCGGGGGACACACAAAAACAGGACAGGAAGGGGAGGGACCCTTTTCAGCGGATTGGAATGAGGTGCTTGCAGATCTTTTAAGTACTTGTTAAATTAAATGAGAACATCCAATATTTATGAAACAGCCTGTTCAGTAGTTGCAGAGACTGAAAGATGAGGAAACCCTGTGCTTAAAACCACCTGTTTGCTGCCCACCTGAAAGACTGAGCTCCTAAAGGCAGCAGCTCCTTCCTGCCAGGACAGTGTGAAGTGTGGGAGCATCAGCTTCCCAGGTGTGGAAATCCATGCAAGACTGGGAGAGAACAGAAAGAGAATGAAAATGCACCTTGGTGACCTCCCCTGGAGACACGACGCTGCGCGTGAGGAGTGAGCGTGCGCTGGCTGGAGGGTGTTAGTGAGTGAGAACTGACTCTTGTTTTATTTCTGATTTTTTTTACTGTGCTTAATTATTGCCAATCACTGAACAGAGCCGTGCCCACAGCACTGGGGTAACAGCCTGTTCAAACCCATCTGTGGCTGAATTACCTAATGAAAACCTGTGCAGTTACTTGACCCAGGCGGCCGCCTGGGGACAGAGGTGGCACAAGCCAGAGCAGCGTGTGCATGGGCATGGGACAGCAGGCCTGGCCAGTAAGCAGCCCACTCTCCATCCATTACTGTGCTAATTGGAGGGCCTGGGTTTCTGATGGTGTAAGCATTTCTTCTTGTTAATAGAAAGGTCATCATACATATCCAACCTGCTTTAGGTGCCACTGTCTGCTCCCTTCTGTTTATGCTTAAATAATGGTGTAGAAAGCAAATCCCAAAGTTCACTAAGTGTTATATGTGGAATCATGTCTTGGCACTTGGAGATAATTAGTTGCAGAAAACAGCACCAGCCAGTCTGTGTTAATTGAGCTTGAAGTTTCAAACCTGTAACTGGTGAGCCTGATGGAGAGCCCTAACGCCCGCTCGCCGTGGGTACCCCAGTACCAGACTGGTGGTGGTACAGAGGCACTGACCCTTAAGAGGCTTTCTAGCCACTTCTTAAAGAAGCCACACTGCAAACCCAGCACAGGTGAGTCTCCTTGTTTTATTCTTATCACTCGATAAGAATATTGCAGCTTTAAAACAGCTGTGAGCTTGAAGGGTGACACAAGGACTGTGCTCCCTGAAGCACAGGTGGCTCTGGCCGCTCCCAGAGCTCCTGTTGGGACTGCCCCGCTCCCTCTGCTTCAGTGCAAGGCAAGAGGCAGCGGCAGCCAGGTGTAAGGGAGGGAGGGGAAAGGGAACTAACCTGCAGGCAGAAAGAACACCCTGCCTTCAATGGCTTGGGCTGTGCGGGTAGAGCCGCGCCGCTGCAGCGTCGCTGTCTGTAGCGCAGGGATCTGCCGGTCCCTGCAGGAGGGGTGCGGTGCCTGCCCTGCTGGGCATCTCGCTCCTCTCATCCCCGGTGTGAAGCAATCCCGCTGTACTTCCCCATGTGTGAACCCCACCTGCCGTGCCTGTGAGTGCTAAAGGTTACGAAATCCATCTTTTCACCAAGAAAACAACTTAATTAATGTGAAAGTTTCTCTGGTGGGGAACTCGCAGCAGAGATGCAGTGCATACTGCAGCCGGCTTCCCTCCCAGCACCCCTCCCCAAACCACTTTAATTTCTCTGCCAATATTGGACAAATGTAACAGGCTGACTTTTTAATTTTCTACTCCCAGGTCTCCCTTGTCCCCTCATGCATTTTTCATCACAGCTCGTGGCTCTCTCCCTGCCTGCCCTGTGAACAATATTGATCGACTGATTAAACCATCAAGCCATGGCAAACAACTTTAATTTTCTAACCAAAGCCTTTTAGTTCTCTTCCCTTTCTTGTGTATTTGTTACCTCCTTGCAAAGTTTGTAACGTCTACTTGGAAACAAACACATTTCTTGAATTAGTCCCTAGATTAATTGGGAGCTGCAGCTGCAACTGATGTTAAAATATTCATGTAATGAGAGCGGGAAGTGCCGGGCACGGTCCCCGGTTCACAGCCGGTCTCATCCCTGCCCCAGCTTTTGGAGAAGGGCTGATGAAAGGCAGCAGGTGTTTCCCTTTTCTCACTGGTCTCTCCCAATAACCCTGTTATAATTTTACCTAGAGGAAGCCCACTGCAGCAGTACAGCACCCCGGCACCCCAGGTCGTTCCTGCCGCGCTCGGGGTCCCAGGGTGATGCTGCTGCAAGTTCCCAGACCACAGATGAACCTTTTTGGCTAAAACCACCAGAGGCTCCTCAGGTGACACCCACACCACTGCCCACATGCTCTGGAAACCCTACCAGTTCCTGCAGGTGTATGGGAGACCTGGTGTGTCTTGTAGAACCATTTCAGGCCATGATGATGATAAAGGAGATTGGCCTGACCTGACTCCCCGAGCTGGCAGGGGGTAACAGAATCCTTCTGAAAACTCAGTATATGGGGTTTCAGTGAAGCTTGTCAGAATTGCTCTGTGGGTTTGCAAATTACTTTTCAAGGTAAAACTGCAGCTTAAATACCAGGATATTTGTCTCCCTGGAAGCCTCAGGGCTCCACACTGTGCACTGGTGCTGAGGTCCTGTCGTAGGTGCTGGCCTTGAGGTAGCGCTGAGCTGAGCAAGCACAAAGGGGGAGTTGCAGCTTGCACTGAGCATCCTCACATCGAGGGGCTGGCCTGACTTCTTGTTCTGATGGCTCCAGATCTGGGATTACAAAGGCAAGCAAAACCTTCCAAAGGGGCTGGGCCACTGCTGATGAAGGTTTGGATCCTGGTGATGCCACGACCAGCCGTCTTTACACCCCTGCAACTGCCCTGAGACCAGCCCTTCTACTAGTACTTAGCTGAGAAGTACTGCTCCTCACTCTGCACCTCTGCAGGCCAGGCCCCAGGTTTTTGGTCTCCTAAACCCACCTGGTGTCCTGCAGAAGAGGTTTCTCTGCCAGCAGGCGGGGAGGTGACAGCTTGAGCTGGGTTTCCGTATGTCGCTGTTCTGCCCGTGGTGCTTCGCTTGCCGGGAGCAGCCGGGGTGCAGATAGAGTTGTCTGGTTTGTGAACAACAGCCCAGAAACAAAGCTGGAATGGAGTCATCAGGGTTTGTGTCACCTCTCTTGCTTTGAGGGAGGGACTCTGATTTCAATATCAGATAATTAGTTCTTACAAAAACTCATATGTGTCGTGGACGTTACAACTTTTGAGGTTGTCTTTCTTTTTTTCCTTCCCTTTAAAAACAAAGGGATCAAAACAAGAGACACCCCCAGATGTGCTCCTGTTAACCCAAGGAGAGCAGGAACCCCTGGGAGGTCAGGGTTGAATGTCTTCACAACAACCCAGGAGGGTGTAAAGCTCAGCCACGGCTCTGACAGGTGATTTCCAGCTCTGTGGCGTCGCAGTGAAAGGGGCAGTAGAAGATCTGAAGCCCAGTGTCAAACGTGGAGGGTCTCACTGTGCTGTGAGAAGCCAAGGGCAGTGAGCATTTCTCATCTTATTTACTAATTTAACGAGGAAACTAGTTTACAAAGAGAGTCCCTGTGGTTGGTGACAGAGGGGTTTACGCTGAACACAAAGTTGCTCTGAAGACCAGGTCAAGGCAGAGAGGTGCCATCGTTCCACCCTCCCGCATCCTGCTCAGGGGTGTCGATGGTCACATCTCCAGGAGCTCCCACAAGCCAGCTGAGGGTTATCTCCAGAAAACAACAGATATGTGACAATGCTAACGGTAAGGGAGGACGAGTCCTCATCCCGTGAATGCGATTTCAGGCGTTGCGCTCGTGAAACGGGTGCGGGCTGGGGTGTGTCCCCACTTGCAGTGACCCACGGGACAGTGTTTCAGCTGATGAGTTCTCACAACAAGCCCGTGGGTGAGGAGTTATGAGCAGGAAACCTCACAGTAGCTTTGCTATAAAAATAACATTGCTAGTGGGGAGAAGCAGCCTGTGCTGTGCTGCCGTGCCCTCGGCTCACCATCTGCACTTCCATGTGCCTTTTGGTTTTATTAAGGTATTTTTAGCCCTTTTTCTTTCCTTGTCTCCTGACTACTGTTGATCCCTCTTTAAAATGCTGAGAGGAGAGCAGGAGTCATGTTTTTTTTTCTAAAGGCAGTGCATCCCTCCCAGCCGTGGCTCAGGGATGACAATGGGGCTGTGGCTTCCCCTTGGCGCAGGACAGTCTATGGCTCAGGGATGACAATGGGGCTGTGGCTTCCCCTTGGTGCAGGACAGTCTATAGAGCAGCTGTGGGCAGAGGTGACCCGCGGGCACCGGTCCTTCCGCGCTAGATAAAGAAGTCAGCGGGGGGTGCCGCTTCCCCGAGCTAAAGAGGCTGGAAAGCCACCGGGGGGCCTGAATGAAAGCAAAATGTCAGATGAGAACAGCAGCTCAGCACAGCTCTGCCGAGGGATCAGTGCTGGTAAAGGGAGTAACGCTTGACCTGAGGGGGAGGAATGAGCCTGTCTGGCCCCCGGGGTCAGGGGGAACCTGAGGTGGGTGAGATCCCAAAATTGGAGCAAGAACCGCTAAACCAGGACCTCAGCAGGAGGCTTACCCGTGGTTTATGTTCTTTCTGTCAGGTTTTACCCAGCTCTTGTATAAATCTTGCTCTTGTGATAAATTCCTCCTGAGCCCAGAGGTGACTGTTGGGATGAAAACCTGTTCCTTTCTAGGTTCCTATTCCAAGGACAGGACTGACACATCCAGATACCTGGAATTTCCTCCTCTTCCTCCGCACTTCCAAGGAAGCTGAAAAAACTCAGGTTTATTTGCTGTTCTTTCTTGTTACACTCAAGGCCGTTGGTGCTGAGGAGCCTTCTGGCTTGTTCTTTGACATGATCTCAGAGTAGGTTTTGCCACATGTGCTCCACTCTGTCCTCCAAGCCTGTGCTGAGGCTTCAGCATCTTTCCCCCTGTGCTCAGTGTCTGCAGGACGGGAACAAGTTCCTGGTTTTCAGGGTTTTTTATTGGCTGTGGAAACTCAGATTTCTTTAAAATGTAAATTTTGAAAATATTTATGTTTTTTACCTTTCATCCCTGAGGTATCACAGGCTTTACAAACCCGTTTAAATCTCAGATTGATTGATGTCAATGGGAGTTTTCCACTGGCTTCAATAGATCTTGGACTGGTCCCAGGGTGCAGCAATATAACGATCCCTGGGAGGGAATGCAGCAGCTGTTAAACCTCATGAGGTGATGCTCTAGGACAAGAGGAGATGCTTTATCATGCTGAATAAAATAGAGGTAGCTTGTGAGTAGGCATCTGTGAACCCCTGAAGCAGTAAGAGGTCCAAGAAGGGTCTGGACAAAGAGCCTGGATCCCACTGTGGGTTTCATAACGCCTCCAAGGATCTCATCTGAGCATGGGATGTGCTGGAGGGGCTCAGCAGAAAGGGGGGGGGGGGTGCCTGGGACCCCCTGGATTGGGCAGGGCATAGGGAAGCCAGAGAGGTAGAGAGGTGGTGTGCTCCAAGGGGCATCCATGGGTTCTGGGATGAGGGATGCTGGATGAGGAGGGATAGGCTCCTGGATGCTCGTTTCACAGTTGCATTGCATGGGAAGGGGAAATGAAGCCTGGTATTGCAAAGAGAGAAGGGGGTCCAGACCTCAAGAAGAGGGATGTGGGCGTCACTCCCCAGCCCACTGACCAGACAGCCCTTGTGCAGCACCACTGCAGGAGGGGCCAGGTCCCCAGCCCAGAATAGGGGCGTGCTGGACTGTCCTCTTTTCCAACCACTGCTTGTAGGAAGGTGTTTCTACCCCCAGGGTTTAATAATGTTCCCTTGAGTGTTTCCACACTGTGTGTGCACAGCTCGTTAACACAGCTACACACGATGCCTCTGTCTGGGGGGTGCACACTGGCATGTGCTCAGGGACCAGCTTCTAGAAATACCCTAATATGTGGTGTAATCCAGACATAAATCACATTGCTGCTTTGTACTGTGTGTGATCAGTCTGTGCTCGGGATCCCCCTGCTCCCGTTCACAGCGATCTGTCCGGCTGCGGCACAGGAGTGGTAGCAGCCACCGGAGAACATCGAGAGGACATTACCTCAAGAGAGAGCAGACACAGCTTGAGTTAAGGAGAGTAATGGGACTGATGTCCCTAGTTTCTGTGGGAAAAGGGACAGAGTGCTTGTGGCCACAGACGAGCCCGGTACGCAGCCCACAGCGTAGTGTGAGCGCTTGGGTTCTGCTCAGAGGGATCTCAGCCTCAGGGCCAGGGCGGCTCCATGACTGCAGCTTGTTGGGCGGGTCACCCACGTGCTCCTGAACACCAAGACACGTGGGACTGGTGGTCCCCACACACTGCCCCACCTGAAGAGCTGGTGAGTTTTAAAGATCTGAAATCCGAGGGGTGAGACCCCAAGAGATACCTTGAAGCCACCATCCTCCTCTCCCATGCTCTCAAGAAGCTCAGCACAAGGAGAAGCTGAACTCGTCTCACCCTCCTCTCCTCAGCTCCCCCTTCATTCTGCAGCTCTGCCTCGAGGACCTCTGCACACAGGTAACTCTGCACCACGCAGATGTCCTCTGCTTGTCCTTCTCTGAACTTCTCGGGTGCAGCTGTTCCTCACGAGCACTAAAACACTTTAAAGGTAAACCCTGGGGTGGGTCCTTCACCCATTCACTCTCATCCTGCCTCCTCCTTCCCAGGAAATTTTCCCCCACAGCCGAGCTGGGTCTTTTATCCCTGTGGAAACTCAGCATTGATCTCACTGCCTTCCAAAGGCAGGGGGAGCACGGCCCCTCTCGTCTTCGCCTTGCCCGGTTTGCACTTGATGGCAGGAGGGTTTTAATCCAGAGATTGGAAACCTTTGACCAGAGCATCCCCCAGCGTGGTGAGGGCATCAGACGGGGCTGCAGCAAGCAGGGCAGCGCTAGGGAAGCAAAAGGGATTTCGGCTTGGGAACGGTCTGGGTGTTTCTGGGGCTGTGTCTGTACAGCAGCTCAGCTGAGCATCCTCTGGCATAAACCCGGGACAGCTCCGGCCAACCCTCACCCGGGACAGCTCCGGCCATCTCAAGTGACATCCAGACTCTTGTGTGTTTGTCTTAATTCCATCCCCCATCCCCCTTCTGCCTCTTCATTAACTCAGTCAGTTTTGAGCGTGCACACCCAAGCTGTAAATCTGAGGCCGTTTAGCAGGTGAGGTGAACTGTGAAAAGCAGATTTGCACAATTTGCAGATTGCTTGTTGAGGTGAGAGCTAATGCTGCTGACTCACAAGCTGATCCAATGCTCTTGGCAATCCCTCCCCAGTCTCCAGCTATTTCCATCCAGCCCTTCGGCCCTTCCGGGTTTTGGCAGCATCCAAAGTTTATTCCAAGAACAGAAGTTTTCTGGATCTGGCAAAGCCACTTGTTTTTCCCCAAACAGTGTAAATACACCCTTGCCTCTCCCAGACCATGTCCCTGAAGCTGCATTTAAGTGGTCTCTGCTCAGACAGGCAATTAGTATTCAGGCAGAGGAGCTGGCTGCCAGCAGGAGCGGGAGGGACGCCTCAGCTCCATCTTTATTCATAATCCAAAGGGCGTGTTTGCTCTCCAGGTTGGAGCTGCTGCAGGGCCAGAGGAGCCAGCTCTGGCCGAGCTGCAGGGGATCTGCCAGGCTCAGGTGGTCTTTAGTGCTCTGGGATCGGGTCTGAGCTCAGGCTCCCACCAGCCCAGGAGGAGCAGTAGAACCCTCCTGGTGCAGGACAGTGCTCAGCCAGGGCAAACCCCACCAGTGCCGGCTGGGTGGGCACCATGGGCACCCCCCTTCATGTCTGCTCGGTCTCTCTCCACTTCTTCTCTTCATCCACCCCTTCCTGGTGCTGTCTTCTGACATAAAACTGCCTGCTGTGGGTGTGGGACAGGCTGCCCAGGGAGGGGGGGAGTCCCCACCCCTGGGTGTATTGAACAGACAGGAGATGAGGTGCTCAGGGAGATGGGTCAGGAGAGGACAGGGATGGTTGGACTCAGTGATCTCAATGGTCTTTTGCAACCTGGTGATTCTGTGATCCGTTTTGGTGGCAGGCAAGTGAGGGAGAAGGGGTTCCCTGGCCCGAGCATCACTCCCACTGACCATCTAGCTTCCCAGACAGGGAAAAGAAACACTTGTTCTCCCAGCCCTTTAGTCCAGATTTTGTGTAGAAAAAGATAATATTTATTTTTTTAATTCTGCTTCTAACTGGGGTTTGCATCCTTCTCCTGGAGAAGTTAGTAAGAGCTGGAATTTTAGCAACAACTCTCAGGGAGAAGCCTGTGCCTGCTCTGCCCTGGACGTGGGAGCTGCTGGGAGAAGGGGCCGAGGGATGTGCAGAGGGGCTGGTGATGCTCTCGGGGCAGGTTTGGGCTGACGGTGCCGTGGTGTCCTCAGCAGCCACAGACCAGCTGCCACAAGACAAGCGCCTTGCCCGCTCCATGCTGGCCCTGCCAGGGGAAGGCAGTGATAGATTAACCCGAGCAGAGATTGATCAATAATTTATGCTGGTGTTTTCACTCACCTGGGCCTTAGACAGACTTTCATATGATTTGATGGGGTCGGACCCACCTCGCTTTAATTAAACGTGATGCTGAAAATTAAAAGGAAAACCTATTGGCTACTGGGACTGAAATCAATGTGGGACCAGTAACGAGAGACTGATTAAAGAGGTGATGCCCAGGAGGGGAAGGACAGCTTCAGCAGACACTTTCTGAAGGCCAGATTAGCGGGACGTATTGAATGTAAATACACCTATTGGCGTTTTGTCATGGCGTGGCCTTTAGCGAGCGGCTTGTGTGTGGTGACAAATGGCTTTCACCGGGGAAGGCGCCGCGGGGGCTCGGGGCTGTTCACCCGGGGCTCGGGGCTGCCCCCCCGGGGGGCTTGGGGCTGCTCCCCCAGGGCTTGGGGCTGCTCCCCCGGAGCTTGGGGCTGCTCCCCCGGGGGCTCGGGGCTGCTCCCCCGGGGCTCGGGGCTGCTCCCCCGGGGGGCTCGGGGCTGCTCCCCCGGGGCTTGGGGCTGCTCCCCCGGGGGGCGCGGGGGG
>VXBZ01011613.1:87788-110484 GCA_013399135.1 Heliornis fulica | reverse complement strand
AGCTGTGAATGCTGAGACACAGGCTCTGCACAGCAGACGCTGCTGGGACTCAAAGAATAGTTTGAGGAGAAAGCTGTATATTTTTGTTGTTGTCTGTTGCCGTTTATAATTTCTAATCTTGTTCTTTTTCTTCTTCTTCATTTTGTCTTTTGTTTTATTTTTCCCCACATGTTGTGTTCCTTTGGCTCTTGGCAGGTGGCCGTGGCAGAGGTGACATCCCACCTCAAGTGAATGTCCCGGCCAGCTGAGCCATGCCAGGGCAAGGTCTGATGGCTCAGCACTGGGTGAAGCCACCCCTCTGCCTGGAGGAAGATGCTTCCCAAGATCATCGCCCAGCCTGTGTGCCCTTGGAGTGCTCCAGACCCACTTCTGATCACCAGTGTCTGCAAGCCTGTGCTGTTCCAGGCTCTGAAGTTCAAGGGCACCTGGGTTCCTGCCTCTCCCTCGGGGAACGGAGGCTGCAGCACAGCTGCTCCGCTGCCATCCGCTCCTGACGGGCAGCACACGGATCCCCGGGATCCCCGGGGTCACAGCGGCTGCCCGCGCAGGGGCAGGGGTGGGAGCTGGGGCCTTTGGTGGGACACCCCTGGGGATGGTCGGTGGGGGCAGAGGACCTTTCCTTGGTGGTGGCTGGGCTTGCTGCTGGAGAAGCTGGACTTCAGACCCCTGGGAGCATCTGCTCGGCTGCCCAAGGGCTGGGAAAGGGGGATACGGGGACTGCTGGGCAGCAGCAGCCTCCCCAGCCCAGGCTGCCCAAACCCTCGGGCCGGCGGCGGGAGCCGAAGCCGCCGTTGGATGCGGCCCAGGCGGTGGTGGCCGCCAGCCCCGGCACAAGGAGCCGGGCCGCGGCCTCGCCCACGGAGGGGCGCCCACGGAGGAGCCCGTGGAGCCGGGCGCGAGGCCGCGCCACCCGCGCTGGCTCCGGGCGAGGCGGGAGGGAGGATGCGGGTCCGAGGGTGTCACAGAGGGAACCCGGGACGAAACGCTCTGCTGCGGGTCAGCGCGAGGTGGCGACGGTCCTGCGCAGGATCACGCGTGGGCTCGAGGTGGTGCAGGTGGGTGCTGCGGCATCTGCGTCTGGGGCACCCGCTAATGCTGATGCAGAAGCGATCCGCGCTGTGGCACAGGTCGTCAGGGGCTGCGGGGAGGGGCAGCCCCTGTGCTGCCGCGGTGGGCGCGAAGCAGCCACGGAGAGCAGCGGGAGGCGAGATGGGAGCTCCCTGCTACCGGCCCCTCCAGATGACCCGCGGCTGATGTCTGAGCCCAGAGCATCCCTTCCCAGGGAGAGGGGTTTGCGGCTGGATGAGGGAGAGCTGGGGTCTTCTACAGCCCTGGGGAGGGAGGAGAGGGAGACTGGAGATGTGTCCATCACAGCCCACGTGCTCAGCTGTGCTCTCCTCCAGGGTGTAGGGACAGACCCTCTACCTGGGCAAGAGGCTGGGGCTGGACCCTTGCTGGCGCCCTGGGACCCTGCCTCTGGCTTTCACTCCAGGCTGGGATGTTCAGTGTTGCTCCAAACAGCTCTGGTGTGCCAGAACAACAAAACTGGTGCCAGCTGTGAACTGGGGTGTTCTCATGCCACAGGGAAGGTGTGTTGGGAGGTTTTACACCGCTTCGCCCGGCTCACCCAGGTTTTCATTTGTTTGCTGCAGAGCAAAAAGACAGGATGAAATCTGTCCCACGTTGGACCCAGGAGAAGATTCACAGGGACTTGGAGGGGGGTTCACATTTCCAAGCAAGTCCTGAGGGTCCTCAGCTCCCAGGAGTTGATGGGCATCCCACAGCTGCATCTCCCAGGCGGTGAGAGGGTGCCCACATGGGCACAGGCACTTCGGGCAATAAGCGGTCCCAGACTGTATGGGAATTATTTGTGGATTTGTGCTGGATTAGATGAGCAGTTCATGAATAGGGGGTTGGTTCAGTTTGTTTTTCCTGAAGGTTTCTCCAAACCTGCCTTTTGCTGGGTGGCCACAGTGGTAGGGGACAATGAAGCAATTTCTCCTATTTAGTTCTCGTCCTGATATTTAAACCACAGTAATTTATCTCCACCGCGTGGAGGGCACAGGGGCTCCTGTCCCTTCTCCTCTGCAGTGTGGCAGCGTGTCTGCATCCAGCAGCCCTGCAGACCCTGGCTGGCCCTTGCAAAGCAACGCAGAACCACCCACGCTGGACATCAGCTAATCTAATTCATCAGTTGCTGAGATCCAGCACTCAACCCAATTTAGCTGGATTTCGTTTCTCTCTTTAGTAGCTTAATGATGTTCAAGACAAGTTTTCCTTTGGTCCAGGAGATGGACCTGCAGCAGCAAAAACTTTATGTCAGGAGCTTGATCTGCTCAGTCCCACCCGCCCGCCACGAAGGAGGCTCAGCTGCACTGAGAGGAGGAGATAAACACTTGAAATGCAGGATGAAGGAGGCTTCAAACATCTCTGCTGCCTGCAAAATAGATTTCTGTTTCCAGCTCCCTCTCTGAAAGCCACAGGGATCACAGGGAGACACTCAGAGCAGGTGGAAATCCATGGCAAGACATTACTTATTCATAAAATAATGTGTAATCATTCCTGTAAAGCGTTGGGGTTGGAAGGGTCCCTGTGAATCACATGAAGCCCACTTGCTCCTTTCCATCAGGGGCAGTGAAACCCAGCGCTGAGCAGGACGAGGCTCCTCCAGCACTGGAGGGGAACGGGGGTACTTGACTTTCCTGCAGTTGGAAAACCATGGGGAAAGATCAGGAGGTTTTTATTTTCTTGGAAAAAGATGCTTGAAACATGGTGCTTGTTGGTCAGGGGAAGAGCTGCGCAGCCTCCCGCTCCGTCCCACTGCAGAGGGGGACTCCGAGGAGCCTCCTCAGGGCTCAGTAGCCAAAAAGAGGGGGCTGGGGGCTCTGTCCCACATTTCCTGGGGTGCCTGTAGGAATGGAGAGATGCTGTGGGATATCCACTGTCCCCAGGTGTGTACCTCATCCCCCAGCACCACTGCAAGTGCCAGGGTGACCATTCCTGGCTGCTGCATCCCTCCCACACCACGATGCGGTTCCTGCTCCCATTCTTTCCTGGTCAAGTTATTTCTCTTCAGAAATGGTGGGACAAAAGCCAGCAAGACTTCTCGTGCAAAGGGGGAAACCCGTGTCATTAATCAATAGGAAATCAAGTGCTCCTCTCCAGAGCACTGCTGTGCAATTATAGTTATGAGATTTGCAGACAGTTAACACATCACTGCTAATTAATTTGCTGTGTTAGAGTATCCAGCAAAGGTCTGCATGCAGATTGCTGGCAAGGAGTCTCCTCTAATCATTCACCTAGTGCAGAAGATGGACTGTAATGAGAGCTGATGGGCAGCATCCATGTGGGGTTCTTCATCCCACTGGGAATACTGCTGCATCCAAGGCTGCAGCCACGGGAGTTGTGGAAACGGAGGTGAGGAAAACCCTTTTTTGCCAAACCCGTCCTGGTGGTTTGGGAAAACATTTATCCACTGGTGGCACCTTTTACTTTGGAAACACATCACAAACCTGAACAACATCCTTGGCACCCCTTTCAGTCAGATGTGGGCACCTTCCTGCAGACAGGAGAGGCACAGTTTGAAGGGGGGACCCCAAACTTCCCCCAGCACGTCAAGGGCAGGGGGCTGTGGAGAACCCCACGTGATCCTGGTGGTGTCCAGCCCACGCTGGTTCCTGGCATGGTCACCTGGATTGAGCACAGGGTCTCCATACCTGTCTATGTTGCCCTGCTGGGGACAACCACCCTGCACAAGGTCGCTTGTGCTGCAGGTGCAAGTCCTCAAGCGTCCCAGCTTCTCGTAGCTCCCCCTGCACATCACATTTTTAGAACAAAAAAGGAGCAAACTGATCCTGGGTGTCCAAAGGATGCCCGTGCCCAGGCTTTCCCAACTACCCCACTCTTGCATATGCAGCCATGACCTTTCTGGGGCTCCCTTCCGAGCTGGACCCACCCCTGGCTCCTGGCACTGACTCCTCCTGGAGTCTGAGCACTTGACCTGGCTCTGAAAAATGCCCAGTCTGCTCCTGCTCAATTCCAGGATTTCATTAGCTTGCAGTCAAAGATTAGGGCTGGTGCTGCATGTTTGATTTCATTTCTAGTGCTCTTGCCCTCCCCAGGGCTGGGAATTTCTTCTTCCCTGCAAGCAGAGGATGTGCAGGGGATCCAGTGGAAGCCAGTACAGAGAAATGCCCCAAAATCCCAGAAGGGACCAAGGTGCTTACGGAGATGGGGTTGGAGCTTGGGGGTGGGGTGGATGTCCCCCTGGGGCATTGGGCAGCAGGTATCCCAGGTCTCTGATGCTCCTTTCACCCCCTCCTAGAGTCTTTGATCAAACTGAAATACTTTCTGCATCCCAGATGCTAGCAGCAGAGCTGCAATGTGCTGCAGCCAGGTCCTCAGGACAAGCACAGGTTTTCTGGCAAAGCTGGGTGCTGGGGGTCTCCATCCCACCACCTGGTCGGTACCAGGCTGGACCAGGACACTCGCTACCTCCTGAGCTGGGACGAGCTGTGCACAAGGTGGGTCCTGGGGAACCTTCAGGCCGAGCAGGACCTCGGGAACAGCCCAGGCTCCTTTCCCCTTCCTTTGCATGCAAAACTTAGGAAGGAAAGAAACCCCCAAACCCCACACGAAAACCCAGTCAATCCTCCCAACTCCTTCAGCTTTATTTGGACAGAGGCCTAAAACACAGTCTGGCGAGGCCTCAGGCTGCACAGATGGAAATCCTATATGGGGCTACTGACTCAGGGCTCTAAAAAAACCCTGTTAGTCAACGTTCAAAAGGGCCAGAGCCCCTAAAGAAACCCTCTGCGGTCCCCATGGGAGATGATACCCCAGGGCAGTGCCCTAGGTATGGTCCCCTGCGATGCTCCTGGGGCTGATGGGTGTTGGGTACTCAAAGCCTCAGTGGGCTAATGAGGTGGATGTTATTGACCAGAGTTTATTCCTCCCCTTCTCCTGTTTACTGATTTCCCATCCCTCCTTGACACACTGCGCTTTTTAATCCATCCTGGTCACGGGCCGATTGAGCAGGGCCAGCCATGAGGTCAGCACTAATGATATGCTAATGAGGCTGGGGCAATCAATTTCCCCTAATCAGGCAATCAATCCCTACTGCAGGTGTTTCTGATCTTGGGCTGTGGTGGAGCAACATTGGATTTTAATGTGGAGGGTTCTTTGAAGCCACTTGGCACAGTGGGATTGGTCTTGGATGAGACTTATAGGTCTTATGATTTCAAGAATTAGTTTAAAAATAATTAAAAGGAGAGATGGGATAATCCTTTTGAATCCAAATGCTGCTCTCTGGACAGGTAATGAATAAGAGCTCGGTGGCAGCTGTGGGTTGGGGCACAGGGGTCTGGTCCAGGTGGGGGGATGGGGATTCCACACGACGCAGACCTCAGGGGAGGACTCGGCCTGGTGCCATCAGGGACATCTTGGAGCTGCGTCACGTTGTGCGTGCCCCTGCGCACACTCACCCTGCCCTGGAGATGCCCCTGTCTCAGCAGCACCCCCAAGCACCTTCCTGACAGGAGCTGCCCCTGTGCAGGTCATTCCTCCACGGCACACATCATCACTTGGGATGCTGGGGGAAAAATGCCAGCACTGCCCAAGAAGAGCTTTTTCCAGAGGATGCTAGAAAGGTAAGAGGTTTGGGGGGAGGGGAGCGGGGGAGAGTCTCTCTGCTGGCAGTCTGGCAGAGCTTCGAGCACAGAGGTGCTCAGGGGGGTGGACACAGCCTGCCCTGCACCCACTGCAGCACCCAGGAGATGCACAAGGGTAACATTGCTGGGACAGATCCCAGACACCCTCCTCAGTCATTGCTTTTTTCCTGCAAGAAGAGCAGCATTTGCTTTCCCCTTCCCTCCCGATTCCCCCAGGGCTGGTGAGATGGGATGGTTGGCTTCCAGCCCCCCCTGCCACGGGGGCACCTTCGTCAGCATGAAGCTGTCAAGAGCTTTCGCACCACAGCCGCTGCGCCGCCGCGCTCGCAGCGCCGCCGGGACCCCCAGGACGCCCCTCTCTGCACAGCCATGAAGTAGCAGAGCCCCTCCTGCAGTAGGATTTCTCCTTATTAATCATGCAGCTTTGGGATGTTTATGTGCCTCTGATTTAGTTGAGGCAATTGCTTTCAAGGGCTGGTTATTTATGGATCTATAGTACACAGCACCAGCAGGAATAAATTTCCCCATCTAAATCAGTTATTTTCCCAGCACGATGCACTCACCTCAAAATAGATGCACCCCCCAACCCACCCCACCCCATCCCCCAGCCTGAGTGCACGGTGAGGGACACCCCAGCAGGGCACAGACCCGCAGCTCCTGCCGCCAGGTCCAGCTGCTCTGCTGCACCAGCTCACTGGGCAGAGGTTTCCCACATGCTTCTCCCCACCAGCACACGCTGGAGGTGCCTGGCACACAGAGCAGGGGGGTTCTGGGAGGGGGGTTTAGGTCTCCTGTCTCCTATAGTATCTGTACGCAGATGCACGAGAGCAAGCGGGAACACGTCAGGGTGTTGGATTCCCTCATAATATTTTGTGGTTGAGCCCTCCTACAGGTTTTTAATATCAACTGGGTTTGGCTCAGAGAAGTTCCTGAACCTGATGTGTTTTTTTCCACCCCTCTTTGAGGTCCTCATCCACATTCCTCTTCAGCCCAAGTTTTTTTTCTCACCTGTATCTCCTTGGGCATGGATTTCAGCAGGTCTGCTGACCTCGTGCTGCAGTGGGAAAGCCTCTTTTCCTTGCAAAGGGGAGTTCAAATCCCCCTGTGCTGCCCAAATCCTCCCCTCTGTACCTGGAAAAGGAAGGGGTGATGGGAGGGCAGCTCTGCTGCCTGCAAAGCCTGTGGTTGTTGGGTTTCTGTGTCTCACTGCATCTGGTAAGGCTGGGATTAAAGGTGCATGTGATGTGTGTGATGTCACACAGTCCCAGCTTGGGTGTGTGGATGTACATCCATCCATCCCAGTCCTCCAGCACAGGGCTTTAATAGGAAATGCTCTCACCCAAACCACTCCACTGTGACCTCACAGCCATGCACAGTTCTTGGCCCAGACAAGCACAGAATCACCATGTTGGAAAAGATCACTAAGATCAAGTCCAACCTTCCCTGTCCTCTCCTAACCCATCTCCCTGAGCATCTCATCTCCCTGTTAACCTGTCTGTTCAATACACCCGGGGTGGGGACTCCCCCCCCTCCCTGGGCAGCCTGTCCCACACCCCCACAGCTCTTTGGGGGAAGAATTTCTTCTGACATCTCACCTGAACCTGCCCTGGCGCAGCTTGAGGTCATTCCCCTTGTCCTGTCCCCTGTCCCTGGGCAGAAGAGACCATCGCCCACCTCTGTGCACCCTCCTGTCAGGTAATTGTAGGTAGTGAAGCACAGGACAGTGCCAGAGCCAGACCAGTTGCTTGGCCTCAGCCAGGACTGCCAGCACTGGCACCAAGGAGGCTCTTTGGGTTAATAAATCCCAAAATAATTGGGATTTAGACTTTTGCTTCAGGCAAAAGAAGTCCTCGGAAAACAGCCCTGCCCCAAATGACCCAAGGTGTGGTCACAGCCCTCTGCAGATCCATGAAGATAAGGGAACTGGGGTTCAGATCAGGTATTCTTGGTCATGCCCAGTTACTCTGTGGAAAGTAAAATAAGGATCAAAAGAGCAAGAAATGCACTTTAAAAGTGACCAGCACCTCTGAAGTGACAGAGCCTGAGAGCAGAAGGAGCAAACCAATCTCTGGGAGGAAAAAGTGCTGGCAGCACTTGGGAGCAGGGGACAGCCAGGGGTCCCGCAAACGAGATGATGGAGGAGCCGCTTGCTTGACTAACACGCCCGTGGCAGCGATCAGCCCTCAGGGCCCACTGGGAAGTCACCAGTATCGCCCAGCGCGGCCGCGCCAGCCCCAGGCGCTGGCGCTCCCCCTGCGCCGGGCCGGAGGGGGGGGGGTTGTGTTACGGGGGGCTGGATGTGCACAGGTGGGTGGGGAAGGTGGTGTGAATCTTGCTGGACACATTTTCTGGCAGGTCGATTAGTTCTTTGTTCCCTGGTCTACCTGTCAGTCCCAATATGATCATTAATTAGTGTGCCCAGACCCAGGTAACAGAGTGAGCAGCTGGCAGGTCTGTCATCAGCCACGCTCCTGCTAGAGCCCAGGGCTGATGGCATTACACATCCCGGTGTCCTCACCCTGTGCTGAGGGTCACACCCACAGTGCTCTGGTGCTGGTAACCATCAGGGGCTCCAGGTCATCCCAGCACTGCCTCTGCTGAGTCATCAGCTTCCTTGCTCCAGCTGAGTCAGCAAAAAGCACTATCCTGTCCACTCATGAGTGGCCCAGGCAGACTGGTGCTGGGATTTCCCCCAGGCATCTCCCCAGCCAACGGTGGTGGATGCAATGCTACCTTACAGCAGCTGGATGGATCTGTGGCCAGATGCTGATGCCAGCACAGAGGTGGCCAGAGAGCTTGGTGCTGCAGGCAGACAGTGGGTTGGCAGCAGTCACTGCTGGTCAGTGACTTCCATAGTGACATTTCAGCAGTTTGGTCATGCAATTGCAGCCCCAGGTCTGGATCTACTTGCCGGGTTTCACAGCCAGTTCCCCAAGTGGGATGAGAGGTTCCCCAAACACAAGAGTCACGGGAGCCTTCGAGCTTTCCCAGCCTGCTGGGCTTGCCTGCACTGAGCTGCACCCCTGCCCTGGCCTGAGGGTGATGGGATGTTTGGGACGCTGAGCTGGGCATCATCTCTCCTCCAGCAGCCCCTGCACCAACCCTTTCCTGTCTCCATCTCATCCCTCTTCCCTCCAGCATCCTCCTCACAGGACTGGTGTGTCCCTGGTCCCAGCTCCAGCCTGTCACTGTCACCTCTTACGGCCCAAAGTTGGCATCACCCGTCTCAAGGTCAGGAAGAGCTTTGGTATGATAACTGTACTATCCCCAGGCTCCAGTTTCCCACCAGTGCACTCCCTTCATTAGCAAGAAAACTGTCTTTTCTTAACACTTATTAAGCCCTAATTTTCATCTTGTTCATTGCTACCAAGTCATTAAGCTGGCAAGGAATTAAATGAGGTGAAATGAAAGAATAGAAACAAGACTGAAGGCTTTGGGGGGGGGGGGGTTATTTTTTAAAGGAGACCAGAAAATAATATCCCAGGATTAAGCAGGTGAGAGCAACTAAACCTGTGGAAAGGCACGTAGGACTTAGAGATGAGGTTTCTAATTATGAAGAGGCACTGAAGGACCCCCAAGGGGTGTCTGTCCACTCCTCCCTGCCCGCTGAAGTGACAGTGAGGACAGTCGGGCTCCAGCAGCTCGTTGTTAATGTCTCTGCTCAAATCAAAATGCTGCAGTGAGGGGGGGGGTGTCCAGTGGACATGTGTGAGGCTTCCTACAAAAATCTGCCAAAGCCGCTGCTGCCAGTGCCAGAGTTCCTGAGTTTATATATGTATATACATTAACTGTAAACATACTAACATGTTCGTGTGTTTAAGGTATATATTAAATATTTGTCTGTGTATATGAAGCCTTTGCCTTCAGAAACCAGCCTTCAACCAGCCCTGGCTGGAGGTTATCAACCAGGTTATCGACCAGCCCTGGCCGGGTGTTTTCTCCGGGACGGCTGCGCCGAGTGTGCCCGCGGCATCTGTTAAACGCTTTGAAATGGAAGGTGGTGTCTGTCCCCTGCCTGCCCCTGTCCTCCTCTCCACACATTGGATCTCCTGGCATGCCCCCAGGTGACCTGAGCCTCTCCACGGGTGACCTGAGCATCCTGTCCCTCGAGGGGCTCATTTCAGCCCCATTCCCAACTCCCTGGGCTCTGCAGCGACCAGCAGATCGGGGTGAGCTGCCGCCCAAGCATGTTGCACCAGTGCATGGTCTTATTTTTATTGTTGTTCCTCAGCCTCTGTCAAGCCAGCAGTTATACAGAACAGTGTCAGGCCTGACAGAGGAATCCCAACTCTCTGGTGACTTCATTAGCACTAGTGCCTCCAGTCAGCAAAGTCATGGAGCTTTATTAGCACACGGTGGGTTTTGTCCTCACGCCCGTGTGCGGGCAGAGCTCTCATTAGTGGTGAAGCACTTCCAAGTCCTGTTAAGTTTCCATCCTGACTTGTTTCTTCTCCTCCTTTCCTGACATGGAGACCAAGGTTCATACATCACTGCTCTATTCCTGGCCCAAACTGGTGTTACTGGTTTTAAGCCCACCTGGGCATGCAGGTCTGAGTTTCTGGAGCCCTGATTTACTGGGCACCCAGGGGCTGGGGTTTGCTTCCAGCCAGTGCTTCCAGCCCTGCTTCACATTCAACACATCCCTGGCTGCCTTGAGGCCCTGCCCATCTCCTGTTCGTTTTGATGCATTCAGGATCATAAGGGGTTGTTATTTTATGATGGATTAACAATGCTGTATTTGCTTTTAGCCTGTTTTATGGTGCCTTGGCTATAACTCTTCTGTTTACTTATTTTATTATCCCAACAAACTGCTCATGGAGATGACTGTGAAAACATCCACTTTCCCCTCCACGTGCTACCCTGGACAGACTGCAGGAGATATCCCACCCCAGGTGAGGCACAGGACATGGCTCAGCCTGCCCATGCCATGGGAATGCTGCTTTGAAGCTGGACTTTGCTGCTTGTGTGAGTGGGCTGCGAGGGAGGGGGCTTGGGAAGCCAAAGTTGCTTTAATTCGACATCTTTGTCAACACATCCTCTTACACACAGGGCAGGGGCACCACGCTGGAGCAACAACCAAGGGCTTAGAAGAGGAGGTGTGGAGCTGCTGCAGAGATCACAACCATCTCCCCTCCATCCCCACTGCTGGGGCCCTTCTTCGTCCTTGCATGTGCCCCTCAACAGAATCCCAGAACCCCAGACTGGTCTGGGCTGGAAGGGACCCCAAGGATCATCGAGTTCCAACCCCCCTGACACAGGCGGGGCCACCAACCTCCAGGCCTGCAGCCAGACAAGGTTTTCCAGGGCCCCATCCAACCTGGTCCTGAACACCTCCAGGCTTGGGGCATCCCACACCTCTCTGGACAGCCCCTTCCAGCCCCTCACCACTCTCTCCATGAAGAACTTCACCTGATCTCCAACCTGACCCTTCCCTCCTCCAGCTTCAACCCATCCCCTTGTCCCACCACTCTCTGCCCTTGGGAAACCCCCATTCCCTCCTGTCCATACGCTCCCTTGAAGTCCTGGGGGGCTGCAGTGAGGTCCCCCCACAGCTTCTCTTCTCCAGAATGACCCAGTCCAGCTCCCTCAGCCTGTCCTCACAGGGGAGCTGCTCCAGCCCCTCAGCATCTTCATGGCCCAATTCTGCTCCTGGGACAAGCTGTGCATGCAGGTAAGATCTGTCTGGGAGGTGACACAAGCTCAGTGCTCTTCGGGGTGATGGTGAGGGCAGCCCCAGCCCTGTACCTGCTCACCACCCGCACCTCCCTGGGCTCCTCTCCCCCCTCCCCTCCCCAGCAGCTCCAGCAGTATCTCACCTCCCCTCTCCAAACCTTCCCAGGGGTTGGCAAACCTCCGTGGAGTATCCAAGTGCTAATAACTCACATTAGCACCTTCAGCTGACAGGAGTGGTGCCAAGGGCACGATTCTGCTCCAGCTGAAAGCCAGGCTGCTGGTTTCCAGGAGCAAAGATCAAGCAGGAGCCTTGGGGATTAGAGCAGTGGGTGAGGGGGAAACAAGAAACGAAAGAGAAAGATAAACATGAAAGTCATACAAAACAAATAGCTGGCAGTCACTCCATTAAATCAGACGTTTTTAAAAGGAAATATTAAAATATTAACTATGTAATTAAGTATTTGTTAATTAAAAAGGAAGCCAAACTGCATTAAGCCAAGCAAAGCACTAACCATGTGCAAATTCTCCCTCAGCTCAGCCCCTATCCAACGGCCCCCGTGTCTGTCTGCCCCCGGGCCAGGCTCAGGTCTCCTGGTGGGACAGGGAGCAGATTTCTGCTGAAGTGAGAAGGAGTGAGAAATCCTCAGCGTTCCCATCCTCCTTGACCTCCCAGGGTCAGGTCTGCCCATGGTGACGTCTCCAGTGGCTCCTCCTTGCAGAGCTCCCCCGCAGCTGCCCCGGGAGCCGGGCTGGCAGCAGGTGAGGGCAGGGGCGATGCTTTCCATGGCTGCACATCACTGCCATGGCCCCAGAGGTTTGGCCAATCCTACTTTGATGATATCCCAGTGTGTCAGGACCTGTGTGCTGTTGTCCTTGACCTCCTGATCCAAAGGACCTGGGTGCAGAGGTGAATCACTAAGTCATGGACTGGGCTGTCATAGACACTGGTCTATGGGACACCTCATTGTCCCCCTGCAAGGAGCTGGTGCCACCAGGGCTGTGACTTGTGTGGTGACACGAGCCGGCACTAGGGTCACATTGAGCTCTGCCAGTGGGAGCTGTCTGGTGCCTCTGACAAACTCATCTGTCATGGAGTGAGGGCCACTGGCTGTGAGGCGCTGCAGCAGAGAGAGAATTAGAAGAGGGAGAGAGAAAGAGCAATCAATACATTATTTAACAGCAGGAATGCAAATGACAAAAAATTAATGAGGCCTCCCCCCCACCCTCGCTCCACACCCTTCCCCCAACCCTCCTTTGCTTTAAGATTGCTGACAAATTCTCTGTAAAATATCAAAACAGCCGGAGGGTGTAACCTGCCAGAGTGATGCACCATTATCTATTATTGATGGAAACCTTGACAAGTTCCCTTTAAAACAGGAGAGAGAAAGGGAAAGGGGGTGGGTGGGGGAAGAAATGCATCTAATCTTTGTTTTAAAGCTACAGTTGCTCATTTTCTCTTCCCCGAGGGTGGCCAAGCACAGAAGTTTTCACCGCGGTGCGACCGTGGCGTGAGGCTCCCTGAGCCCCAGCACAGCCCAGCGCCGCTGGTGGGGATCGCCACGGGATGGGCCCGTATGTATGGGGGAAGAACGTTTGTTTCCTCCCTGCTACCCCTGTGAAGAGTCTTTTAAGTCTCGTTTAAAGATGAAATAGGGCTGAGCTGGAAGAGACAGCATTGGGGATTGTGTCTGGGGAGGAAACACATGTTGGGGGCCTGGGGTAGAAGGGAAGGAGCAGATGATCAAAGCAAATTGTGCAGCAAATCCAGGAGGAGAGATCAGCTGTGGGACAGGGGGAGCAGGAGGAATTCCTGCTAGAGAAAGTGACTACAGGAAAAAATATCCAAGGAGTCCCTGAAGCATATCAAAACTGAGAGGCAAGAGACCAGGGGAGCCAGCACAGAGCCACTACGAAACATGCTAGCGAGTGGCAGGGCTTGATACTTCATAAATGTCACCAGCACCTGTCATCCTGACAGGCTCCTGTATAATCCTCTTCTTTGGCCTCCCACAGCAAACCAGCACAACCCTCCAAACAAACCAGGTGGTCCCCACTGCTCCCAGACCCTATTGCCCCAAGCCAGGCATGACTTGTCCCTCCTCCCGCCTGTGCCACCATCCTCCTCACTTTGCAGGAGGCATCTGAGCTGCTCTGGCTACAGACCCACTGTCCCCACAGCACCCTGGGGATGCCATGTGCTGCAGGACACTGGGACAGGCCAATGTCGATGATGCCACAGAAGCCCATCAGTTTGCCAGCATCCTCCCCTCCATCTCTGAACCCTCCTTAAGCAGCCACCTGCCCCTGATTTTATAATCTGCTTTTAGTCTCTTGCTGTGCTTGTATTCACACACATGCTGCCAGCCTGGAGTGCAGCTCCAGCGAGGCAAAGCTGTCAGTGTGCTGCATGTGCACACAGGAGCTGGGATCTCAGCTCAGCACCCATTTTTGCCTATATTTAACTGTGCCTCAGTTTCTCGAGGCAGAGGGCAGTCAGTCCCAGGCACTCACTTTGAGATCCAGGGATGAAGGGCACACCAAGTATTATTATTCACTGTTGCTTTTTTTATAGGTCCTCAAATGTTTTTCTCTCATCTCACAGCCAAGTCCCTCAAGGACGCTCACGGGATCTGTTCCAGGCAGATGCTGAAATCCAGCTCTGTTCCCACCAGTAGCCCTGGGCCTGTCCTCGGGCTATTTAACATGAGGCTGTTGGAGGTGTAGGAATTACACCTGGAGGTTTGTTTCCCCACCCCACTACCTGGTCCTCAGCAGAGACCGTGCTGGAGACCTCAAGGGTACAAACCCTGGACAGGACAGCTCGTGTCTTACTCTGCTTAACCCTGGGCTCTGCTTTGTGCCCACTGGCATTGTTGGCTGCTGCTAAACTCCACGTTCCTGTGAAACCTTGTGGCAGGGAGCTCTGCCTGTGGGCACACTTTGCTCTTGGTTTGAAAGGTATCATCCCCTACTCCCAATCAATGTTTCTGGTTTTGGTGCTGCAGAGACAAATCTGTGCTCCCAGGCACCCTCTCTACACCAGCTATTGCTTTGTATGCCT
This sequence comes from Heliornis fulica, assembly GCA_013399135.1. NCBI lineage: Eukaryota > Metazoa > Chordata > Aves > Gruiformes > Heliornithidae > Heliornis > Heliornis fulica. Next base: position 96,081 of record VXBZ01011613.1, on the reverse strand, counting down.
CTGCCATTCCCTCCTTATCTTCACCTCTATCCCATCTCCTCTTCTTCTTAAATAGTCCTAAAGCTTTTTAATCTCTTCTCATGGATTATTGATACTATTTGTTGCACTTCTTTGGATCTTTTCCATTTCTGCTCTATTTTTGCTGAGCTGAAGGGGTGATGAGAGCAGACTCCCACTGAAGGTGAAGATGATAAAGTCATGACAACATTTGCAGGTTTGCCACCTCTACCTGTGTTGCCCAAAGCTGCTGGTTTTGGGGAAGGGGGCTGCTTCTGCCCCTCACATTGCACGTTCCTGAACCTGCCCACAGCAATCCTCGCTCTGCCTCCCCAAGGGTTTATTTCTCAGCAAGACCCCATCCACCAGCAGAAGGATGGGATTTTTTTTTCTCCCTGCCTGTTTGCATTGGAGTTGTCACAGTAGGTGAGATCTGCAGTCGTGGTGCCCAGACCCTGCTCTTTTTTAGAGTTCTCCTCAGCATTGCTCAGCCATCATGGGGACACAGACAGCTCTTTTGGAGGCCTCTTCAGATCCTGCTCCTGCACAATCCAAAGTCCCTCTGGACCCCCTAGACACAGAAGTGACGCTGCTGCTCTGCACGGTACCTCAGCAGCACCCCTGTGTGATGGGGAGTCCCTGTGTTCCCCCTGGTCAGCTCTCTCCTGCCCAGCCTCTGCTGAGCTCTGTCTCTCTCTGCAGCCTCAGCAGCTTCTTGGGTTTGCAAACCCACTTAGGGAGATGCAGGCAGTGCTCAGGCTCCCAGTTAACCGGGGAGGCAGTCTGGTTTATACAGAATTATTTGGGCCCTTGGGAGATCTCATAAGCAGAGGGGGGCAGGCAGCACTCCCCACTGCCTGTGCTGGGGTGTCTCAGGTGAACAAACCCTTTTTGCCAAGGGGTTTCCCCACTCATCATTCTCACCTGGATACTTTATTAGCTAAATTGGTTCATCTTCTTGATACTGGAAAGTGACTGGTCTGTGATTCCCTGATTTTACTCCTCTAGTCTCCTTTAAATTGGCATTTGGTTTTTATGCTTCTCCAGCTTGGGGTTTGGGGTTTTTTTTGGGTGGTGGGGGTGCAGATTGTGTGTGTGCTGATAAGAGGTTTATTTTCTTCCTGTCATAGCCACAAAGAAATGGTACATCTGCAATGTGCTGTGCACCGGGTTTTCTGCCATCCATACTACAGCTGGATTGTTTTTATCAGACATGACCCTGACCCCTGGCCACCTTTAAGCAGGATTTGTCCCAGTGGTAACAATAACGAGAGCTGAATGACCTGCAGGAGTGCAGGGGCTGCTCTTGCTGCAGAGCTTGTCTGTGCCTCTTTGTCCAGGGAGCCCCCGTGCCAGCTGTGCCCATGCCGGGCTCCAGCCTGGGGACATGGGCCAGCCTGGAGAGCTGGGAGCCTGGGCCACTCACAGCTCCACAGGCAGACTGACTGCTTTGAGGGGGCTTCAAGAATTCAAGTTTGTGAGCTTTGTGCCTTCTCCCCACGCCCTGGAGCTTCCTTGATTAATGGAGACAAGACTCTGACCAAGATACCAACTCCTCCATCTCACCACAGTTTTTACTTTCTCACTCCTCAATTAAATCCAGACATCCCTAAACTCGTGGGAAACATCCTTCAAATATCCCAGCCTGCAGGGGAGCGCTGAAGACCACCTTAAGAAAACCAAGATAACAAAGCCGGTAACAGGAATTGGAGAGGCGACCGGCAAGGTGGGTCTGCAAAGAACTGCACGGCTTCAGCTCCTGTGGTGGGACCCCCTTAGCCTAGGCAAGCAGGCACAGAGTTGACAATGGAATCAGCTCTTCATGGAGCTGAAGGTCACTCCTGGGCTAGCTGTGGGGGACAGAGAGCAGCCGCCATGGTCACCATGGTGCTGGAAATGTCGTGTCCAGCCAGAGCATTAGTTTTGCTTTTTCCTTTGTCTGTTCTGCTAAAGAAAGCTCTGTTGGCAAATGGACTTCAAGGGAAGTTTATCTCCCTGCTGTGAACTTCGTAAAAAAAAAGAAAAAAAGAAAAGCAATGATACAAAGAATCCAACTTAAATTCCCAGGCAGAATCAGGAGGTCAAGTTAAAAAAAAAATGGAAGGAGAAAGAAACTACACAAAACAACCCATCAGTGCTGGCTTGACAACGAAGAGAAGTGCTCTAGGCTGAGAAATAATGGTTTGAAGTTTGCATCATTACAAGGACTACATGCCCCACATTTACAGTGCTTCTGAAATGTATGCAAGCTGGGGCTTGTGCAGTGCAATGGCAGGGGCACAGGGTGAGCAGGTCCCTCCTTCAGGGGCAGAGCAGCCCGAATAGAGCCATCACAGCCCTGCACGCTTCTGAGAGCACCTCTGAGGGGCTGCATGAGGCCTGACAGCTTGTCCTTGTGCTGGCTGCTGTGCCCACAAGTGGGGAGTCTGTGCCTTTCTCGTCCAAGGGCAGAGGTGAGAAGGCCCTTTCTCAGAGGGGCAGCAGAGGCAGGGAGAGGCCTGCCTGCCCCAAGCTAGCTCTTTGCACTCAAAGTGATGCCCTTCCATAAGCAAATGAGTCTCCACTCCCCTGCACACATCCTCCGAGGAGGACTGCATTGCCCCAGCCTTGATGCCTTGCTCTCATGCAGTCTTCAGGACTCAGCACATCTTGATCCTCACCTGCCACCACTTCTTCTATTCAGTCCTGTGCTCCCTGGTCAGCTTTGTTTACACAGCTCATTCCTGCCCTGAAGACCTCTGCTGCCTGTAACCACAGCCCTCTGCAGCTCACTCGGCTCCCACGGGTCTCTCTCCACCATTCTTCCAGGTTTGTGCATCTGCTCTCAACTGTATGAACCGTATGGTGCTGTAGAACGTGGGCAGGTGACACTTTGGCTTGAGCACAAGGTCTTCCCACCCAGGATTGTCAGGGAGAGGATATCAGAGCCTGGCTGTCACATCTGATTACATTTTTCTCTGGGTGACCTCTGTTTCCATAACACAATTTTTATTATTTGACTTTGGAATATTGATTTTGATTTCCTTTTCTGATTCATTTTGGTTTCCTGCAGGGAGTGATGTGGGTCACCTTCAGCCTCTGCTTGCTCCCTTGTGTGAGGTAGGAAGGGCCACTTGTCCATGGAAATGACCTGGAAGGAAATAGACATTTTAAAGAGTGTTTGGGTATGGGTTGGGTTTGCATCTGATATTGTGAATTGGGCCCCTCCATCCCTTCCCTCCTGAATGCTCCCAGCCTACATGGTGACTTGTCTCCCTCTCCACGAGCAACACCGTGTAGGTGGACATGAACTGCACAGCGATGCAGCAGGTATAGCTGGGTATGGAGCTCCTCTGACCTTTGCAAGCAGCAGGACCAGCTCCTGATGGAAAGGGAGGGTTTTCCACAGGAATATGTCCCTCACCCTGGATCCCACCTGCAGCAGTGACCTGTGAAGTACCTGACAGTCTAAGGTAAATTTCCCAATGCACCCAGCAGCCTGTGCCCTGACACGATAAACTTCCCTCTCCACTTGTTGAGTGCACAGAGCTTGGGCAAGGTCTGTAGGAGCTGGTGGTCACTGGCCGTGGGCAAACATACACGTGCTGTTTGCAGATGGTTGAGGTACTTCTCCTTCAGGTTTGCTGCCAGTGGACTGCTGCAACACGGCAATGCTGTCTGCTCCACCCCCTTTGCAACAGCAGCAGCTGGTGGTCTAGGGAAAATTTCCACATCTTCCTTTAGGTTTTTGGGGGGTTTTGGGTGGGTTGGTTTTTGGGGTTTTGTGATTTTGTTGTTGTTGTTGGGGTTTTTTTTTTACATTAAATTCTGTAGCTGCAGCTACTGTGCTTGTCTACAGCCTCTGTGAAGTAGACTGGCAGCAGCTGGACTTCCCCACAGTGATGGGCTTGGGACCACCCCTGTCTCTGGGAAGAAGATGCCCTCAGAATTTGCAAGTGGAAAGGACTGTCCAGGTTACATTGTCCCCTGGGCTCCGAAAGCACAGTGGGATCTTCACATCTTTCCTCACCTCAGCAACAGAAAGGGACTTCCAAACCAGAAGATGACCCACAGCACACGAGTCAGGAGGGGCTCCTGACTCTGCTTGGAGCTACTTTTGCTCTTCAGGTGCAGCAAGGATGGACCCACAACTTGGTCAGTTACACCCAGAGCCAAGCCCCAGACATGCACAGCAGAGATCTTTATTGAATTACCTGCCACTATCTCAATCAGCTCCAAGAAGATGAGCTATTGATGTGGACCTCTGTGTGTGGTGAGGTGAAGGGACAGCCAGGCCTCTGACCACTAAGGAACTGCTGACAGAAACACCTTGGGATACCAGATGGCTTGTTAGCCTCTCCCTTCAGCATTAGCCAGTGGATATTTTGTGGAGATTCACATGCTTACTTTTCTACTGTGAAATATAATCCCCAGTAGAGGGATAAGATTAAGCCAGAGAAAGAACCTTTATAGCTTTTTCCTTCTTCCAATTTCACCTTCCTAATTACTCTAAAAGTACAAAGAAGTTGTCAAAAGTGGTTAATCTCTCTCAATTTTTTTTCTTTTCAGTAAACCCAGGGCCTGAAGTTATTCTCAGCTTCCACCTCAGTCCACCTCACCCTCATTGGCATCACAAGGCAAAAAACTTCCTTCCTATTTACTTACTTTCACAAAACACAATGAGAGTGACATCAAAAAGCTTCACTTTAAGCTGCCACTTTAACAGATTCGAAAGCACTATCTTTCTTTTTATTTTGGTTAAACCACCTATACCCAGTGACCCAAGCATCGCTGAGTCTCTGCTCTCCTGCCCACGCAGCTGGCTGTGTTTTACTGATGAGGGTCCTTGAAGGAGTGAGCAACACATCTTAGGCAGCCAAAGGATCCTTCTGTCCCGAACTGCTGAAGCCAGCCGTGAGGCGTGGGGGCACAGCAGGAGGCTGGGGGTGCAGCTTGCCTAGGGATGCTGGTTCCTGGGGCTAAGCAGCAAGGTGGGATGTGAGCTGATATTTTCCCTGTTTGGTTTTGGTGCCTCATCTCTTCCAGAGATTTGTTTGGGGAACAAGAAACCAAACCAAAACTGTGTGATCAAGCAGGGACAGGACCATGGTGTTTCGGGGTTGGGACGTCGCACCTGCACCCCACACCAGTGTCTCCCTCCCTGCTGGTCCCCCTTTTCTGTGCCTAGATGCAGACGGGACTCGGGACACTGTGTGTGCCCTTGATGAGCATCCTCTCGGTTGCGTGTGTGTGTGTGTGTGTGTGTGCCAGTCCCATGTGCCGGCATATGCTGCCCTCTAGAGTCACTCCAAAAACTTTCCTTTTTTTGTTTGGGTGGGTTTTGGTGGTTGTTGTTGTTGTGGTTGTTGTTGTTGTTGTTGTTGTTGTTGTTGTTGTTGTTGTTGTTGTTGTTGTTTTTTAAGGAAAAAGCATGTGGAGAGCAAGTCCTGTAAAAAAAGAGCAGAAGGCTGACAGTGGGGTACACCCAAAATCAAAGCCTCACACATATGCTGGTACGCTCATACGAAGTTCCATGCAGCCTACGTGACACATGTGTTTTTCCAGGAGACTGATTCTAGGAAAAATCTCTGTCCTTGCCTACTTCAGCTCCCAGCTCTGGCCCTTTCTGCCTCACTCTTCTGAGTCTCTCACACAGAGCCTGTCATCCACAGTCATGCTCCTTCTCTGAACAATTCCTCTCCTCCCTCATATACTGGCATCTCACAACTACTTTATCCATCACCGAGGACCTCAGAGGAGTTGCATCCATTAACAGCAGGTGAGACAGGAGGTGAGACTCTTGCCCCTTTGCTTTAGTTCTTTCACTATTCCTTTTTTTTTTTTTTTCCCCACACCTCTTCCCAGTTGCAAAGCTTTCCACCCAGAAAGTGTGACTGGTGGCAGAGGCACATTGAGTCACTGTGGAGAATTTGTCACTCAGGGATGCTCATGGATATTGAGTAAAGCATGTTTTTATACAAGGAACTTGTGTCAATGAAATTGTAACCGTGCTGGCCAGGTTATGGGAGCCAGCACCCAGTGCTCGTCCAGACGCCATCGTACAAGGAGGCAGCTGGCTAGATTGCATTTCCCTATGTAGTCCCAGCTATCCCCTGCTACTGAAATCCACTTGGACAGCTGCGTTTGGGGGCAAATGGCCACTTTCTCCTGGCATTTCTGCAGCGACAGGCGCTGCACAGCCCTGCCAGGCAAAAGCCGGAGAGCGAAGCCCGAGGTGGGCGGAAGGGCCCGGCGGGGGGAAGGGCACTAGAGGGCAGGAGAGCTCTTCTCTCCTGCACGTCGGGCTTTGTCGGCATCTCTTGCACAATTTCCGTGCTCAGTGGGTCAGTTGTAAAGTTCAGTGACTCATTGCAGGAAATGACCCTGGGGCTGCAGTTTGTGTCTGTTGCCTTCCCCAACAGGCGGACAAGGCTGAGGCGGACTCGTTTGGAGGGGTTTGCACGCAGAGACCGAACGCTTGTCCAGCGTTACTGAGGGTTTCTTCCAGCAAAGAAACATTTGGGGTAGGAGGCTCCAACTGTTCACATCCCCCCACCCCCGCCCCCCACAGCCTTTTGCTGCAAGGAGAATTTAAGCACTACAAAGCAAAGCAGGTATCCACATTGGTACCAAAACCCAGCACATTCTTGCCGTTTTCTTCCTGAGGGAGCATCGACATGTCAAAAATTGCGTCTTTGCAGGGTCCCTCAGTATTGCTCCCTCTTGAAGGTAACTGGCTACCATCACCCCCTTTCCTCTCTCTCCCCTGCCTGCAGCAAGAAACATCCACACATAATCTCTTGCCGCTCTGTATCCTCATGAAAAGTCATGTCTCTCTTCACAGCTCTCTCACTCTCCTGACCTGGGCTGTGTCTGTAACAGCACATCCAGGCCGATGCAGTCAGTTCTGGGGTGGGTTTTTCTCCCAGCTGGCTCAACGGGATATTTAGAAGCATCAAGTTTTCCTGGTACTGTCTGTTACATCTTAATGCAGAAAGCACAGAAGAAATTTCAGCATCCCCCGAAGGCAATACATCATGGGCAAAACGGGGCTTTTCATATCAGAGACTCTGAAAAGACCTTCCAATTTAGTAGCTGTTCTGTTCACATTGAACATTATTGCACACACGCTTCTTGTTCCTTGCCCAGGCATGAAACCTGGGGGGGTGGGGCAGGGGTTGGGGTGTAAGCAGCTTTTTACTTCATCTGCTCCCCGTGTGTACTTGCAGTGGGTCTGCTCGCATTAGCATCACCAGCTGTGGTTCCTAGTTCCGATTGCTCACTAACACGAGTGGGTCAGCACAGCTCGGCACCTTTCACATATGTGCAAAGGAGAGAGAGAGGATCCAGCCCCCAAATACTTTTCTGTTTTGATTTTATTTTTAAGCGAATGAACACAAAAACTCTCCACCAGGCTCTCAAAAATAATTAAGTGGAAAACGCATACTTTTTGGTATTTCTTCCTGTAGGTTGAGCCCAGCCCCAGGTGCAGGAGATGCTTAAACATGATGAAGTCACTTTAAAAGCTGTGTGTAAAGCTTGCAAAAATAGTAACCTCGTGAATTATTTATCTGATAGAAGGGGCAGTAAACAGCCTCTCCGGGCTTCAGATTTATTGGCCTGTAGCCCAGGGCACTACCTGCAAGTCAAGGTCCCTAATTAAGTCGTAGAAATGGGTTAATTTTCAAATAGGACCATAATCCTTTTATCGTTGCCTCAGAACATTCCCCCGCCCGAAGGATCCCGGCTCTCCCCGGAGCAGATCGGCCACGGCGGGCGGGTCAGGGAGCAACCAGGGGGTGGCGGCAGCTGGTCGGGGACTCCCAGCAGCGCTGCGACCCGGATTCGGGCTATTTACAGCATGGGCAGGAGCGCCGGGGGCCGCCGGGAGCTCCGACCCATCCCGGGGCCTGTGCAGAGCTCACCCTGGCTCCCGGCCGCCAGCTCTCACGTTGCAGCCGGCGCCGCAGAGCACCGTTCCGCCCTCGGCCCGGCGGGGGAAGACCTCCCTCTACCTGGGGGTCCTTGGGGGAGGTCCGGGGAGAGGAGCTGGCCCCCGGGACCTGGCGTCCCCCTCCGCGCTGCCCGGGGCTCCCCGGCCTCCCGAGCGCCGCTCCTCGCCGCGCTGACAGCCCCGGGAGTCCCTGAGGACGCTGCTCATCGCCGCCAGCACCGGCCGCGGCCCCGCCGGTGCCTTCTCACTACCGTCCCCCAGCTCCGCGGTGCCCGAGGCCCCGGCACGCCCGGAGGTACGGGCAGGGCTCCCGGCCCGCTCCCCGCCCCTCCCCGCCCGGCGGGCCGAGGCGGCGGCGGCTCC
>VXBZ01011613.1:838-87311 GCA_013399135.1 Heliornis fulica | reverse complement strand
TTACCCAAACACCGGTTTTTTCCTTTTTTTTTCCTTTTATTTTCCCGCTCCCCTGCCGTCCTTTCCATGTAGCAAAGCATCAGCAAAGCCGGGGCGCTGCAACGCTTTGGGGCCTACACGCAACGATTAATTGCAACTTCTCCGACTCTCCTCTTCTGGTGCTTGTGCAAGATCAGAAAAGCTGAGTCCGTGGGCAAATGTCAGAGTGGGCTTGCTCATTTATAAGTGGCTTTTGCAAAGCTCCCCCCTAAGCCCGGGGTGAACACCTAGAGCCAGGGGAGGCTGCTGAGATCTCTTCTGCTCGCACAAGGAAACACTTGAGCACGGATCATATTGTCTCGCTGTGCTTTTGGACTCGGGTCTGGTTCTCAGTTGTCACTTTAGATGGTTGAATGCCCCTGGTTTTTCTGTGCAGTGGGAGTAGTATGCTTAAAGATTCAATTAGCTTTTTGTAAATCAAGCAGTGAAGTTATTTAGTTTAATTATGTTGCATTTAATTAGCAGAGAAAAAAAATCAATGCCGTTTTCTATTTTTTTATTGTAAGGAGTAGCTGGGCAGAGTCCTGCTGGGGACATGTGCCAAGTACAGCGTTCAAGCTTTCCAGGGCAGCAGCTGCAGATTTAGGGAAGGTTCCTGTTTCAAAGGAGTAAAGTTGGTAGGAGTGCTTTCTGGTTTTGATCGTTCAGTCCTCGTTTGTTCTGGCTTCTGCACCGCGCTGTAGATGAATATGTTCTTCTGCGATAAGGTTCTGGAGCGGCCTCCAAGGATGAGCAGGCTGTCTGCCTGGCAGCCGGCTTTTTGAGTGCGGTACATAGGCATGTTTCCAGTTCTTAGCACTAAGTTACTGTCTAACAAGTGTGCATCACATCACGGGACAAATGTTATTCCAGAAATATCATAGGTTAATGTGATGCACGATCCCATACATAGAATTGCAACGGAACGCTTTGCTTTGGGGTTCTGGCTGTGTCTGTGCTTACTGGTATATCGCTGCAATTGTTTGTCTGGGAAGCAGGTAACCGAGTAGGGAAGGTGTTGGTAGCAGCATAATAGACCCGGAGCCAGCCCTAAAGTAATTGTCACTTGTTTGTGCTAGAAGTGAATTAGGCTTGTGATTTTAGTAGCCGCTGATAGCGCTATAGACAGTAATTGCAGATGTATATAAATAAGTGACCACGTTTTGTTTATTCGCGTGCAGTAAATAACCCTGTGAGAATAGTAAATTAACTCCACACCAGCGAAGCAGCGTGAAGAGTTCAGACGGGAAGATGACTCTGTAGATACACACAAATGCAGTGCGGTTCCATAAACGGTAGAACAGAGAGGCCAAAAATACCATTCAAAATCATTTGCTGCGAACCTAGAGACCCGACCTTGCAACACACTGAACTCCCGTTGAAGAGCTCGAGACATCATGCGGGATCCATCCCCAGGTCAGTGCTCTAAATGTACAGTTTGGAGATGCAGTGGGTGAAGCCTCGATGCGGAGGCATTCTTTCTAGTGGCTGTGTATCATAGTGATGATTTGCTGAGCAAGAGGAGCTGTAAATGTGGGAAGCTGTCCTCTTTCAACTGCCTGTACATTCATTTCTTTAAGAAGGGTATTTAAAGAAAAAGAACTAAAGCCAATCCAGATATAATCTGGAGGTGAAGACATGGGGAAAGGGAGGGGAGGAGGGCTGGAAACCAGCTGTTTTAGTGCAGTACAGTCTCCATCACTGTTTCTGAATGTTTGAACTTTTGATTGACACGAACAGTTTGGTTAATAGCGTCACCAAATAAACACAGTCTGCAATACCACTGCAGTTCTGGGATAATATTTGTCAGAAAGTATACAGTAGCAGAACAAAGGATATGCAATCAAACTCTACGAGGTCTAAGGTCTGTGTATTTGTGTACATTTGAATTTGTTTTTTTCTTATGGGAACGGAAATACACACAAAACTCATTATGTTGTAAATAGAATAGGCTGTTGCATGTTAACAAGCCATCTTGATGAGCTTCAGAACTGGCTCAGGCTTTGGTTTGACTCTTGTGTTCATCTAGTCAGGCTGCTGGGAAAAGAAGTGTTACCTTACATGGTTACATCCCTAGAGATCTTACACACATCTGCTCCCTGGTCCTTTAATGAAACACCTTGTTGGCCTTCAATAAAAAAAATAAAAAAAAAAAAAGAAAAATGATTAGTGATAACAGCTACTATCCTGAAGAAGAGCTGTCCTACCATCCAAAAACAGTGGATGAGGCTTCTTCTGGAGCCTCTCTGTACTGTTCTTTAGTCAGCAGAAGGTCACTCTAGAGCCAATCAGAGCACTGCTTTGCAGTGAAGGGGAGCTGTCTGGTCACGCAGAATAATATGGTATATTTTGTTTTCACTACTGTTTGACTGCCTGTTTTGTTGGGCTCCAGCCAGGAGGTTTCCAAATACCTTTTGGAAGCAGAACCCGCATTGACTTGAAGATGTGCAGTGGTGTCCAGGGTTGGTTTTTCCTTACTGGAGAGCTGTGACTTTCTGTCCTTACGTAAAGGAGATACTTGCTCTCACCCTAGTTAGCCTTACAGTTTTGTCTCAAAGCTAGAATGAAGATGCCAAGCAGGAGTGGAGAAGGTCTCAGATTCTGCTTGAGTGTCCTGTTACCATGGCAATACGTGAATTTCTGTATTTATTTACTTGATAGATCATGTGCTCCGGGGAGTTGAACTATTTTGCATCGATTCAGGGAGAACAGAGGAGCAGTTAGACACCATCAGGTCTAAAAGCTCTTCCACGAAACAGGTTGTTTTAAGAATGCCCTTTACTGAGAGCAAAGAACATATGGGTGCCGTACTTGGAAGGTTTAGTCTAAATCATGTTTTCAATCTTAATCTCATAATTTCTTGCAAGGTTTTTGCATCCCATGTAAACTTGCTTTTCCAGTAGCTGTCTGCTAAAGGTTGGTTGAGGTAATGGTTTCAGGTGCTGGCTACCTGGAGTGCAGTCAGTTATCTTCATTTCACTCAGCACTCAAATGGACATATTTATTCCCAGCAGACTGAAAATGCTGTTTTTTTCACCTTCTACTCATAAGCATATGCCTGATAACTAACAGATTAATCTGAAGTCTCCTCTGTTAGTGTCGGTGGTATAAACATCTAGGGGTAATCCCAGGAGAACTCAGTCCTTGATGGCAAAATAGAAGAAATAGTTCAGGAGGCCAGGTTATTCTCATCTTTAGGAATTTATTGTTTCCATGGTTCTGAATTGTGCATCTGTGAATGTTTTTCTATTACTGTGAAGTTTCCCAGGGATCTTCCTTCTGGGGAGGGTATATTTGGAACTACAATCATCTCTTGCATCATTCTCAGAATACCACCACGCATGTTTTTTACTCCTGCACAGTTTTCTGCAGTTTGTCCCAGGTACACCTCAGTGAGTTACTAGGCAGAACTCTCTCAGTTCATTTGTGCATTCACCACTGTTCCATGTCCTTCAGTGTAAGCAAGGGCTCGCAAGTTAGAAGCTTTGAAGTTGAGTGTTGCTCTTCTGGTGGTTTCTGGATGAAGTAAAAATGTTCTGTGAAAGGTTTTGTCCCAGAATCTGAAAATGGAATGCTTGTAAAGACTCACTTCACAGCCCTGAGGCAGTGCGATCCCAGTTCTTCCTACTTGGGCCTTTAGCACCTTCTACATTTCCTACTACATGCTGCTTGGATAGTGGCATCGGACGTCTGCTTTATGGTAACTTGTTTGGAAAGCATCAGCAGTGCAGTCTGGTTTTGTGTAGAGGCAAAATAGAGACACAGGATGATCACTGTTTAGTGTTTCCTACTATTGATTCCTACAATTTCCACAAATTTTGCAATTCTTTGAAGTCGGCATAGGCTTGGCTGGTGTTGTGTTGCATAGCTTTAAGTTTGGAGCGTAAGAAATGCAGCTTGTGGGATAACTGCTGCAGTACTGGAGTGGTCATAGCAGTTGTAAGAAGGAAGAGGACAAGGAGTGGAGAGAAAAAGACAGCTGAAGTCTACTGGAATGAGAGGCAGCTGGGATGTGCCTTAGTGAAAAAGCAAAAACTGGAAACAATTGCTGTGTTTATTTTCAGTGCAAGCAATCGTTTTCCTTGAACCACAATACCTAAATATATCATTTAGTGTTATTTTTTTCTGTATTTATTAATCCTAATGTGCTAGCTCTTACTGGGTCTTGCTAACCTCCTGTCAAGCAGAGAGATGAGTGGAAGTTCACTGTCAAACCAGAACATCTCCCAAACGTCCCTCACCTAGCTCTTGGACTTGCAGAGAACATTCCCCCTTTGTAAGGGACTTGCAGGCTGTCAGCATGCCTGTGCTTGCTGCACTCTGTTGCATAAGTTGAAGAGCCCTGTAAACTGCTTTTTTGGGTATTATTGGGTATTTCTGGAACTTCTGAATTGCAGTTAATGCCTCAGCTGATACCCTAATCTGTATCTGTAGGTGTGTCTGTGCTGTATTAGAAAGACTGTGATGGTGGAAAGGTGTGAGGTTTTGGGGTTTTTTGGGTTTAGTTTTTTTTTTTTTAAGTACAGTAACCCTTTATTTGAAAGTTGAAAGCTTGTGGGCAGAATTGGCAAAATGAGCTTTGCTGTTGACTTACTGTCCTTTGAAAGGACAGCATTCAATTCAGATGTTTTTACAGCATCTTAACTGCAAGTGAACGTGAAGTGTCAACTTTCTAGACCTTATTTTAAAGAAACTAGGGAGATAGCATACGTTCCTTTGCAGAGGCATTTGATGGCTAATCAGATTTAATTCAAGCACTCAATCATTCTTGGCATTGCAGGAGATGCCTAGGTAGTTCTCAGTTGGGCTGCTGAGAGGTGACAGCTGGAGTTGCTATCATAGCATCTAATTTAGAAGATGCTTGTACCTCAGCAAAGGTAATATAATACAGGAGACTTTCTCTTATTTGTGCCAGATTAAACTCCAGAAACTATGTAGTATATTAAAAAATAAACCAAAAAACATTACATGTCAGAGCTATAGGTAAAGTGATTTAATAGCACCTTCCTCTCTCCTTCTCCTTACCACACCCATCATTTTGCACAGTTTGGATATATGTAGAGGATATAACCTGTTTGTTTTTCCAAGACAAATCATTCCAACATTATTCTGCTGAAAGTAGAGCTCTGGAGTTTTGGGGTCTTTTGTCAGTTTGCAGAGCTGTTCACCTCTTTGTACTGTTGCTTAGCAGTGAAATGAATCCTGCTGGTCTGTATTCTTCCTGTAGACGCTTGGTAGTATCTGGAGAAAAACTTGTTCATGAAGAGGGGTCCTTCAGCTTCTCAGATTTGTGACAGAATAGACTCTTAGCCCTGAAAACAATTGAAAATATATATTGTACTGTGACTGAATATTTGGAAAATTCTGCTTTGGTGTTACATCTGTCTTTATTTCTTTATTAACATTAGCAAACTATGGGTTTCAGCCGTGGTCGTGGAAGCAGTATGGACGGGGTATTAAAGTCAAGTAGCTGTTGCAGAAGTGTTAGCTTAGTTGATCGTGTATTAGTTACCTGCCAGTTTTGTCTAACCCAAAACATGGCTTTCATGGTGTACTGTTGAGGAGTAGTGGGGATGGAGAGCACTGGGTCCATCTCTGCGCTTCAGTAGAGATTAGAGGAAAATAGAGAGCTTGTTGGGGAAAACCTAAATGTATCCACCTTTGCAGCCCCAGAACTGCAGGGCGTGTAAAAATGAGGCCAGAGAAGGAAGAAGGGACATCATAAGTGGAGATGTTGATGGAATGGTTGGAAGGACCAGAAAAGGAGCGAGAGGATGCCCAGCCCATGGATGCTGGAAGAGGAGGAAGGGGTTGTCTGAGTTGTGTGCAAGTACTGCAGATAGGAAAAGACAGGCAGATGACAGAAAGGGAAAGCAGGCGAGGAGGAGGCTCCCGGCAGGAGCCTGTGCCAAGGCAGAGAGACAGAAGATGAATTTCAGTAATCCGGGAAAGCTGCAGGAATCCTGCAGGTTGGGGCGTGCTGCCAAAGGAATGTTCTCCAGTCCTGCTATTCACATTACTGCAGGCTGACAAATTTGCAGTGACATTACCTAACTGATAGCATTCACTCTCAAAAATAAATTTCTGATCTCTTCTTGTGGTGCGTGACATTGATGCTGATGGAGGAACAACCTGATGTATGCAAGAGAGAAATTATGTCCCCATGTGCAGCAACCTGAGAAAGTTGGTGGATCAGATTATTGGTCTACAGCTTTGAACAAATTCTTGATATTAAATCTGTTCACTGTTTTAATCCACAACTCACTTTCTCTGGAATTTTTAACATTTTGATGTTGAGAGCAAGGAAGAAGTGAATGGAGACAAGTGTTATAAAGATGGTCTGTGTCAGAGCGTTCACTTGGTCTGGTGGGAGATGCAGTATCATTGGTATTTGGGAGAACTGGTTCTTCTGTATTTGCTTTTTATTTTATTGTGTTTAGGAAAGATTTGAGAAGTGACAAGAGCTGTGTGGAGAGTCCATGCCTTGGCTGGCATTTTGTTTTTTCATTTCTTTCATCCCCCTTTCGTGCCCCCTGAGCATGGGTGGCGCCCGACAAAGAGGTGTTTTAATTATTGGGCTGAAGCTCTTTGAATTAAATGATCAGGTCTTGCATTATCTTACTTTAGCTGGGTGATGGTCTCTGCTGCCTTGTGTAGAGGTTTTCAGGTGTCATGGAAATGCTTTTCATTTTGTGATTCAAGTTAACATCTTGGTGTGGCCAACAGTGTCTCCGAGGAAATATTAATTCATTATTCTGCTGAGGGAGAAAGGTTAAAGCTTGCTGGCACCCTCATGCTCTCATTCTTTCTCTTCAAAGGCTTCATGTGGGGATGTCCTTTTGTTGCATACTTAACATTGCCACTGAACCAGTCCCATTTATATTCTAAAAAAGTCCTTTATTTTCATCCCTCGCATGTACAAAAATCACAGGGGTTTAGAGAAAATGGATGAGAGGTTTTTTTTGGGTTTTTTTTAGGCTTCTGGAAAGAAGGAAAGAAATCAGTAAAGATTAAAATCAAAGAGTAGTTACCCATAGCTGGTAAAGTTGGAGGAAGGGTTGTGTAATCAAGAGACTGACTATTTAATTCTACAGCTGTTAAATTGTAGTTTGCAGGTAGTCTTTAATAATTAAAATGGGAGCAAAAGGAGTGTATTCACAATTTACAGCATGTGTTGATTTACCCCTCACTTTTTGATGGTTTTATTGTGCATTTCAGTGTGCCAGTGTCCTGTCCATACTGACCAAGAGGTGGTAAAATAGCCTCAGGAATTTATTCCATATTTAGAAAGTTTCCTTTACGAACCAAACATCGTGTAATGAAGGGCACCCAGGGAAATCGATGTTTTAGCTCTGGATAGCAGTGCTGGGTGCATCCGTCCCACAGTGGGCTTCGATCAGCAGGACAACAGAGTTTCAAACAGTTTTCCTTGGGTGACTCTATTATCCTTTCATTTTGTGCTCTGTCTATTGTCAGTTTGAGTACAGGCAGGTAAAGTACAGGTGGTTCCTATCCACTTTTTGCTGAACAGTGCAACCTCACGTTTCATTGTGGGGAGTGATCTTGGTGGCAGTGTTCATGTGCAAAGAAATCAAATACCCCTTTCTGGAGATATTTTTTCCATCTCAATTTTAAGTGTATAATTTCTGCTTTTCTAATTGGAATCTTGAAAATGAATTATATACAAGAATAATAGGTTTGGGGAACTGGGCAGGTCTACTACCAGGTTTAGTTAGGGCTCATCTATGAATGCAGGGACATCCAGGAAATGCAGAACACTGGCTTGTGGAGGATGTGGTTTATCTGCATAAATATCTTTGCAAGGGTCACATGAAATCATGTTAAGCCTGATGCTAGGTTTTTGGTGGAGCACGGTCTGAGAGTGGAACAGGGGTTGAATTTACTGAATGGCCTGGAACAGGGAAAAGCAAAATCCTTTGGTGTCTTCTGCGGACACCTCAGAGGAGCCACTTGAGGGGAGTAAAGGGTGAGTGGGTTGCTGCCAAAAGCCGGAGTATCCTGGTAAAAATGGCAGAACAAATGAACCCTTAAAAACCATGAAAAGAGAGAATTTGGTTCTGTCTTATGTATTTCCAGATAATCTTTAAGAAAAATGTTTTTGCTCCTGTCGACCTTGGGTGAAAGCACTTGTTTAAATTTTGTAAATATGCATTGGCAGCTCTTACTCTTGGGTTTTAACCTGAATTACGGCCTTGTTCATTAGACCTCAAATCTGAGGTGTACATGTCACTGTAATGCTTCTAGGGCTCCCTGGAGACACCAGGCATACCGCAAGTGGTACACAGGAGAGCTCTAAGCCTCCGTGTGGCTGACAGCCTGGAGACCATCAAGCTCCAAGGGACCAAAACCATCGCTTGGGCCTGACCCTGGTGTAACCCACACCATTGCCCAGGATTGTCAGGATTGTTGGGGCTTTTTGATATGTGCCTAAGGAAAAAATGCTTACTTGGCACTTGATCACAATTATCTGTATTCAGGATTACCAGCCAAATGTGTATTTTACAGTTTTTGGGCTGGCTGAATTATACATGATAAAGAAGAGTAAGGAAAGATCTGAAGGATTATTTCTGACAGCTGGGCAGATCAGTCTGTCTGTAAATCCTGGGGGGTCTCTGGCAACAATGATTACATAATGGCAACAACAAAAACAATGTTCGAAGGGTGCTGGTCATTTATGTTATTGTTTAGATAATCCCCAAGTTTCTTAAATACTTGGGGTTGGTATAAATAATTCCATCTAAGGTTACAGCCATTGGTAATCCTGGCTGCTAGACAGGAAAATTAAATTTTCCTGTGGAAATTAACAGTGGAAATTAAAAAAATCCCACATCAAATGAAAGCAGAACTGATTTCAAATCATTCCTAGTGTGCACATGTTATCATTAATGTTCATTGAGTCTGGCATCAAGAGTTGACATCTCAGGTGAAGCACCAGTATCTATGGTGTTACNCAGAAAAATAACACTAGTGTTGATGCACATTATGATCTTAACCTTTGGGATGACAGAGCACAAAAAACTGGCTTCTTCTGCAATCCTGTGCCCTTGAAGGAGTTATTTAGTTAAACTCCTTAATACTTTTGCAGCTGTGATTGTGGTTTTATTAACTGATTCAATATTTTAGAGTAAAACAAATGGATCTGGGTTGAGAGGCTTCTGCTTTTTGGTGTAAATGGTTTCTTTTTCTCCATCCCTGCTATTTTATCCTCAAGGAGAAGATAGGTAACCGGTGTGATGCAGTACATGGTTATATGTGTATTGGATAGGAAGGTCTGGTGACAGCATTATTTTAAGCTGTGTTGTTTAGATTTCATTAAATGAACTAGAGGGAATTAAAAACTTGTCTCTTTCCCAAAAATATTCTCAATTGAACTGCTCTGAAATGCCCTTTATCCTGAATCATACAAGCCAAAGAATGTCCAGATTTTCTACTTTGCAGTGGGTAAAAAAACGATCTTGGCCAGTTCAATAATTTTCTTGTCAGGAGATCTCAGCTGCGTTTTACTTGTGTTTGGTTTTGTTTTTACATAATCTTCAAAATGGAAAATTAGGTAAACCAAAATTATTGTGCTGCTGTGTTTACTGATACAAACGACAAGCTTTGCAGTAAGTGCCCTGGCTTCTGGGTTTTGGAACCTGTCTGGATTTTGGGGGTTTTGGCATAGTTGCACATGAAGGGCACATCTTATTTTGAAGCCTCTGCAGAACAGGGACAAACCACTATTGCAGAGAATGAGCAGTCAGTGCTTTGCTGGAACAGGGCAGAGATGTAGCAGAAGGTTGAGCTGTAGTAAGTAGGGGAAAAGGTCTCGCAGAACCCAAGATAGTGACTCACTTGACCACGTACTTCTCTTGAGTTTCACACTTGCCTGTTCAATACTTGTCACAGTTTAGTAGCCAGTAGCCAGGCTAGTGCTTAACAGCCAAAGTCAGTGCTGACCACTCCTTCTGCATGTGTATTTTGGGGGAAATACTGAGTCCTTTCCCCTTTTTCCCATTGTGCATTACAATTTTGCTTAGTAATTAATCTTTCTTTAAAAATTCATGATGAGGCAAAACCACTTGCAGCAGTTGCCTGTGCATAGAAAGAGCCACAGCCCAGCCCAGTGCAGGAGATTCACAGCTCGAAGCCTTGCTCTGTGCCTCTCTACTTGGCTGATTGAGGCTGGTAAACCGGTGACAGTTTCCATAGTACAGACCTGCCGATGTACCTACATACTTTAAAATGTATTTTAAAGCAGATCTCATTTTGTGCTCTGCTGTGTTACTGAGGCCTCTGGTTAAGAGCAGAGGGAACCAAAACCTCTGCCAAGCTGAGCTCTTGACTAGCTGCAAGCATGAGGCCCTGGTTTGGAGATAAATACTGATTAGTGCATAATTCCCCCAGAATGAATAATTGTTTAAAAGATGAATTGCAGATTGTTTCGGACGAGAGAGACACCCGGTTTAAAATGTCATTCCTGTAGTAACCTGAGTCTGCTGACCTCGAGTGGCATCGCAGGGACTGTCAGCCCAGCGAGAAGGGAAGGAAGGAGACTCGCCTGTGCCCTGAGGCCAGTGCTTCCCAGGCTGGTCCAACCCCGAGCCCCCAGTGTTGTATTCGCCTGTTGCTTTGCAAGGTCTTTCACTCCACAAGGTCAAGGAAAGTTTCCAAAATACAGAGGAGAGCCCTTGTAAACTTCCCATCTGAGAAAGATTAGTATCTAATATGCCTTCTAAACCTGTTCTCAGCTTGGTTACACATCTCTAGGCATCTTTCACATTTGTGAAGGTAACAGTACATGTGTCTTTGCCCAGTTTTGACTAGAAAGCTTGCAAAAAACAAGACTGAAACTTAAAACCAAATTAAGGACTAATATGCTGTGTCAATAAGAACCATAATTTTTTTTTGTAGCAGAGCAGCTTATCAAATGACTCCAGACAGTGTCCTTACAAATGCTTTTGTGTTTTATGGTCTGACTCATCCATCTCAACACTTATAGTAACATTTCAGTACTCTTTTATAAAGCCAGTGTTTGAAACAAGGCTGTTCTTGGGCTGGTTAATCAACAGATGCAATTAATACAATGATGTTTGTCTTAGCACCCTGGCTCACTGTGGAGGCATTGTAAGCCACATTGCTGTGCGAGGACATCTCTGTGGTTTGAGGACTCGCTGGCTGTACAGGCACATCACTCAGTATTTATATTCAGTGTAAATCACCAAATCACAGACTGTAGGGGTTGGACAGGACCTCAAGAGATCACAGAGTCCAACCCCTCTGCCAAAGCAGATTCCCTAGAGGAGGTCACACACTTTGGTGTCCAGATGGGTCTTGAGTATCTCCAGAGAAGAACGACTCTGCAAAGCCTCTGGGCAGCCTGTCCCCGTGCTCCGTCACCCTCATCATGAAGAAGTTCTTCCTCACATCAGTGCGGAACCTCCTGTGGTCCCACTTGTGGCCACTGCCCCTTGTCCTGTCCCTACAGGCCACTGACAAGAAACTGGCCATCTCTGTCTGCCACACTTCAGATATTGATAAACATGGATGAGATCCCCTCTGTCTTCTCGGCCACCAGGGCACACTGCTGGCTCAGGGTCAACCTGTCATCCACCAGGACCCCCAGGTCCTTCTCTGCAGAGCTCCTCTTCAGCAGGTCACCCCCCCAGCCTGTACTGACACCTGTGGTTGTTCCTTCCCAGGTGCCAGACCCTACACTTGAACCTCATGTGGTTCCTCACTGCCCAGCTCTCCAGCCTGGCCAGGTCTTGCCCAATGGCAGTGCAGCATTCCTGCATGTCCGCCACTCCTCCCAGCTTTGGATCATCCACATACTTGCTGAGGGTGGACACTGTTCCCTCATCAACGTCGAAATTAAGCAAGGCCAGACCCAACACCAACCCTTGGGGAACACCCGCTGATCCCAGGTCTCCAGCCAGACTCTGCTCCACTGATTGCCACCCTCTGAGCCCAGCCCGTAAAGCCAACATCGAAAGAGTTTCAGACCTCTCCTTAGCTGGTAAACAGTCTTTCTGGGGTACAAGGCACGTTAAATAGGTAAATCATAAGCTTCAGTGCTTCTAATTTATTTTATAAAGTGCTGGGATTTTGTTCTGTTATAGAGCACCATGAGCAAGCTCACATGGATTATCTTGATTTTCTTGTGTGAGTCTGGGAAGGTGGTGAAGGAAATATGATTTGGACTCAGCTATTTATTCTCTTAGTAGAACAATGTCGGCCCCAGACCAGTGCTTCTCAGATGTGTTTTACCCTGGGAGTTTGTATAAAATGTCTCTCAGCTCTCTCAGTTTTAGCTGTATAGAGGGTGTAACCGTTGTTTAAGGGCGTGTCGGTGGCATGTGGCCATATCTAAACCCTGTCGTGAATTGTTTTTAAAGCGTGCGATTTTCTGTGCGCAGATTTGTAGATGACTCTTTCCCAAGGCAGGAAGTACGTGCTGACTCCAGCAGTGCCAGAGCAGCTGTTGATGGTGAGTAAGCCATATGAAAAATCCCGTGAAAACCTTGATATCAGTAGGAAGCAATGCAAGCTTCAGCCATCAGCACCTACGTGTGGTTAAGCTGTATCAGGAACTACTTTCATATTTTCATGGAATTTTATATTGGAAAATGTTTCTGGTTCTTACGGTATTAAAGTCTGTAGGATGGTGTACAGAGAGGTAGTTAACTATAGGCTAGTTAATATTTGTAAAGGCTTGTCTGCACACTCCCCAGACTCTTGCCCCAGGGTACACATTTTGATTTATTCCTTGTTGAGTTGATGTAGCAGCTTCTGTCCCTGTATGTAGGCATCTCCACTGGCTCCGTGGCTTTTAGCACTTCCTAGCACTGTGGCACTAGAGCCACTTAGACTGGGTTTCTCCTAATGTTGTGCACTGGAAACAGGCTTCTCCCTGTCCTGGGTTTCCTAATCAGGAACCTGGTGCTTGCTTTTTTTTTTTTTGTTAGGCTGGTTTTAATCACAGAATTGAAACTTGACACATAGATCTCTGTAGCTTTCTAGCAAAATGCTTATTCTTAATTAATGGACATTGCAGTTCATTTCTGTAGTTATTTTCTGGAAAAAGAAATTACTATTTTGATCCCAACCCTCTGGCCCATGCCAGGTGTGGCGTTGGGTTCTGAGTGGCTGCAGCAGAACTACTGACCTTTGGCTACTAAAAAAAGAGTGAGATGTCTTGTGCCTCAGACATGAACCTGTCTGGAAGCTGAGTGTGCAAAGATAAGACACTACAGGGGAAAACCCTTTCAGCTGTAGCTGATGTATTTTGCAGGTGAACCCAATGTCCTAGTTTCCTACCTCAGCTTCTGAGATGCTTGCAACTTAAATTCAGCACTTCCTTCGTTCTACATTTGAGCTCTGTGTTAGAATTGCTTTTCATTTTGTATTGTTCCTTGTTGTCTTTGATACTGGGATATGATTTCTTCTTTGCCACCTCTCACTGCCCTTTTTTTCTCTTAATTTACCATCTTTTGAGGCATACATCAATGTCGCTTGTAATGCATCCTGCCTCAGAGCCTGTGTCACGGGTTTGATTCATCAGGGGGTGCCTGGAGATGTATAGGGATGTGCCAGCATATAGTACATGTGGCTCAGCAAAAGGGCACAGATAGACACTTTGACCAGGAAGTAGAACTTTTCTTGCTGTTTGCAAGCCATGGCTCGTGAGGGTGGGATCAGCGGGAAATATGTGATGTTATGGCTTATTTCGAGAACACAGATCGAATTCCCTGATGCATTAATTTCATGAATCAAAAAGGAAAATGTGTAATGTTAGTGTTTAATGTATAACTTTACCTCTTTAGAGTGTTGAACAAGCATTTATTCTGTACTTTTGACTTATGAAGGGTTGTGATGGAAAGTGCTGACTAGTGATGTGAGAATAGGGAGTACAGCTTCAGCCCTCGTTTCGTTTACTGGTATGATTTAACTTGTTACTTGGGTCAGATGTTGTCTACTTCTCCATAAGCTTCTATGGGCTTTTCACTGTATTGCTAGAGTTGTCTACCCTGCAAGTCAAGTGGGTTGTTCATTTGAGTTTTTAAGGCATTTGAGGTTTCACTGGGTACAGAAACATAGAATCTCCTGAGTTGAAAGGGACCCATAATGTTCATCTAGTCCAACTCCGGGCTCCACACAGGACCAGCCAGGTCAGAGCAGGGGACTGAGCGCATCATCCAGATGCTTCTTGACCTCCGTTCAGCTGGGCGCTGGGACCACTTCCCTGAAGAGCCTGTTCCAGTGCCTGACTCCCCCCCTTCCCAGTAAAGAACCTCTTCCAACATCCAACCTAAACCTCCCCTGGCGCAGCTTCATGGTGTTCACTCAGGTTCTATCCCTGGTCACCAAAGAGAGGGCGTCAGCGCCTGCCCCTCATTAGGAAGCCACAGACCACCATGAGGTCTCCCCACAGCCTCGTCTTCTCAAGGCTGAATAAAACCAAGGGACTTCAGCCACTCACAGAATCACAGAATGTCAGGAGTTGGAAGGGACCTCAAAAAATCATCTATTCCAAACCCCCTGCCCGAGCAGGATCATCTAGAGTAGATCACACAGGAATGTGTCCAGATTGGTCTTGAATGTCTCCAGTGAAGGAGACTCCACAAGCTCCCTGGGCAGCCTGTGCCAGTGATCTGTCATCCTCACGGTGGAAAGGTTCCTCCTTATATTAAGATGGAACTTTCTATGTTCCATCCCGGAACCATCACCCCTTCTTCTATCACTAACCAACACTCCTCGTAAGACTTCCCCTCCAGACCCTTCCCCATCCTCGTTGTCCTAATCTGGACACTCTCCAGTAGTTTTGTGTCCCTCTTTTCGTGTGATACCCAAACCTGCCCCCAGAGCTCAAGATGAGGCTGCCCCAGCACAGTGCAGAGCAGGACAATCCCCTGCCTGGCCCGGCTGGCCATGCTGC
The DNA here is from genome assembly GCA_013399135.1 of Heliornis fulica. NCBI lineage: Eukaryota > Metazoa > Chordata > Aves > Gruiformes > Heliornithidae > Heliornis > Heliornis fulica. The sequence continues at coordinate 72,355 of VXBZ01011613.1, read as the reverse complement.
TGGTTGGCTCTCCCGGAGCCTGGGCACACTGGGTAGCAAGAGTGGAAGAGGATGCTGTGTAGTGGTGTCATCTATCCACCTGTGGAAAGCTGCAGATGATACTGTGTGCACAGAGCATGCTACCTAGAGGAATGGAAGGGGCCGGCTGTTCCATTTGTTGGCAGAATTTAAGTGTGTGAATAGCTATGCCGAGACCTCCAAGCAATGCATGTTGTGACCCTGCCTGTAGGACATTCCCCAAGTCGAGTGTGAGAAGGTCCATGCACAGCTAGCTTTCCATCAGCTGTCCTCAGCAAACACTTCTCCACGTTTTACATCAGATGACTACCCATTATTTAACCTCCTGGTTATGTCAATTCCAATCTTTCAGGGAGGCTCAAGAATCTGAAATTAAGTTGCAGGTCTCGCTTTATATTCTCAGGGAATTAGGGTGAGGTATCTAATACAAGGCGTGATTCAATGGGCTTGTGCTCTCCACGCTCTGTGCTTTTTTTGGCTTGTATAGTGCAATTTCTTTTGTGGGAGACCAATAAATTTCCCAGAAGATTATCCTAATTTCCAGAGTCTCAAAGACTGAGTTGTAATTAAGCACTTAATTTGATGAGTTTTTTTTTTTTTAAAAACCTGTTGCTAGTCTACTGGCAGCTTGGGAAAATGCTTCTATCTTCAGCCCAGCTTCCCTTGTGTAGGTTCAAGCTCAGAAGGCTGGTATATATTTAGAACTGGATGAACTGCAGCCTGCCAGACAGGCCTGAGAAGTTGCTCCAAATCTCTGCTTTTTTTTCTCTAGGTTAAAGCCAAATTTCAAAGAAGCCTAGCTTATTTTCAAGGAGTTGAAGTTAGAGTGATGTAAAATTTTCAGTTACAAATGGGCAGTGGGAAATTCTAATAATACATTTTATTGCTTACAGTTGCATTGAGCTCCCCCACTGCCACAAATGTCAGTAATAAGGACATCCAGGAGGGAAGCAATTATTTTATTTCTTGATCATCCATAGAGTCAGGGATTGTGTTGTCAGGTAAGCACATGGCCTGACCAGAGGGTATCACTGCTTTAGGACAAATAGCCTAATATGTGGCCCAGTAAGGTCATGACCAGTGACTCGGATTTTAACACACAAATAATAACCACCAAGTAGAGGTTTTTTCCTCTTGTTCTGTTTTAGGTTATGGTTTTTAGTTGCCTCTGAGTAAATTTGTATTTTCTGCTATAGTTTGTCTGCTGATTTAAGTAAAACATCTTTTCTCCCCTCTCTCTTCTGTACTTCAACTTTGATGCCTAAAACCTCAGGAACAGCCCTGAAGATTTGATTAAGCCGTGCCTTTGAACTGACCCCCGTCTCTTTCCATCAAGACATTAGGATGACCTTCCCATTTCCTTCCATTCTCAGTTTAAATTTTCCTGTTGTGGGAATACAAAAAAAAAAGAAAATTGAATTGCAGTTAGTCATATGTTGCAACTTCCAGACTAAAGCCAGCAGGAAGAGCATCCTCTCTGTCAGTGTGCATGTAGTTAGTGTGCCACTCAGAGGCGGTGGCTGGGTCTTTGGTGTGCATGGACCACTCGTGCATCTAACAGATGGGTTCTGTGCCTGCCCATTGTCTCTCTCCTTAACACCAGCCCCTTTGCTGATAACTTGCTAGCCTCCAGGCTACTGACAGCTGTTGTCCACTTGGTGTTAATTAAGAAAGCCGCATGAGCGATGGGAATACGGGTGTGAGAGACTGAACCCCCCTTTCTGCAGCAAAGCATTTCAGCCTGATTTTAAAGGGTATGACTGATGCCTGAGCGGCCTCTTTTTTTCCTTCAGGTCTGTTGAGCCTCTCTGTAGGTAGCCTGTTTGCTAGCAAAACCCCCATGGTAGGGGGTTAGGGTTGGGGTTGGGGTCTCTATTTTTTAGATCCTGTAACAATAAGCTACGTCAGAACAGATTTACCATTGAAATGATGGGCACTTGTGAAATTTAAGCCACTATAAAGCCACATATTTAACATGCAAAGCATTGTGTACATCTGTGCTCTTATTCAGATAATAAAATACAGGTTGTATTTTTTAAATTAAAGGATGTGTACTTTGACAAAAATTTAGAACTATCTGTGACACTCAAGATCGTTGTGAATTAACAGAGTAGATGGACTGGAGATTTCAAAGATTTTCCTTCTTTAAGGATTTTCCTTGTTTGTTTTGTTTCCCTGTTTGGTTTCCTTATTTTATTTGCCCTTGTTTTGCATCAGGTCCCAGTGGGTGACCTTTTGATGGGATTTATAGTATGTTTTTTATGATTCAAGAAGAGAATGAGCCTGAACTCTGGAATTCTCTTTCTGTCCTGTGCTTCTATGGAGGTAAAATGATAGACCGAGGTTAAGATAATACAAGGTTGGTGTGTTAATACACAACCAGAAGATGTGATTTCAAGTAAGAGTGATGGTAATTTTGTAGAAGCAGCATTCTCCTGCAACACTGATGCTCTTTGGAGCTGTTTACCCTCAGGAATGTGATGATTCTGTATTTCAGATGAAAACTTCCAAAATTCAATCTGAAGTTTTATCTGCAGTAAGTGGGTTCTGTATAGCCCCTAGCATGCTTTCAAAGCAGTGCTGTTTGCTCTCGTATCTGGAATATAATTTCTCTTCTTCCTGCTGTGATTTTTCTCATGCTTGGCTGTTACTTTTTACCATGGAGATGATTGTTTCTTGATAGAGTAATTCTGCAGAATCAGAGCTATATATACACCACCTAGGAGTCAAATGTTTCAGTAAAAAAAAACCCAGAACCCAATGCTAACCTTGGATCCTCAGATGTGTTAAAATCCTTTTAACAAGCCGTGTCTAACACTGTGTCACTGACCAGTGGAAACACGTGTAGAGCGAGGAGGACGCCCTGGTGACTGTCTTTGCTGGTGTGTCCCGTGTGTGCCCATCGTTTTGCTGCATGTTCACTTTCTCAAAGAAACCTTAAAGCATTTGATTTCAAGCTTTTCAAATAAAGAAGTGGTTTATATTTGAAGTTGAGCAAAACGTCTACCAGTCAGTGTTACTGTATATTCAGCTAAACACTTCCAATAGTAAAGTGGTAGGAAATGCAAATTGTAACTAACTGCACTGGTCAGACTTTGGGATATGGGTGGTTCAGGCTGTGAAGATCTGCCATGTCCTTGCACAGCTTTTTCCTTTCACATGAAGAGACCAGATGCTGACAGGGTGCAAACAGAAGAGAAATACTATCACTAGATTGGCCCCGAGTCCCCAAGCTGTAATCTGTAAATAAAGTGATTTGTGGGTATTACAGAGGAGAATTATTTTTTTTCTTCCAAGCAAAAAATAGATTATCACATTATTGGGTTTTGACTTGTCTATCAGTTTTCTACAATACACCTGGTAGATTTAATGTTAGAAAATTAATGGGATGATTACTATTAAGAATTGAAGACTCCAAACCTGTCTATCTTGACATGGGAGGTAATTAAGAATATGAGGGGGTGGTTTCTTGGTTTGAAATGTTGAAAGCGACTCTCCATGTTCATCCTGTTACATGTGGAGAGCTTCTTAAGGACCGTGAGATTGGCTGTACTGGATCATTTGCTGTGAATATTGGTCATTTCTGTTACAGTAGCCTGATAATTGCTTTGCAAGTGTTCACTGTCTGCTGCCTGTTGACTGGCAGTGCATTTCAAACCAATTATAGGAATATTATGTGGCTCCAAGATCACGGTTAGTCTGTTTTGTCCTTTAATGCCACTCACAGTGACATCAGGAATTGAGCTGCCGTCATCCAGATAGGTCCTCTGCCAATATTGACATGTTTTTGTGTTTGTTTTGCATTAATTTTTCATGTGACTGATGGCAAGTGTCACTTGCTCTGAATCTCCACCTCTTATCCATTTGTGCCATGAATTTCAGACTCTAAAATGAAAAACCATCGTGCAGACATTTCAGAAGCGTAGAAGTGGCAGTTTTGACATTAAAGGGGCAAAAACAACATTCACAGATTTCTATTTGGAAACTAGATGCATGTTTGGTGCTGGGTTAAGCTTTGTTTTGACTATTGTCTAAATTTAAGCCTAGAGCTTTACTGCTAGGTCTAAAGCTGACTTTCCTTCCACCAAGTTAATGAATGGCATAGTACTTAAGTGGATCTGGTTTTTTGTTGGGTTGTTTTGCAAATGCAGATCCAATTCCTAACAAGACAGCACTAACTGGGAATTTCTGTTTGACAATGGAATTCAGCTAAAGCCGTTTTACAAGTGGGACAGTCTTACTCCGAAGTAAAAACATGTAGGCAGTTAATCAGGAGTATTGTCTGTGAGTTTCCATCCTTCACCTTGTTTTGAATTTACTGGATGGAAAAGTGTTCCTTTTTATATAAAGTCTGAGATAAATTACTCATCTCCTCGTATTCCATCTTTTTTNTTCTATTTTTTTTTTTTTTTTTTTTTAAATCCTACACACTACCCCCATGAGTTTTCAGGTAAGAGTATGGGAAATAAAGTCTGTAGGGCCACCAGTCTGTGCTTCCCTCCCCTCTTTCTCTTTTTTGCAGTCTCAGACACAGACTCCCAGGCATAAGTAGTTTTTCTCTCATGTGATATAAAAATTACAAATCCATGTTTTTTTTACTGGGCTGCCACAGAGCTTAGAACTACATGCTTCTTACACTGTAAAATAATAATAATATTAATAAACATAAATATATTAAACATAATATATACACAGTTCGGTGTTTGCAGCGTTATTGTGTATTAGTATACTAGTTGAAAGATGGTTGATGGCTTTTCTTTTTGCTTTACTGCAGCATAGTTTGGGGGTTTTTGTCATTGGCTGGACCCAGTTAAAGACTGTAATGCTTGTGGGAGGCATGTGGTATACATTACCAGTTGATAATTAAGCACAGAAGGTCTGGGATGTATTTGCCTGTGTAATAATGACACCAAAGGTATTTTTATAAACATGTCTTTCTGAACCCACCTGCTATGACATACTAAATCTGCTGCAGAAACCAGAAGGTTATTGAATGTTTTTCACAGGGAAAGAGCATGAGGGTAATCACCCTAAAACTTGGGCAAAGCACCACACTTAGCCAGTGCTCCCTGGACGTGATGGAGCATAGCCTGATGCAACCCACAGCCCTTCTGGGGTGCCAGACCCCTCACAGCACGTCTTGAGGCCTCGTGGAGCTGAAGTTTCTCCTCTTAGAGTACTTGCTGTCTTCCCAACAGACCTCCTAAGCTCCCCGAGTGTTGCTGAGCATACCACAAACTGAAATTGGTGGAGTCACCTTTCAGACCTCGGTGGCAGGATGGCCACACGGAGACTAGAATAGCTTTGGTAGTTGTGGTTTGGCTGCTTTGCCAAAACCAAATTAAATATAAATACTGTACCAAATTATTTAGAATCCCAAGGTCTTGCTGCCACAGAATCTGGGCACAAGGTTTTAAAAAACACTTTTTCCAGCTTAGTGGGTTGTGGTCTTGGAATGCATTCCTGTGGCACCCTGTGCCTCCTGGCAGGTATGGCTCCTGGGCAAGGTCTCATTTCTGAAAACGATGCCATGCTTGGCATGGGTTATGGTGGGGTAAGGAAATGGGGTGTTAATGAAACCTCACTTGGCAGTAGCTGTTAATTCACTAAGACTTATTTGTTTTAGTGGAATTATATCTCAGAGATGCTGAGATCAGGGTCAACTGGTTCTGGTAAAATGGTCTCAGCTCCCTTTAGCTGTCGTCCCATTAAATTTGTTTCTTCTTGAATTGTAGGGTAACTTCTTGCATCAATAAACTGGAAGCTCATAAAAAAATAGAAACTGACTTTTAGTAGGGCCTGCTTTTGGTAATTTTCATTGAAGATAACAGTAACCATTTAAATACAGGTAGCTGGGGTGGTACCAGAAATAATGAGTCATGGCAGCAAAGAATCAAACTCCACAGATACCAGGCTCAACTGTCCCCCTAAAGTGGATTTCCAAGCTTGTCACTGCATTAGGCTACATGATATTCAGAAATAGCTGAGGAGTAGCAGCTTTTTCTTCAGCGTTAAATTAGCAGGTAAAATTTTAGTGACTGTTTCCATTCTCCTGAAACCTCAAGCCTTGAGTAGGCTTGTTTGTGTTAGCATGGATCCCTTCAGATTCCTGCTCTTTGTGGCAATGCTTGTACAGATCTGCTAGGGTTTGCTTCTGTAGTTTATCCTCCTATATCTTTTTTAAGGCACGTTAGTTTATTTTAAAGTCAGTTAACGAGAAGGTGGGCTGTTGGTAGCAGTATGCGGTCTGTCTGCAGGAACAATGTATTCATGAGGTTTTAATTCAGGCATGAAGAGATGAGATAAAATAGAGAGCTGACATAAAATATTGTTTACTGGTAAAGTAACTTTTAGTGTTTTTGTGCAGTGGAGTCAAAGATACATGTCTCAGACTCTGTAAGCTCCATCATGTTTTCTGCCAAGATGGATATACTAATCCTAAACTAACAAAGGCAAGGGCTAGTGTTTCCTCTCCCTGCTGAGCTGTTCAGTTCAATTAAGATCTCCATTTCCCATTGCTGGGGGGACTGAAATTTCAAATTGTGCTTATAGAAGACTAAAATTTCCTCCTGTCTGTAGGCAGGCAATAAAACTGGTGCTTTGGCTGCAGATCCTACCAGGTGTAGAGTAGGGTATGGAATTGAGGATATGGCCTGCAGCTTCTTATCCCTATAGGTAAGCAGCACAACAGTAATATAAAATCAGCTTATGACCTGATTATATCAACCATCCCTACCTGCAGTGCCACTGTATCTCTTTGCACGCATGCTTCTGTGTAGATGTACAGATAGAGAATGGCCCTTTGGGGCAACAGTGTAATACTTCAAAGTTTAGTGATTTCCATAGCCCTCCTGGGATGCCTTGGCTTATTGAGTAAGCAAGATTAGGGACTTCTACAATGGTGTTGCGGTGCCTTTCTAGGAGATGGTGCTAGCCCGGTTCCTGAAATGCGTTTTTCTTTCTCTGGCAGAGATATGAGCCCCCACATGGTGCACTGGAGTTGTGCAGACATGTTTAATCTGGTTTTCAGCATCTGAGCCCTGAGGATATGAGCTAGTCAGAACGGTGAGAAGTGAGGCTTCCTTGCAGAGCAGTTAGCTCATCTCTTAACACGCGTGGAAAAGAGCTTACATCACACTCTCACCTGGATTGTTGCTCTTTATCTATGGCACTTGCTAAAGAAGGAACTAAACTTGAGCATGTTTAAACACATGCTTTCCATGTTTTGATCTTATTTCTTGTGCTAAGCTCAGAGGACTACAGGCAGTGGCTTTTGAGAAGACTATAAGGTTCCTCCCAATCCTACTAGAAAAGCGGGGTTGGCTTTGCAGTTCAGTCTGAATGTGCAGAGTCTGTAATCAGAGGTCAAAAATAAAGATGGCTATAATTAGTAATGGCCAAAGCAACTGGAAATTATGTCAGGCAGATCTGAGCCAGCTTCTCTTCTTTTTTTTTCTTTTTTTCCATTGCCGTGTGAATGGGAGCTGAGGTTACTGTATCTCTGAGGACAAAAGAAGGCTGAGTTTTTCCTAGTCAAAACTGGTGCTGTGGGGCAAATGCAAAGTCAAGACTCTTAATTTACAGCCTTGTGTTTCAGCTGCTGAACCCGTGGGCAGGTTGTGAGCAATTAGCCTTTTTCCCAAAGCATCTAAAATAATGTGTTTCTGCTTGTCCTGCTGCAGAGTGGCAATGACAACACTCCGTCACCTTGGAGATAGATAAACAGCTTCAGCAACATTGGGTTATAATCTGAGTTTCAAAGCTGACGTCCCTACCGCTGAAACCCAAGTCTAGCAAAGGGTTTTCAGTGTGGAAAGCGTCTAAACGTGCTTGAGTGAAGTGAGAGGAGGGGAGAAAGAGTTGAAGCAGAGCTAAGCGGCAAGGCCTTTTGCTTGGCCACGAAGCAGTGTGAATGAAATCAATTAGCTTTGGCTCACATGCTCCCTGCAGCCTGGAGTGACTCAGGTAGTATGCATGCATACTTGTGCCTGCAGGACTTTATTTTTAGGTGACTGAATCACTGTCATGACTATATCCTCATAAAGCAGTTAGACAAGTGGGGATGCCCACGGACCCCATATTAAGTCATGTTTGGTGAGCAGACATTCAAGCAATTGCCTTGCAGCCCTTGTGATTTGTGTGCTCAGAGCTGTTTGCTGAAGTAAAGCCGAGGCTATGCCTTATAGCTGGGTTTTCTTTTTCCATTTAAAATTAAATGTTTAGTTAACAGCCTTGGTGGTTTTTATATGTAGAGCAGGGGATGTGTGGACCACAGCAGTCATGTTGATGTTGGAGGCTACTCGACTCTATTGTTGTTTTAGTGTTGCTGGCACAGGGGGAGTTAGGAGTCATTTTGCCAGGTTTGTAATCCCATTAGTTCTCTCGGGCTTGGAGGGCTGTGCAAAATCGGTACTTAAATGGCAAATTAACGGAGACTCACCAGATGCTGCACAAAAGGTTTGGTAGCAGTGATTTGGTAAACGGCAGCATTTCTGCTTGTGCATTGACATGGGCTCAGTCTGCTGGAGCAACTTTCCTTCAGATAAAACAGAGAAAAGCCCTGTCTGCTGCTTATCAATAAATTGCAGGGGGGGTTTTGGGTTGTTTTTCTTTTTTTAAAAAGAAGTCTTAAAGCCAGCTTTGGTGCTAACTTTTTTTTAATGGTGCAGAACTTTGCTGCACATGTTTAGTGTGTAGCAAAGTTCTGCTCCCTTAAAATCCCTCCTTAATCAGTTAATTGTACCTTTTTCCATTTTCCCTTTAAATCAGTTGGGTGACATTGCTGCAGTTTTCAGCAGCCAAAGGATTCTTGGTTTGTGTGCCTTCATGCAAGATTTCTTTTTTCTGAAATAGTTCATGCTAAAAGCAGACCAGGAGGGAACCGGATCAGCTGCTCCAAACTCTTCATCTGGTGCATCTTCATTTCCTCACAGCCTGAAGATTTGTGTCTGAATATAAAGCTGGAAGGAGGAGGAGCTGTAGTACTAATGCCCTATAAAGTTAGTGCTGTTGACTGGCCCAGTCCCTCTTGCCACAGTCGGGTTACGTGGCTGAATTGATAAGTTTCCCTCTGTGCCTCCCAATTCCCCCGCAAACACTGTGAGCTCTTTCCAGTGGGGTTGCTGCAGCTGGAGATGCCTCATTCATAGATGCTTAGGAAGAAAAAAAAAATGTGCTCACTGGCAAATAAAAATGTTTTGCTTCCTCTGGAGGCCCCAGAGGGTGGTATAAAAAATAATGAAACCTGTGAGTCAGTGAGCATTGCCTGGCCAGCTGAGAGGGAACTGAGCCTCTCTTTTCCATAGAAGTGTGTGTGCTGTCATTGCACATCATTAATGCTCACTGGTTTATGCTCATTCACTGTAATGTTGCCAAAAGAAAAAGGGCAGTTGGTCTTTCTGCTCCCAAATGCTGACTGCTTCCAAGGTGAAACGTTGTTAAAGGATGATGTTTCTTTAGCGCTCCAGAACAATTGTTTGATTCTCGATCTGCCCTGCCTCTGACTTTTTCCTCTAAAACCTGGCAGCTCTCCTAGCAGTTGGATTCCCTGGAGAGGGACTTGGAGCAGCTTGCAAACAGCTCCACCTAAGGTAAAAAAGTTAGGGTGGGCAAACTTCCTGACTGACACCGGCCCCTCATCCATCTGTCTGTATATCTATCTATCTATCTATCTATCTATCTATCTATCTATCTATCTATTATTTTTCTTTCTGAATCCCTTACTGGGTCTTTTCTTTATCCTGAATATTTTTTTTTCTTCAGTCTCTGGTGGTAATGACAAAGTTCAGAAAAGTAAACTTGGGGAGATAGAAATGGTAAATCTAAGGCTTCTGTAGTGCCCGTGATGCAGGAGTGATATATTCTGATGTTTAAAAGGGACATTTTAATTCTGTTCTGTCACGTTCTGTCTCTCCTGTATTCAGGATCCCAGTTTTTCTTTTGAGGACATACAGCACTACACAAGTGCTGCGTATCAGCATTTTTAGACCTCTTAACATGACATAGGACTTCTGGAGAAAGAGGACATGAAATGTAGCAGAAGGCTGTTTGCTGCGTAGTGTTGGATCTGAGTTGCACATTGCAGGTGTGAAAGGGCTGAGAATGTATCTGGAGTTCTCATCTGTTCCTTCAGTCCTACTTGAAAACCTCAAGCTTCCTCTCCATCCTCATAGCCACACACTGACAGGTTTCAACCTTTTGCTGCAAGAAAGGCAGAGATCACAGCATCACACGGAATGGTTTGGGTTAGAAGGGACCTCAAAGATCACCTAGTTGCAACCCTGTTGCCATGGGCAGGGGCACTCCTCCAAAGGCCAGCAAAAACTCCTGGCCTCATATCTTCTGCAGAGTTCCACCACAAAATTATTAAAAATTACTTTTAAGAGTGCCCGTGCAGCAGCTTTCTGTTGCCCACAGCCCACTGGGGAACTTCTCATCAGTCCTCCTGCGTGGGCTCTGCCAGCTCTTCAGGGGAGGAACTGGGTGTTAGGAGAGGCTGTTTGAGTTTCAGATTAGAGCAACGTTTCTGCAAAGCTCAAAGGCTTTGATTTTCTGTCAGTCACTGTTATTTTAATGTTTGCATTCGCTGAGAGCCTGGAAGTTCTAGCAGCACAAAGGCCTTGCCCATCTGTATGTAGGAGTATGTAGTAGATACAGCCCGCAGGCAAGGCAAAGGGAGAAGGTGGCAGGAGGGTGTTTGGGAATTGTAGCAGTATTCATAGAAAACCTGGGAAGATCTGTGCTTTGTGTCATGCTTCAGGATAATCGTGGGAAGCTCACATGTCCCATCTGTCCATTCTGAATCACCTGTTCTGTGGTATTTCTGACAGCAGAGTTGGATCTGGAGGAGACCGATCCATAGCCCCAGCCCTGTAGCATCTCATTGGGTAGCACATCACAGCACCAGACAGACATCCTCAGCAGAAGACTTGAGCTACAGCTCATTAGTTTTTCCTTTTGCTTCAGAACTTTTAAAGTCCCTGTCAGCTAGGGTTTAGCTGAAGCTTTGCAACTTTCCTTTTGTCTTCCACAAATGATGGAGCTGAGCCCAAGGGAACAAATGCCATTTTAATGGGCATCATTGTATAACTCATTCCGAAAGTCACCTCTGCCTTCAAAGAACTAACTGGCAGGAGCAGTTGATTAAAAATGTGCACAGTAGCTTCACTATGATACGGGGAGAGATGTCCACTGTTATTTTTAATCGGGTAGTTTTTAAATATGTGCGTCCAGCAGAGACACAAATGGCCTTTGGAAAGGGAATAATTTGTGGGATAAGACTTTTATATTCCCCTTAGTTCTTTCTAATGAGCCGCAAGAGTCAGTTCAAGCTGGAAAATTGAGTATAGCCCTTTTCTAAGGTTTTGCCTCCTCTAAAGCTGCAGGCATTTGGTCTGTGAATGCACAGGGAGTGAGAGGAGATGGAGGGATTAGGCTTTCAAGTGAAGAAGTAATTTGTGGCTGGGTGTAGGTAGGTGGAATTCACTGGCATGTGCGTGTTTCTCCTTGAACCCAAGGAGAAAGTGACCATTTGACTGTGGCAGTGGTGGACATTGGGCTTTGACTTGCTGGCTTTCTCCTAAGCAGCCTAGTTTCTTCACCCACAAGCACATAAGCCGATTTATCTGCCTTCCCTTGTGCCTCTTAATCCACTGTCATTTAAAATCTGCAGTGCTTTCCTCACCAGATTTAGCTTTCTGTCAGTGAGCTGGCAGGCAGCGAGGCTTTGCTGGAGCTGGCGGGGATGAGGTGGCTCCTGGTCGCCATGGCCTCCCCAGCCGGGGGGGGGGCTTGAGTGGCTCAGTGGGTGCTGAAAAACTCCTCTGGCAGTGGAGTTGCTTGGAGCAGGCACATAATGTGAGTGTTCTCAAGTTGTGTGTGTGATCAGAGCCCAGATGTGTGCTGGCTGGGGAGACGAGCCTGAAAGCTCAGCGAGGCCGTGACTCAACAGCTGGAGCGCACTGAAGTACAACAACGCTGGAGCCTCATTAATGAAGGGATGGAATTAGCGATGAAAGGAGTGACATACTAAAACTTAGTCAGAAATCAAGAAACTCAAATCCATAGAAAAGTAACTTTGAAGGGATTTTATTTTTCTCAGTTGTGTGCAGCAACAGGGCATCCAGAGAGATGAAATACAAGGGGACAGAAAGTCAGCAGTTCCTTTGAGTCACAGCAGTTTCAACAGTCTTGTATTTTTTTCCCCCCTTTCAGTTGAAATCACTCAATCAGGTTTTATTACCTTTTTTCCCACTCATCTTCTGAGTATTTGGAGACTGCATAGAAGTACAGGGTGCCCTCCTGTCGCACAGCAGGATGGAGGAGGAGAGATTCAGAAGGCTGGTGCCGTATCTCCAGCTATTACGACCGATTATTCATCAGTGTGATGCAGTGGTAATACAAGAGAACAAGGCCCAGTGGGCAGACTACCAAGATCAGGAAAAACCTCAATGCTGCGTTAAGGGGTTTGGTTACTGTCTGCAGGCAGGAAGGTGCAGAGAGATGCAAGAAGCAGTTTGAGCGCTGCCACAGCTCTGTTTTCTGCTTCTCTTTATATGTTATCAAATTATCTAATAAAGGCATGCTATGCTGTTTGAATTTTTAAACTGAAAAGACACAGGACATGTTCAATATTTAAATTAGGATATAGTATAAATAAAGTGACTCTCTCAAAGCAGGCAACCAGTCTTGCTCAGCTGTGCTTTTTGCAGAGGAGTTTCAGTCTTCATCTATAAAAGCTTAGACCACTTGCACCTTTGAGCTGGAATACCTTTCTCCTCTATTGGAATTCTGTTTGTAATGCTTGAATGGTGAATCAGCTTGAAACTGGTAAAGCACATCATGCTGAATAATGTCCGTTGGTGTTCACTGGAAGTAATCACAGTAGCTCCACTGCTTGATTGGTGAGTGTAGGGAGAGGGAGGAGTGCCTGCGCTTGATGGAGATGCTCTCCTCGAGTCACTGACTCACCCTCTGCTCTGTTTAGGCAACTTGCTTCACCTTTGTGCCTGCTTCCCATCCACAGAGTAAGGTTTAAGACCTAACTGTTTAAGTATGAGAAAGACACGTTTGTAATGTGCTTGGAACAAGCAAAGCACTGTTTTAAGTGCTAAGTGTAATTGAGTGTGAGAGAATGTTGTTTAAAAATTCATTGTTTAACTGCAGATGCATCAGCAGCTTGGGAGCAGATGAGATCTGGAAAATGCTTGTTGTAGATGGAAAGACATGGTAGTTAAGAGCCACATTAATTTGTGATCTTCAAAGCAGGGCTTGTCAAACAATGTTTATTATTTTTTCCAATGTCAGCTGGTTTACTTCATTAGCACTATTTTAAGATGTTCCTATTCTGCTACAGTCACCCATTAACTTGCTCTATGGGTCTGTTCCCCTTTGGAGCATGGCATGCAAATGATTTGGTGTTTGATGGGCAGAAGGGTGAGGAGAGCGAAGGACAGTGGTTAGGCTGGCAGTGATGGTGAAGGGAATACAATGTTGGCAGCAGAGAAACTTTATCCACTGGCAAGACATCATCTTTTAATGGATCCTCACCATGTACACATATTGGTTCAGCTGTTTGTGTGCTTGCCCTGTAAAGGTGGGTAGAGATATGTGGTGGGAAGGAGAAAAGGAAATTGCAGCTATCTGAAATCTTTCTCCCTTCCAGATATCTTGTCCCTACAAAGCAAAGTTATCACTAACCAGCCAAGTGGTCTGTTGGTATTGAACATTTGCTTACTCAGACTAGCAGTTTGAAACTCACTGGGTGGAGGAGCAGGATGCAATTTGTTGCTGTTACTGTTATTTCCCCGTAAGTTGTTCGACAGTTCTTGAAAACAATGAATTCAGAGCCATGACTTCTCTTGGCAGACATGTACAAGTGTATAGAGATTCTCATATGGTGTGTTAGATAAATAGGAACGTTTCGGGGGAGTGGGAGGGAGAGAGCATTATCACAGCAGCCAGGAGCTGTGTTCAGTGGTGACCTTCAGCACACTGTGGAGCCAGAGAGATTTTTCAGGTTTAGAGGTCCCCTTGTGAATGTGAAGCCATGACGTAAATTGTTGCTAAGTTGGGGTGCCAGCTGCTGTGAGCAATGCTGCAGAAGCCAGCTGAAATGTCTGACTTCATCTGCAGTGACCAAGGGTTTTAGCGCCTCCATCCTCAGGACATTAGAAAGAACCTTATTATACAAAGAAAACTTTGAAAAATATCTACTGCTGTAACTAGAGAACAGGTCTGTAGCCACACTAGATTACAGTTGGTGCTGATGCAGCTTCTGTTAATAGGATGCCTGCAAAATGTTGATCTAGAAGATGTAACTAGACAGAGCTTTGGCTCTGCTGAAGGTCTTAATCTTATCACAGTACCAGAAAACCATATTTAAATGGAGCAAGCCCCTTCAGGGAGGCAAGCACAAGTTCCTCCTCTTGCTCTGTGGTTAGGTGATCGGTGAGTGTGAGGAGCACTGTCTGCACTACCCTGTGGTATTGTGGTATTTACTTTAGTGCTGGTTTTGACTCGGCGGCTTGTTCTATTTGCAGTCTGCATGTTAGCAAGGGTGAGTGTCAGGAGGGTGGAGCCAGGCTCGTCTTAGTGATGGCCAGTGACAGGACAAGGGGCAAAGGGTCCAAGCTGGAGCAGAGGAAGTTTCATCTGAATGTAAGGAAAAGTGTCACTGTGAGGATGACAGATCACTGGAACAGGCTGCCCAGTCTCCTTCTCTGGAGACATTCCAGACCAATCTGGACATGTTCCTGTGTGACTTAATCCAGCTGATCCTGCTCGGGCAGGGGGTTGGACTGGGTGATCTTTCAAGGTCACTTCCAGCTCCTGACATTCTGTGCATCTGTGTGAATTGGTGAACAAGTTGCTGCAGTGTTGCATGGATGGGACTGTGTCATTATAGCCAGTGCAGTCAGCTCCCAAACAACAGACAAGGAAAATTGAACCTGCAGCAAAACCTGCTTATTTTCTTGATAATGTAAACAAAAACTCAGTATTTTCTACTGGGTTATCTGGGTCACTAGAGAACAGTTCATTTATTAAAGAACTTTTTGCTCAAAATACATTTTAAATTACTTTCTACAAGACAGCTTAGGTTTTTTTAGCTTTGTGTCTAAACAGGTAAAAATATATTTTCAAAATAAGTGTGCATATGGCATGATTTCAAACCTTTGAGACTTCTGCTTTTAGAGGTTAAAAAAAAACCCCAAACCATAAACCAAAGATTTTTAAAAGGGTTGAGGAGTTCTGTAACTGAACTTCTTCAAGGATGTCCCAGTGTTCAAGTTGTTCCTCTGTTCTCTGGTTTGTTTGGCACATTTGACATGAAACCCATTGTGAATGACAGGGGCTGGCATTTTTGTTCAGATTACACATGGAGCCACCTCAAAGGTGATGCTACTGAGTGTGCAGAGATCAGCAGCCTGGGAAAGGTAACACGTCAGACTCTGTTTTCCTTCTCTGGAACAGGCATCAGTGGTGGGTACCAGGCAGAGCCCTGTCTACACACCCGTGGTGGCTACTGACCCCCAGCCAAGTCATGGGCAGGACCTCTGCTCTGCCAGAGGTCTGGGAACAGGTCACTCGATCCTTTTGACTCAGGTGTTCCTCTCCCTGCAGAAGAGGGACAGTGATTACCTCCTTTGTGAAGTACTTTGGCATGGGCCAGGGGCAAGTGCTTCTGAGAGGTGTTTGTCCTTTGCTCTCCAAGGCACAGAGCAGTCACAATACCACTGCACCTACCTTTGCACTGCAGCTTTGCTGGCTCCAAGGGGAAGCAGGGAATGATGGTGATGTTGCAGTTGGCAACATAATAGAGACACAGTTATATACCTTTTTTTATCCTGTTCCACTCAATAAATGTATGTGGTTGCAATGCTCTGGATTGGTTTTCCAGATAATGCTGTAATACAACTCCTATTTCAAGAAATTTACCCTAATCTAGTAACATATTTCTGTGTTTTTCTAGATTCTGAGCGTTCCCACCTCTCTTCGTTCACTATGAAGTTGAAGGGCAAGTTTCATTCACCAAAAATAAAGAGAACCCCTTCAAAGAAAGGGAAGCAAGCTGACCTGACAGTGAAAACACCAGAGAAGTCAGCAAACAAAGTAAGCAAAGGACATTCTGTTCAGTTTTGCAGCTTTCTTGCTTGCAGGTACTCAGTTTATCAAAATCTGCAGCTCTCCTGTTAGTGTGTGACTGTCCTTTCTGGAATTCTCCAGATTTTTCAGTGATTCTTGGGGTTACTTCGTGGTTAGTTATCAACTGTGCTGTGTAGTATAAAATAAGAGCAAGTAAGGCATGTAGTTTCCTTTGGAGAGCCTGATGAGACCTCCTTCCATAAGTGGTTAAGTATCTCATTATGGGATGGAGTGCATGGCCTGACACATCCTCCCCACATGCACACCTTATAGTTATATTTGCAGCTGCCAAGTAACTCTCTGGTTTTGGGGTGTGATCCTTTTCAAAACTCCAAACCCAGGCGAGAAATCCTTGAAGCTGTTCCAAAGATGTGCTCAATCTCTGATGACATCAGCAGGGAGAGTCCGACGGGTGGGTTCCAGCAGCTGCTGATTCTAGCACACTGCTCCTGAGACCCAACAGACTTCGAGTCCTCTGAGAGCTGAGGTCACCACTTTTTCCCAGCACAAGCCCATCACTGTGTTATCACCTTTGCTGTTGTGACCTGATTACATGGATTGGAAACTGTCCCTGTAACAGCACAGTTGGAGGCAGTTTTCAAGTACAAATCTAAGCCAGAAGTTACTAACAGTTGAGGTTATTTATGATAATTCCAAAACTTTCCCAGTTGTTGTGTAAAGTCTCATCCAATTTGCAATGCTAGAGATGTGAGCTCTTTCAGATTATATCTGCTGAGGGTTGTTGCAGTGTTACTGAGAGCAGTCAGCAAGGTACAGTTATCTGATGCTGTGTGAGGGGCTTAACACCTAGAGAAGGTGCTGCATGACCTCCTAGCCCTATTTTACACCATGAGGTGGAAGACAGTGAGGGTTTTATTTCCCAGACTAGTTGGGTTTTGTTTTTTCCCCTGGGAAGCTGTGGGTATATTTTCTAGGGAGCCAAGCATTTTGTATTGCTGACTGCTACTGAAAAAAAATAAAATAAGAAAACTGGGAGCACTCCTTGAAGGCTTTGATCCAACAATGTTTCAGGGTCATATAGTGAGATAATTTAGAGGCCTTTTTATAAATTGATATGTGACCTCATATTAGAAAATGAAAAGTCCTTTTCAAAAGGCTGTTCTATAGCAAATATATAATAGCATGTTCATAATAGACCAAGCTTTTCTTTTTTTCCTCTAAAAAAATTCAAGAGGGTTTACTGATAAGGCTGAGCAGGTAAAACCTTTTTTATCTACAGATTGGGATTTTTTTTCAATTGGAAAACAAAGCACTTGCAGTAATTTTTTTTTACCAAACAATTATTTGTTGCATACATTTTAATACTGTGAAATGCTGTCAGTTTCTTGCTCATTCCTTATCTATTTTGATAGCTACTGTTGACTAATCAATTAGTTGGCTGTAGCCAGCTCATAAGCTTTGTGGGGAGTGTGTAGGGCTGAGGATGTGCCTGGGTTGTCACCCAGTTCTCTCACTGGAATATAGACATCAGTTGACAAACAGGAGATTTTCTGTCAGAAGACACACTTCATAGAACAAATTTCATCCTTTCTTCCCTCTTAAGTACTTAAGATGCTATTTTTGTGCTCTTGAAGTAGATAATCACTTCAGAGCAGAAATAGCAATACTAAAAATTAATGTAAAATCGCTATGTGTAGCCTGAAGGTTATGCTCAACCCATGCAGACATCATCTTCCCCTTTATACCTACATATGGGCAATGTAGTGGGAGGGGTTTGTTTAGAGCCTTGGTTTGTCGCCTGGACCCTGACTTTGGTTCTTATCGTAGGCATATTGTAGGGACAGTAGTGTCCTTCAATACTATAAGCAAAGTTATAGGTTTTTCACTGCCAAAATGTAGGGAGAAAAGGGGATTTTCCAGCTTTTTTAGTCAGATGTACTCTGTACAGCTTGCTGTAACCCTTCCTGAGCCAGCTGTCTCTCATACATGATGAGTTTCTAGTGATTATCTGAAGGACACCTAGTAAGATCATGCAGAAGTCACCTGCGTGTGTGAGGGAGGCAGCGGAGCCGAGGGGTGACGCTGCTTTGCCTCAGAAGGATGATGGGTGAGGGCTGTAGCAGCTCCCGCCGTTACGGATCTGCTCTCTCCCTGGGGTAAGGTAACTGTGGGGGCAAATTTGCCTCTCTTGAGAACTGAAATGAGATTAGTTCAGGTCTGCACTGCCAAGCCAGGAGGTTACCACCACCAGTTTACTTTTCTTTAGGAACACACTGAAATGCTTGGTGGAAAAACTTTTAATATCTTTAGTTTTGTGAGATGCAGACACTGGAATATATGGAATATATCCTGGAATATGCAGATGCTTGTCCATCCAACCAGGTTACTACACCTTTCTCTGGATTTGTTGCTGCTGTTTTCAGGCCTAAACATAAGAAATTTCAGCCTCATAGCAACAACTGAGCTCTGTGGCATAGCCTGCGATGCAGGGTGGGGTGTATAGGCTTTCCTGGTGTGTGTTTATACACACACAGCCGTGATACCTTTGGACCTCATGAGGGGATTCATAAAAAGTGCCCTTAGGGAATGTCACCCAAAGAGCTACCAGGGGAGTTGCAAAGGGCAGTGTCCCAGATGGTGCCCAGTGGCTGGGTTTGCACGTCTCGATGTGATAGTAAGTCCCAAGCCTTTCTGCGGGAAGCAGCCGTGGAGCGACGTGCGTAAACAGCCATCAGAGCAGGAACTGCAATCCACGTTTTTTCACTTCTGCTCAAGAGCTCTGACCACTGGACTAGTCATACTTGTTTGGGGAATATCCAGGCCCTCTCATCCCTGAAATGTGTGGTCAGTTCAGATGAAGTGCAAAACCTCCATGGGAGGGAATGAGCCTCTCCATATCCTGGAATAAACTGTGCAGGGGTGAGGAAATGGGAAATGTCATTTTTGACATCAGCAAGTCGCCACTGTGCTTCTCAGCAAGGGCATTCAGGGTGCTGTGGGCTATGGAGCAGAACTTGAGGTGCCTGGCAAGCAAGATTGTCAAAAAGTGTAAGCAGCAGCAGAGTTTGGAAGATGAGATGGAAAATGACATAGAGGTCTGCAGATTGTGGATTGGGGCTTCTAAAGTTGGAGCTGAATGTGATTTGGGACTCTAATCCTTTTATGCAACTGACCCCAAATTACTAACCAGTGCCTATAAATTGTTCTTCCTAAAACTTTTTGGGCTGCTGCCCTGATTTTCCAGAAAAGCAGCAATTGAACAGCTGACAAGAGTATGGGAAGCACACAATGCCCGTAGGTCATTCATTCTTGCAGCTGATTTTACTGAGGAGATAATGGAGAGAAACCTGGCTCTGCTCCTTTCCTAGCAGTATTCAGTAGTTAATTTAAATCTCACTTAGGAACTACTTGTGCTATTAGAAGTCCTCCAGGCATACTCTGGTAAAGTTCTTTAAAATACCCCTGTCCAGAATGCCATTAAGTTATCATGTATCACTTCTGAATTTCCTCTTCCAGTGATGGTGGTGGCGTGGAAGTTGGTGACCACAACTCAGCTTTATTCCAGTGAATTGCTCCCTTCCACAACATTGATTCACTGATGCCAAAACTTAGCTTCCACAGTCTGTCCCCATGGAGAGCATGTGAGTTCCCTTGTTCCATCAGCATCACAAAATGATTTAGGTTGGAGGCTGACCAGAATGGAGGTTTTATTTGAGAATGGAGAGACAAGACTGTAGTCCACTTTCATATAAGTAGGCACATTGGAGTCAGCAGAGTTGCTTAGTAATAAGGGTGAACACCATTGAAACTATCAGGGATGGATATCAAAATGGAGGCCTCTTGTTCAGATTGTGCTGGAGTTTGTAAGTTCTTCTGATTGTGGTTTGTTTTTCCCTTTGACCGATCCACTGAATTTACTGATTGAAAAAAAACCTTTGAGATATTCTTACAGTCAGAGGATTTCGATTGCATCAGAGGGGCAGTTCTATTAAAACCCAGTAGCTACTGATTCCTTTCTTGGTATTATGGTTTTTTTCCACCCAGTTTGGTGTATGGGTTTCAGAGCAGTGCCCTTCACATCATCATGAGCGTTAACATGGGCCTAGAACGGATGAAGATCAGGTTTGGTTCAGCGCGCAGCAGGTCGGGGTGTTGAAGTGTGGGTGCAGATGTGCACTCGCTGCTCTTCTGAAGGAGTAGCAGCTCCACTTAAGAGCCATGTGGTAGAAGGGGCTTTCTCCACTCTGTGGGGAATGTACCTCTCTCAGTTTCGCTGTGCCACAGGTAAGATAAAGTAACCCTGCCCTTAAAAATGTTTTAACATCTCTCCTTTTTCCCTCCTCTTTAGAATGTGTCATGGCTGGAGGAAAAGGAGAAGGATGTCGTCAGTGCATTGCGCTACTTTAAGACTATTGTGGACAAAATGGCAGTCGATAAAAAAGTGTTAGAAATGCTGCCAGGCTCAGCAAGTAAAGTGCTGGAAGCCATCCTGCCCCTGGTGCAAACCGATCCACGCATCCAGCAGAGGTGAGTTTCCTTCTTGGGTTTTGGGACTCCAGCAGACCAGGGGGCTCCGGGCTTCTTCCCTCTTGTGTCTGAAGAATCACTTCACTCAGGAGACAGGAAATGCTGCAGTGGCTAATGAAGTGACTGGTATTTCTGCTAATTATGTGGTTGGTAGTTTTCAAACATAATTTTAAAGGATTCCCTGCTGTGAAGAAACCTATGCTGTGGAAAGATAAAGCAAATCAGAGCGGTTTCATTGAGGAGAAAGGGCTGATTCTTAGCATAAATTTGGAAATCCATCATTTGCTAGCAGGAGATTCTCCTCAGATGCTGTGCTGTTTGAGTGGTCCATGATGATATCCTAAAAGCTAACAAATCCAGTAGCTTGTCCCTGAAAAAGCATTTATCTTCAGAGTAATCCCTCTTTGTGTTCAGTTTATCCACCCTGACACTAGAAAAGTCTGAGACTGCACTCTTAACTGCTTTTTTTGGGTTTACTGGATCAGAAGCAAAATAGCAGTAAACAGATGTACTTCAGTAGATTAACCAGTCCAAGATCATTCCTGTGCACTCTCAACAGATTATTTATTTTTATGTTTTAACAGATTAGTTGTTTTATGTTTTAACTAGTTAGACGAGTTTGAAGCCAGAAAGGAAATAGAAATCTGCCACAGCAAAGCTCAGCATGGATTAAAAGAATTTACAGAGGTGCCAAGTCATAGAGATAGAGCTGCTGTTCATCCCATATGCTGAGGCAACTGGTTTACACAAAACAAGCAAACGTTGAGTACTACAGAAAGGAAAGTTTGCAATGACAGAGAAATATAGGTATTTGGTTCCTGAAATCCTGCCAGCTTTTGTGCTGTTCCTATTTGTTTTCCCATTAAGAATCTCAACATTTTTTTTTTACAGGATGCTTATTTCAGTTCTGGTGCAAGAAAGGTTTGGAGTGTAGTCCAAACAGCAGTAGGATGTCAAATGTTTTGCAGACAGAGATGCTTCGCTGTGTTTGGCCCTAATGCATAGGCATGGGTTGTATCTGGCAGTAAAAAAGAAGGAGGCAATGGGAGAGCATCAAAGCTGTGTCTGGGACAGTAGAGATCTAGTTTAGGTTAGATGTATAGAACTACAGAGGGCAATAGCTGTTAGAGTGAGAAAATCCATCAGGGTTCTGGATGCAGACACAAAAGCTTCTCCACCTTCTATCAGGTTTCCCACAGTCATTAAACTCCTGACAAACACCTGCTTTCACTTAGTAAAAGAAAGAGCAACCTTTCCCCTTATGCCAGGAGAATGTGTAAAATGTCAGCAAGTATTTTTAGGATAGAACCTGTTATCTTTATAGTCACTTGCTTTGATTTATGTATCCACCTGGTGTTTGCTGGGTGATCTTTCCTTCCAAGAATATATTTGGAAATAAATGCCAACTAAGTGGTGTTCAGCAGCAGCAGTATTTCAGACACTTTTATTCTTCATTCCTTATACCCTTTCTCAGTAGTCAGCTAACACAACCTTGATAGTTGGGTATCTGTGTTTACCCATAGGAGCAGAATTTATTTAGTAGTCAGTGGAGTTCTGTATACAGTGAAAAATCTTTCTGGAAACAGAATGTGTTACAGCACAGATCCCATATGTGTGTTTTGTGGTGTTTAGCCTCACAGAAGAACAAGGATCTGGCATTCTCAAAAAGTGATGTCCTTTCATGCCTACCTCTGCACTGTATTTCTTTTGAGTAGTGGCAGGATGCAAGGGCTTGATTTTGATAGCAAATCCCCCTCAGTAAAATGAGCAGGCTCAAGACACTACAAGAAAGCCCTACAATTATATTATTGCTGGACCTCTTTTTGCTTTAGTGAAAGTATTTGAATCGAGAAGAGTAATTAAATCTAGCACAAAATGGGCTTTCAATTACTGCCTCCTTAGAAGGAAGCAGCCTGAAGATTAATGGCAAAGAAATCAAAGCCTTAGAGATGGGGGAGGGCCCTATTTAGGAAATATGTCATAGTCAGCTAATTTCATTTGAAATTAGAACAACTGGCAAGCAGCATATTTTAAAAAAAAAACCAAAAAAAAACCCAGCCCACAGAAACAAACAATCTGAACCAAACAAAAAAGTACTTGTCATTGTTTGAATCCCTGGTTGTGACATGACATTAGTAGCTTCCCCTGTGCTGCAAACCTCACTCACCTCAGTAATCTTGTTGAAGCTCGTGGGCTTGATTCTCTGATCACAGGTAATGAAATTACTGGAGTTAAGTCAGTGTAAGATGGATACCGATGAGAAATGGGGAGATTTGGAACACACTTGTGTCAGTAATGATTGCAAGATTACACATTTCCTTATATCTTTATGGTTTTGATGCAGTTTGAAATTGATTTAGCTTTACAAAGAGTCGTTGAAACATTGCCATCAGCAGCACTGTTTACACACCTTGTTTAGTAATGAAGTGTTTTCAGAATTGCCAGGAAAGTGCCTGTGAGCACAGTTGTTAGTTAACTTTTTATCTAGAGTTGCCATCCTTCCAAAGTGCCTTTTTTTTTTTTTGTCAGAACAATAGCTTCAATTCTGTTTCGTATTAAAAACAAAACAAAGCAACACCCTTCCCTTTTCAAACCTGAAATTCATTCAGTTCAATTTCTGTAAAGAAGAAAGTTTTAATTACATGTTTTCAGGCATCATAAAGACCGGGAAAATGATTTATAAAGCAATATAAATACTGTCAGCTCTCAATAACCCAAGACATTTTTGGGGAGACTTAATAAGAAAGCATAGATAAAACTGAAATTACATAACTTAGACTTAAATGCAGGACTTGAATATATATACCTTTGAAGTCAAGGAATAGGATGGAGCTGTAAATGAAATGAAAAGCATGTTCATTTTAGTACTGTTGTGTTAGTCTGTAGCCCAGATACTCTGTTAACTGAGAAGAAGCTGTCGACTGCACCTCCATACTGTCATTCCATTTTGTGCTGGAGAACAGGAGAGCAGCTGCAGGGAAGGAGAAACCTGGGCTTTTGGCACCTGCTCAGCTCCGATTCTGAGTGTCAGCAAGAAAAGGAGAACAATAGTTTTTTTCACCAGTGTGAAATGCACTTTAAATCAACCACTCTCATAACGTTTAGTAGTGTTTCCATAATTTAATTTTGTTACTTTCTCAACTGTTTCCTTCCCTGCTGTCCAGTTCTGCCATCTCATCCTGCTATAGCCGTGTGTACCAGAGTCTGGCCAATCTGATTCGCTGGTCTGATCAAGTGATGCTGGAAGGTGTGAATTCAGAGGACAAGGAGATGGTGACAACAGTGAAGGGTGTCATTAAAGCTGTTCTGGATGGAGTCAAGGTACACGACACAAATATTGTAAATTGTATAAAGTATATAATAAAGTTTTTTAGAAAAGATTTAATTGAAAGAATTTTCTAAGTGCGGGTAAAATACAAAGATCCTATTTCTGTCTTAAGTAAACTGTCTCTTAAATCCATTGCTCTGTGAGTGAAATGATCCTGCTGGGTGCGATGCTTAAAGCCAAGCAGAAACCATTTGGCAGTTAGCATGCACTCCTGATCACCCTGGCATTGAGATGAGTTGGAAGAAGCAATAAATCTGTATTGAGCAATATATTACATTTTCAGCAAGTCATTCCCAGTCTCCCATGCATATTACGAGACAAGAGTTTGCTTCCTTCAGTCTAGGCCAGGTGTAGTGGAAATGCTGCCAGTGCCCACAGAATCAGACTCTAGCTCCTGTTAACATCAATGTCAAGGGATTCGTCAGTGATACATCACGGCTTTCAGCAGGCGGATTAGGGTGTGGAACAGGTGATGGGCTCAGCTCTGTTTTCTGGAGATGAATTTTATGTAACTAACGGAAACATTTAACAGAAGCCTTTGTATCCTTTGTGAGACTTGCTTATAGCATTCCTTCTGTGCCCCACCAAGGGAAAACTGTTGGCTTTCCTTCTACCTCCTGGTAAGCTTTTGTTAACCATTATTTTGTTTCCCAGCTTGTCTCTGGGCTGATGGCCATGGTCAGCTGTCCTAGCACTGCACTCTGAAGCTTACTTGAACAGGGCTCAGGGCACCAGCAGAGAGACCATCGTATCTACTGGGAACCTTATTTTGCAGACTCTAGCAGAGATTAAGCTTCTTGCAACAGCAGGACTGAATCTGAAGGGAAATATTTAGATCAAGCACAGAAGGAAAGTTAGGGGAGAGTTTTAAGAACTGCAGCAGATGTTTCACCTGGATTAGTGTATCAGGAACAGGCATCTTTCACTGTGCTCATACTCAGCTCAGTTTTTATTAACTGGAGCTGAATGCAAAAATGAAGTGGATTTCCCAGGGTTTGGCTGTTACGTTTTCAGGAGTCTTGCTGTAGTGTTTGCGTGCTCTGAGTATCTCTGTAATGCTGTTCAAACACAGAAACTGGAATCTATCATTTCTTATCAAGCCTTTTAAGCAGGTAAGTATCTTTTGAAACACAACGTTCCCATCACCTAAACAAGACAGGTTTTCCAGGATTATTTTGCACAATAAACTCTTAAGCTCCCAGTTTGAAAAGCAAAGCTGCTCTTAAATCTACACATGGGATAGAGAAAAAGAGTTCAGCCTGAAGTCTCAGCTGTTGCTAGTGTTAGAATTCAGCAGCGATTTGCAGGCTGTGGTGGGTTAGCACAGCCCAGCAAATAATGAGACAGTTTATCAGTTAGTCTGCTCTGAAGAGCCATGTTGTCACCAGATCTGGGATGGAGATGTGCAGTCTCATTGACCTCGACTTGGGCATCCACTGTCCTTTCACTTGAAGCAACGTTTAACCCCTTGGTTCTTGTTGCCTTCCAGCCAAAGCAGTGTGCCTGTGTGGATGGGTGGAAGGGCTCGGATGCCTGCTCTGCCTACGCTGCGAGCCAGTCTGTGGACGTGCCCGCATCGCTTCCAGCCTACAGAGCTGAGCCTGAGCTGTTAAACCCTGCTGAGCTCCATGGCTGTATCAGTGTCTACTCTGTTGTTAGATTAAAAGTTATTTTGACCTTCCAGTTGGAGCTGTCTTATGTCTGGTCAGCTCGGAGAGTGGTTAGAGTAGATGTGTGGCTGTCTGAGACAATGAGAATGTTCTGCCTGTCAACAGGTCAGCAGTTGGGAGCAGTGTGCACTCGTCTGCATAGCAAGGAGCAAGGTTTATTTTAGAAGAGCCAAGCTGGCTTTCAGATCTGGAAGCAGAACTGAGAATTTGGACACTTCTCTACTGTGGAGGGCCTTTTTTTTGGTTTTTTTTTCTGGCAGATCATACAAGATCCACTTCCACATTTCAGTGCTTACTTCCCCCATTTATTTTCAGAATTAAGCATAAAAGAGTCACTTGTTCACTTGTGTTACTTGCTCTGTTGACCTCAGGCTTTAGTACCCTGTTAGATATATCTAAAAAAAAAAAAAATAAATCCCTATTTTGAATAAGTAACTTCCTAAAAATCCATCTGATTCTGGAATTTGCAGCTTGCTGAAGTAGTATAAGTTTGTAGGAGGCTTTAACTGTCTCTAATTACAGCTGCAGGAATCCCTTTCCTTACTCGTAAGGAATGGCATAACGTGCGTCTGGCTCGGCTGCATGCTGGTTACCTTTGTGTGTACACTGAAGATCTTGGCTTGTGGGTTTGGGGGGGTTTTTGGGTTGGGTTTTTTTTTTTTGTTTTTGAAGCACTTTTTTTGCTGTTCTTGCTGGCCAGTACCCGACAGCTACACAGGGTCTGACGCTGAGCCCACTGAAGTGTATGAGAGGGTCTGGAAACCAGTTCGGTGGTGGAAGTTTGTCCAGAGGGTGGGAAGGTGGCAATTAATTTTGTCACCACTCACTCCTGACAGTTACTCAGATTATTGTGGCAGCTGCAGCTGGAAGAGTCAAATGCTGTCACTATGATTTCCAAGTCGTCCGATTTACAGCTGCATTTGGGGTTTACACAGTGTAAATTATTTTTGAGCACAAGCTTACACCAAGAATATAAGTAAAATACTTGGAGCAAATTCAGCTTTGGAGATTACTTGGACTGTGTTTGCTGTCCTTTGTGCATCCAGTGCACCACTGTATTCCTCACTGACCCGTGAAAGTTCAGCTTTAAATAGAGATTTATATAAAAATATGAGAACTACAGTGTTTGATTTCCTTGGAAGGAGAATGATGACGATATTCCAGATGCAGCTCTTGCATTGAGAGCAGTGATAGTTGTTTCCGATCTCAACAGACATGGACATGCAGATACTGGCATGATGACACTGTACTTCAGGCTGCTTTAAAAAAATAATTAAGAAATTGATCCTAAATAGTTCCCTTTGCATAATATGCTGGGAAGTCAATACTTTCAGGAAGCACTGCCAGTTTTCCTGCCTGCCTGTAAGGGGGCATATGTCTGTGGGCCGTAGATCTATTGGTTGGCCTCAGACATCCATAAAATGTTCTTTCCCTCTTTCTGGTGTGAATGATTGTGGTTTTGACTGCAGGCAGGCTTGTAGTTCAGGATTATTGTGCTCTTATCTCTTTATCCAGAGCCTTATCTGCCTATAATAGATAGACTGCAGTAGTTCCTTGAAAAATTAAGACTTCCATGTCTAACATGTTAAAAGATGGTTTCAGGGGAAGCAGAGCTTTTCATAAAGGTGTGCACTATTTAGTTTGGAGTTGAGCATCTTACAAAAAAATTGCTTTTTGAAACAAATATTTACTTGTTTATAAAATACAAAGCAACTTGTTTAGGTTTTTTTTTTTACTGGCTTCGTAAAGTACTCCACTATGTAAGACTTTACTTAATATTTATGTATGTTAAGTCTGTTTTTTGTTATCTAGTGCATTGTGGGGACTGGAACACATTTGTGATGACAGTTGAAAGAGGAAGCATGGCAAAAAGATGCACATGTGGGTTTATGCAGAATCCCATAGGGACGGGGTTTGTGACCTCAACTTGAATACGGCTAAGCTGCTGCTGGGAGCAGCCTGCTCCTCTGTACAGCTCTGGGCCAGGATTATGCCCACCTCAGCTCTGTTTCTGCTGTCATTAATCCATAACCTGGGTAACAAGGAGTTTGCTGCAGGAGCTTCTCCTTCCATTCTATGATGTCTGAGTGCAGCAAATAACAGTTACTCCCTTCTTATTCTCTCCATCCATCCAGGAGCTGGTCAGACTCACGATTGAAAAGCAGGAGCATCCCTCTCCCACAAGCCCAGTTAAACCCAGTTTACCAGCATGTAAATCTGACAGGTGGGTCACTGACAAGGATTTCTTCTGTCAGCAGGACTAATACTAATAATTTCTGACTGCTGTTAGCTGAATTAAAGCATTCAGTTATTCTTCACAGAGGGTATCATCATGTGCTTTATGTAGCCTCAGCCATTCCAGTGGGACCTCTTAAAAGAGAATATGATAGAGACCAAAATCTGTCAATGAGACATGGCTGCCTGTCACACCTGCACAGCATATTCTGCATATATGTGAAAGTCTATGTGCAGGTGTAAATTCTGCTTTCTGCTCAAGATGTCTGTCATATTGCATATGAGTCAAAGTATGTGTTGATCTGTCAGCGTGCTGCCTCCCGACTCCGTTTTATGATCTACAATCTCTGTTTTGCTTGTTGCAGTCCATCAGAACTTCCCCTTACAGATCGAGAGATGGAGATCCTCAACAAGACAACTAATATGACTCAATCCACTGAGCTACTGACTGACTCCATGGATGAAGAAGTTGCACCTCCTAAACCCCCTCTGCCTAGCATTCGTGTGGCAGAAAACAGGTAATACTGGTCAGCCAACTCCTTGCAAATTGTGCCCATGAGGAGGGTTAGTGATGCCTTTATGTGAATAACACACTGTAGAGCAGTATCTTGTTCTGTTCAGCTATCAGTTATCAGTCTGTCCTGCAGATACAGGTTCTTCTGAATAGCTTATCAGCTTAAGAGTGAAAGGAGCCAATAGAGCGTGAAAGAAGTCTTTTACTTGGTTGTTCTGACTGTGCTCTAGCAGTAACCACATCAATGTTTTTATGTTCTATTTTCATCAGGAAGAGAAAAACCCCAATTTGCAGGTTTTAGCTGTGTGTATGATGTTTTTTCTTCGCTAGTACTGGTGTTAATTGATGGTGTGAAAAGTACTTGCCATGTGTGAATTTGAAAATGCAGCATGGAGAGCTGCATTTGAAGTTCATGGAGTTCACAGAAGGAATTATATTTCTGTTTTGTGAATTTTCGTGTTTTGTATAAAAATTTCCTGGTATGATCCAGGAACAGAAAGTGTGCTCTTGGGAACCTTGCAGGTGTGACGATGACCAGAGTTCTGTGTCATTAGAAACAAAAGCTAAAAAAACCAGTGGTTAAAATCTCACTAGTTTTAATGCTAATGTGTGTATGAGGCAGATTCATGCCAAAACATGGGCCTCACAATATACTAATTGAGGGCAATACTCACTGTCTTGTTCCCTGTCCTTCACTGGAAGACTAAAAGGGCAGAAAAAGAATTTCCCTGTCTTTTGAAGCTCTTGAATGTTTTTCAAACCCGGAGGTTTGAGGAGGAGAGACTTCTGTGAATGGAAACAATATTTGGGTCAACCAAAATACTTAATTTGGCTTTTTTGCTGCTATTACTAAGGAATTATTACTGTGCTAATTAGCTCCGTGAAAAAATTATTTTTAAACCAGCGGTTGTTTTTGTTTGTTTTCCAACCTTAAATCAACCACTGAACAAGATCTTTCCTGTTAGAGTATTCTCAGATTTATGTTTGCTAGAGGATGCACTTTGCTGAGTAGTTGCTGCCAACTTTCAACAAGAACCTGTGAGCTTTGAGCCTGGCAAGTCACAGCCTTTCTGGAAGACAAGCCATAAAGGTGTTTTTGCTGGGAGAGTAATGGAAGCATCGCTGCCTGTTGTGTCTTGCAGCCCTCCTCCAGCACTGCCTCCCAAAAAGCGGCAGTCGGCACCTTCCCCAACCAGAGTGGCAGTTGTAGCCCCCATGAGTCGAGCCACCAGTGGGTCCAGTTTACCTGTTGGAATCAACAGACAGGTAATGGTATCATCCTTTTGTGAAAGCCAAGGGAAACGTGCTGTGAACTGTATCAAAAGCTCAAAGAAATTCTGTGACCTGCGGCCATGCAGCTCCCTGCACGCCTCTGCTGGTCCCAACAGCCCTGTACAGGAGAGCTCTGGAGCAGGAACATCAGTGTAATAAATAATGTGAACAGCTTAAATGTACTTTTTAATGGTGTTGTTGGATTTAGTTAACACATTTCTACAGACTTTGTTGCCTTGAGCTGTAGCAGAGTGTGATGATGTGAGCATTTGAGTGTTGCTGCATTAAAATAGATGAGGGCACACTGACATCAGATGTCTGTCTTCAGCCAGACACAATTTAAAACATCTTTTAACCCAAGCAGTAGTTTGAGTAATTGCTCTGACTACTGCTGATCCTTTGGGGAAATGTGTACATTTTCTGGTGGAAAAGTTGAAAACCTGGGACTCTGTATGATAATAATGCTCCATCACTGGTCCTAGTCTGGGGTTTGTGAGGTTGTAAATGGCTGGGTTTGCATTACACATTCGGGAACTTACTAACTTAGCAGTGAGGATCTGATTTGTATTAAATTGCACCAAAATGAAATCTTATCCTCATCCCCAGAGCCTGAACTCTGATTTAGGGAGGCTCTGCCATTGTTCAGCTGACCCAGGTAAAGCTGTGGCTGTTTTTTAGTTACTAGTACTTACACGCTTAGGTTGTTTGGCTGGAGTGGGAGTATGTGAAGGGTTCTCTCACAGGTTGATAAGGTTGAGTTCATTTCTGAAATAGAAATGTAGTCATAGGCACAGAAAGCTGTACCTCACTATAGCTTATTTCCCCTTTGCTAACCCAATATTTGCTAAAGCCCCATCTGCTTGATGAGAAGTCTTGCTGTCTGGTGACCTAGTATCTGTGTCATTATTAACAAGCAGGCATCAGGCATGTGTGGCAATAAGGAACCTGGTCCATCTTCTCAGAATCTGTGAAGTCCAGAATTGGTCCCAGCATGCTTCTGCCTGAAGCAAGAACACGCAGAGCTCCCTGGCATGGGCTGGTTACCAAATCTGAGGTTTTCTGTGGTCCTTGTCTCACTAGAGCAGGCTAGCAGCACTGATCCTGTCCCATCCTGGCTTTCTTAGTGCAGGTGTTCGATCCTAGAGCTGCATCTTGCTTGCAAGCAAGCTGCCAGGAATTGCACTGACTTGATTTCTTAAAATTTTCTTTTGCTTAAGGATTTTGATGTAGACTGCTATGCCCAGAGAAGGTTGTCGGGCGGAAGCCACTCCTATGGGGGGGAGTCTCCTCGTCTCTCGCCGTGCAGTAGCATCGGCAAACTCAGCAAGTCAGACGAGCAGCTCTCCTCTCTGGACCGCGACAGCGGCCAGTGCTCCCGCAACACAAGCTGTGAAACGTTAGGTAAGCAGGGGGTTGTGCAGGGCTGCTGGAGGGGCCCCCTTCACTCTCATTTGGGACCTGTCATAGCTGTGATGCAGAAGTAAATGGATTGCACTTGCAGCTGTCGTCCTGTAGTTGCTGCAGGCAGTTCTGTGCAGAGTTATAATCTGTCAGATAGGAAAAAGCCCAGGGGAATGTGTTCACCTAGCTATAGATGATTGTGTTCAAACTCGATTCAGCTCTCAAGTGGAATGTTTTGTTGATTTCAGCCTTGTCTGCAGAAATGACAGTGCTGGTAGACTGAAGCAATGTTGCTTCCACATACTAGGAAAGAAAATAAAACTAAATATGAAATACAAATAATCTCTGCAATTATCTACTATTGAATTTTTATTATTTGTTTGCTAGTGTAAAGCAATAACGGTAAGAGTTTTATTAAGGCTGGACATTAGAGAAGGTGTAGCAAAGTCATCACTGCTGCAAGGAAGTGCCACTCTGATGAAATGAACTGATTAATTAACTGATGGAACAGGAGGGTCAGAATTGTGAAGGGTTAAATAGTAAAAGAGGTGAACTAATGCATCATTCTCCTGTCCCCTCTATTTGATCAGATCAATCAGAGCACTATGACCCGGACTATGAATTCCTGCAGCAAGACCTCTCCAATGCTGATCAGATACCTCAGCAGGTGCCAGGTATCCTCAGCCCATTGCCAGAGTCCTTGGGTGAGTCAGGCTCCCCTTTCCATGGACAGGCTTTCCAGCTCCCGACGCAGGGCAGCTCTCCTCCGCTGGAGTTCTGCAGCCTCTTGGGAGCAGCGCAGCCAACAGAGACTCCTCCAGCTTTACCAGAAAAGAAGAGGAGGAGTGCAGGCTCCCAGACTTCAGATAACTGCAGGGTGTCCTACGAGAGGCACCCTTCCCAATACGATAACATATCTGAGGATGACATGCAGAATACCACATCTGTCTCATCAGTACCCTTCACACCATTTGCTGCTGTTTTGCCTTTCCAGCAAGGAAACTCTTCAGCACCAGTTGAATTCATTGCTGACTTTGCTGCTCAAGATTCTAACAGTGACCCTGAGAAGCCACCACCTCTGCCGGAGAAGAAAAACAAACACAGTAAGCAAGTTCCTGTGTTTGGATTTTACTTTTACCTTCCCCTTTCCTTGCAGTTGTTGTGCTTCTGATGACTGTTAGGTAAGGTGAACTCAAGGTAATGCCATTGCTTTTGGTTGGTCAGCATCAGAGGTATGGAAGTGTCAGTAATTTGGTGGGCAGGGAGAGACACTTGGAGCCAGTTATAATCCAGACCCAGGACAGCTGGCATCATGCAGCATCTTCATTAGTGTACTGAGAATATATTTTTTGTCTTTATCTGAGTGTGAATATTTGAGGCGCTCTGCCTTGAAAATCTTGGTTTATCCTCTGGTTTTAGGTGTATTCCTTCCCCTCTGTCCCCAATTTATGAATGTTTTCCCTCTGCAAAAAAGAATTGGGAACTCTTCAAGAGCTTAGGGCTCTTTTCTATACAAAGCTGAGGAAAGCTGAGCATTGCCAGAGCAGTTATTTGGCAGTAGGAACATAGTCACCCACATTGCTGTGCAAGACATTGCTGTTAACCTACTGTCCAGTGCTGCTGTTTTGATATGGGATCTCATTTCCTTTGGATGCCTAAGAATTTCCCAAGTCATTAAAACGAGCAGCCTTTAAATGCAAAGACTTACCACAACCAGACAGGTTCCTGGCACACCAGTACCGACTGGGAATCCAGCTCAAAACCTTAGCCTGGTTTCCCTAATGTTCATGGCTAAAAACATGTGAAACTTCTTGCCAAAAAGGAAGCCATACTGAAGTGCCAAGGAAGGCTGTGGACTGCGTAGTGAGATCAGCAGAGAATAATTTACCAGTCACTGGCTTGATTTGTGGCTGTACATTACACGAGGAGGTAGTGTGTGCTGCTCTGGGTCAGCAGCATTCCATTGCAGCTGGCAGCCCAAGTGAAGAGCTGAGGTCACTGAGATGGGCATGTCCTGTGGCAGGGTCGGCATTCAGCCCACACTGATGGTGGTGCACAGTGCTACTCCCTTTTTTTTTTTTTTTTTTAAAAGTGCATTGGCTGAAAGCATCTTCGTTATCCCTAATTGGCCAGTCCACGTTTGTAACCCTCTGGGACATGCACAGGGCTTGGCTTACCTGAAAGTGAAGGTCGTCTTCCAATTCAGTGTCCCCATACACAGGAAACTGCTTTCATCCCTCTCTGGTAAGACAGCAGTTCAAAGATACTGAGAGCAGCTAAAAAGGGGCCACAGTGTTTGTAGGCAGCAGAAAGGAAGGAAATGCTGGCAAGGGCCATTAGCTGAGGTTATTTGTGCTGAGTCTGAGCAGCCTGTGCTGTTCAGGATACTTGCCAGCAGTGCTGGCTGCTCGGGGATGGGATACAGAGGCTCCTCAGGTCCTTGTGGGCTCTCTATCTTCATAATGTGGGCTGGGTCGGGGTGGTTTTACACCACTCATGCTGGGATGGAAGAAGGGAAATGCATCTCTGTACACACAGGCAGCTTTAGCAGGGGGAGATGCCCATGCTAGTCCTGGGTGAGGGTGATTTGACCGTAGACGGGCTGTTTGCTTCCACCGTTAAACCTCATTTCTTTGCTTTCTGTTATCATGTGAGGTGACAGTTTTAAAAGCTCTCTTCTCAACTGCCCGTGCACACTTTTAACCTCAAGGCCTTGCATGTTCTTTTTGGATGCTAGAACAGAGTTAATTGTCATCTGGCAATATGGTAAGCTCTCAGAGTATTGATTGATCAGATTGCATTTTTAGACAAGGTGGAAGCTGTTATCTAATGTGTTGACAGCTCTGATGGTTTGATAAGGCATCTTTGGTGCAAAGCTTCTAGTATTTGGGCTGATAACTGACTGCAGTGGATTTTTAATTGCATGCAAAGGGACACTAAGAATTTGTTTTAGATTGCCTTTACTCTGCAGTATATCACACCATTTTTGTGTGGTTGTTAGTTTTACTTTTATTTTCAGCATTAATAGGCAGGAAAACATTACTCAGTCTGTATTGGTAGCATCCAGGGGTTTTTTTGCCTGGAGGCTGATGCATGTAGATACTCTTATGTGATCACATAGATGAGGCAGTGCCGCTTCCACAACCCCAACAAACTCCTGGGATTCAGGGAATTCAGGGGAGTTGCTGTAGAGCTCACACAGATGGTACTGGGTTGTAGTCCCTTTCTTGTGGGTCAGCTTTTGGTACTTGGCAGGAAATGTTGCAGCAGAGGTTTTGATGATGTTTTTATTGGTAATATACAGTAAATCCTGCTTGAGTTAACTGTGTGTACTGCCACGAGGTGTGCACAGAGGGACCTCCAAGAGTTGACTTATGTATAATTTAAATGGGAGGGATAAGCCTTTTAGTATGGTATGAATTGTTATTTTAGTGTTGTTAAGAGTACATGTTACTGTGCTAAGGGCAAATTTCTCCAGCCTCCTGCTTGACCACCAGTACTGTGCTCCTGCTGTACAAGACAGACATGGACCAGCTTCTGCCATGAAGTCCCAGAGTCAGAAATAACAAGATCCTTCCCCTAAACACATCACACACTAGAAGTGGGGCACTTACGTTTCCTTCCCTGTCAGTGGGAACAAAATGCAGCCTGGTGCCCTGTAAGAAGCTGGTATTTAACTGCAGGTACCATGCTGAGGGCAGTCTGGGCTTAGCCAGCGGATCATGTGAGCTCTTTGAGAAACGTCTCTCCTCCCAGGGGTGACACCAGAGACTGACTTCTTTGACCTTGACTTCTGCAGTGAGTTGGTGTGCAGTGTAGCTGAAGATTTCCATTGTTTTTGCTCTTGCCCATGCACACGAGTATGTTGCTTGTGCAGGGACAGTTGGCACAGCGACAGGAGTCAGACCTGCAGTGAGTCCTCAGCATCAGATACTAACATGCCTTATTGCTGATAATCGCCTGGCAGATCCTTACACACTCCAACAGCCACTGCTCTGAGGGTGTTTTCCAGGAAGAGGTCACTTGCTACTTTCTCTGCTCTCCCACAACCAAGTGCTGCTTCCAGGACTGGCAGCTGCTGTCCCAGCTGCAGTGGCAAGTGATGCCTGTGACTTCTGCCATGTGGGCAGAACTGGTGTGTGCGAGAAATCCCCGTGCAGCGTCAGCTCATTCAGAAATGCCAGCCAAGGCACTGCAGGCAGATTGCTGGGAAGGTGTTCCTAGCCTCAGTCGGTGATTTTTATGGTGTATTTTTTAAATTTCAAATATTTTCTCTTTGGGTTCAGAACTGACATAAGCTGGGCATGTTGTGGGAGAGGTTTCTCTCTCACGCCTCCCTTCTCTCCTAGGGTGCTGCCTTGAGACTGTGTTACTCCACCCCAGCTGCTCACTGTGGAGGTTGCAGCACCCATCCCTCCCTCTGCACAGCCCACTGTAGGGCATGCAGCCTGCTCTGAGCTGGTGATGTAATTTCCCATCTGCTTTTTAAATTTCTGCCTTGCTAAAGTCCACAGCAGAAAGAGATGGGGATGGAGGAAGAGGGTGGAGAAAAGACCCTTTGCAAACAGCAGTCTCAGGCGTGTTCCTGTTCCATTACTCTCCTGTTCAAGATCAGCAGCGTTTTAGCGATGCCCATTTTAATTTGTGCTCTGCAATCTCTGTGCCTGAGCCAAGTTTGTATTTCACCATCCCAACTGTTTCTCACTTCACCTAAAACCGGCGATGACAAAGTAGAAGCAGAGACATACCTACCCTGGACTAGTTGTAACTAGCAAGGCAGAGGAGCTGCTGTGACGAGATGCATTTGCCTCATAAAGAGCTGAGATAAAAGAGCTCTTCATTATTCCCTTGCAGATTGAG
This sequence comes from Heliornis fulica, assembly GCA_013399135.1. Classification (NCBI taxonomy): domain Eukaryota; kingdom Metazoa; phylum Chordata; class Aves; order Gruiformes; family Heliornithidae; genus Heliornis; species Heliornis fulica. The sequence continues at coordinate 36,426 of VXBZ01011613.1, read as the reverse complement.
TTAAGGCTCTCAAGAGCACTCAGTGTGACTATCTTGAGTTACAGTAATTTAATTGTACAGTGTCTTCTGTGAAACCCTTTTCACCAGCACTTCCCAAGTTGTGGTGTCGAGCAGATGTCAGAACCCAGGAACTCATGGCTATCGATCCAGAGTCTTCAGGTCTGGATATTAAGCACAGTGTTTGTAGGTAACTCCACATAAGGGTTGGTCTGAATTTAGCAATGTCAGTGGCATTACACCAGGACTGCCAAGCCTGACTCCTTGGGTTTTGGCCTGCTCAGCTGATGAGCACTCTCTCCTTCCTCTCAAGCTCTTGTCCTCTACGCTTCTCAAGGAGTCTTGATCTTTAATTCACTTTTGCTAGAGAAAGCCTTCTTTCATAAGGCTTCTTAGATCTTTCCCTCTAAAGCTGTTGTTTGACACCAAGGCATTTTTCAGGACATGGGTATCAACAGGAGTACTTCAGTCAACTGACCACTGATATTTGGAAAAGGTATTTCAGCAATTATGTGTTTTGTACAAGACTCCCTCACCATGATTTCAAATAAGAGAATATTGCCAGAATGTTTCTCACTGTTAGGACTTGGGCTGAAATTCATGGTCCTGAGCTTTGATCTTGGCTTTAACAGCAGTGCCTCCACCAGCAGATGAGCAGCACAAACACACACCAGTGTGTGTGTGTGTGTGCAGTTTGAAACCTCTGTCATGCTTCCTTCAAGAAGGAGGGAGGTGAACCAGCAGGGATGGTGACTTCCATCAGTGAAGTGGTGCTGGGGGAGGAAGTGAAGCAAGTCTCGGGCAGCAGGAGGTATCGGGGGTCAGGATTTCAGCAGCCTTGGCAGAACTGTGCAGGAGCTGGCAGTGCTGTGGGACATGAGCAAGTTGTCCTCTGTCAGGACCGTGTGGGGTCACAGGATGTTACCACCTAGGGGGTTAGAGGGCAGATGTTACCACTTAGGATTGAAATCCATCAGCAGCGGTTTCCTGTGCTCCGATTGCTGCAGCTTTTTTTGGTGTCTTTATTCTGTTTTTTTTTTTGAGGAATCTTAAAATTCTGTGGGAAGGGGCAGCTGAGTTAGCTCCATTTTTAAATATTAGAGGAAATCTGAAAAAAAGGTGCAAAAAACAGGTGCAAAGCAACTCCTTCTTGCCAGCACATTTGCACGGCTGCATCCTGTTTGAAGTAGGCTGCCCTGTAGGTCTGCGCTGGCAGGCGAACAGAGGGCTCTGCCTTGCAGAGAGGGTTGGAACCAGCTTCACAACATGCACATAACTGCATTGTGCTTGTTGTATTTATAGCTTTCACTGAATCCATCCCTTTGTTTCAGCTGTCCAGCTGAAATGCCAGCAGAATCTGAATAATTGCCACCTAATGACCAGATTTACAAACTCTGACAAGTATTTGTTTATCAGGAAGAAGAGAGGAGTACTCACAGAGTATCTTGGGCATGACAGCATATTTACAAAAGGGCCTTGGCTGGTCCTCTTTATGTCACTTCAATACATCTATTGCTCCTGTTCTTGAGTATATAGAAGAGAGTTCTTTATTTTACATTTATTAAGTACACTTCCAACCCTTAATAATTGTGGGGGTTTGTAGTCTTTCTGTGACACTGGGTGTCATTCTCCCCCTCTGCTGCTAAAATACTGCAGCAGTAGCTAATCCTCACTGAACTGCACAGGCAGACCTGCATGGGGGCTTTTGGTAGATTTTGTGAGGATATTTAACAGTGGAGAGGCCCTTTAAATAAAATTTGATCCCATTTAGTATTTCTATGGAACCACATCTCAGAAAAGCTGAGCTTGAATCAGTTGTGTTCAAGAACTGGAGATGGTAAGATGCTTTAAAAGGGGGTGGGAGCAGGAAGGCTGGTCAGCAGCACTTCTGAAAGGTGAGTTTCCTGTGCCAGCCTTGGTGCTGGCATATAAATAGCTGAGGGAGAGGTACATCCAGTCTTGCAGGTCAGTGTTTTCCAATATCGCTTTTATTAGCTCACTGGAGCAGAGGAAGACTGTAAGCCTCCTCATTCTGTAGATCTTGCAGACTACAGATGTGAGACTTAGGATGAGCACAAGAATTACTAGAAATGTATTGTCAAGATTGTGTCTCTGTATAAAATCATTCATGCCTACTGGACAGGAGACTGAAGTTACTCTCTTTTTGGTGACTTTGGGCATTAGCTGTTTAGGAATATTCTCAGAGTTGCCATGGGTTACGTGAGGGAAGGATCTGGGCTGAGAGTCAGTAGTAAGTCAGAATTCTCAAGTAGTTGTTCAGAGACCTCACTGGTTCCTTAAAGCTGCTGTCACATGTGTTTGTGGCCTGAGCATGTTGGTTGTGCACTGGTTTGCAGGGCGGGATATTTGGAACCTTTCCTGAAAGGTGGATGGCAGCTGACAGTGTGAACTACATGTGAATGCAGCATGGATGCCTTGCAGCAGTGCCCTACCTGCAGCAGTGCCCTACCTGCAGCAGTGCCCTACCTCAGGCCTTACTCTTCTTTGGAAAATAAGCTTGCATGTTGCAGCTGCAACCTTCAGACCTGGAGCAGTGATAATGCCTTTTCTTTTTTGGCAGTGCTGGCATATATGCAGTTTGTGGAAGACTATTCAGAGCCTCAGCCATCCATGTTCTACCAGACCCCTCAGAATGAGCACATCTACCAGCAGAAGAACAAGCACCTCATGGAAGTCTATGGGTTCAATGACTCCTTTATCAGCTTAGAATCCTCTCAAGATCTGGCACCTCCTCCTGCTCTCCCCCCAAAACAGCGGCAGCTGGTGAGTGACATCTGTGGTGTCCTCCCCGGCAGGGCACACCAGCCTCCCAGGAGCAGCTCTGTTCTTGCTTCTCCTGTTTTTGACAGGCTTTGGTGGTGGGAGGACATGTTGATGTTGTTACCATGTCTTGCTCCTTGCCATCTTGTTAATGTGGTTTTAGGCATTTCACATCATCTCCTTTGGGCTCCTTTCTAACCCCACATTTAGACTGTTCCCCACAAGCTCTGAAAGTCCTAAAATGCCCTAAAAATGAAATGTTAAGTCTTCCACGTGGTGTGGCTGAATCTGAGTGCCACACTGTAGCTTGCATAACGACTGCTTTGAAGATTTTGTCACACTGGGCAACACTATTTTCAAGAGATTGCTGCACTGTTGTTCCCAATGCTGTTCTGAAACTGTTTTCACGGATGCCACTAATAATAACCATTTAAACATAACAACTGCTTTTCTGGCTCAGTCTTCTCTAGAGCCACAGAACCTGGGTACAGCCATTAACTTGTCCATGTTTTCTCCATAGTTGTCCCCTTGTGTGATCCAGGATTTTACCTGGTTTTCAGAGTTTTGCTGACCCCCCCCAGCACATAAGGCACATCCACGTGTGTTAAGTGTGGGGTTTATCAGTATAGCAGGTGCCTTTTTCCACTTGGGCAATGAAATCCTGGACTCAGTGATGGCAGCAGCAGTTTTGTTTCCAACCTCAGTGAAGTATTTTGTCCTGTTTGTTTTTAAGGGTCGGTCTTTATTTTCTCCCTATTTTAACCCCAACCTTAGGGAGTTTGGTTTTGGTTTTTTTTTAATAGCTCTTTTTAAAAAAAACCAAACCCAACCAAAGACACACCACCACCACCATCCTCCCCTCTCCCCTGCCAAAAAAAAAACCCAACCCCAAAACCAACAAATAAACCATCTTTTATGGTAATGCAACTGACTTCAATTGGCTTTAACAGAACAGGAGGAAATGTGGGAACAGAGCCTTGGTCACACCATCATGACAGCGACTGTTGCAATATTTCTTTACATTATCTGTGCTACAGTTTGATTGTCCTAGGGTGTTGTTTTGTAATCAAATGGGGAAAGCAACCAAGAACTCTTAATTTTGGGATTTGCATAACTACATCCCTGGGATGCAGGTAGGAGAACTGAAAAGATTAACTAACATTCTGGCTAAGCTAAACTGCGTGTGAGGCTGAGACCTTAAATGCCGGTGTCGCACCTCTGTGGGAACACTGGAGAGTTTGTGGGACTCCTCCCTGAAGGATCAGCTAGAGCCTGATGGTCCCCTTGTCAGGGTGACCCTTGCACTGTCACTTGTACCTGGTAGTCCCTTGCCCTATCTCCTACTCCTCCTTGAGGTGTCTACATTCCAGTGAGTTTCCAGTGGTGATTTGGTCTACTCATAAGCGAACATGTGAACAGCACAGATTTACCACGGCCACTCTGCAGAAGGGAGATTCTGCTCCTTTTCTGAATCTGTCAGCTGAAGCAAAGCTTTTTTGGTTTTTACTGCCCTTTAGTCTTTATCTATGCAGCTAAGTTGTCATGGGTTTGCCTGCTAGTCCTGCAGGCTGATACCATCAAGATGTTGCTTGCTGTTCCCCTGAAGCAGAGGTTTCTTCAGGTGCAGCCTCCCACCCTTCCCTTCATCTCTGTTGGCAAAGTGGTGTGCTCATTTATCAATCCTTGTAAAAGCCACCAGACTCTTGTTCTTCTGATACCATGGGAGTTTCTGAAATGCCAAATCACATGGGCATCAGCTGCTCTAGCAGTAGGCAAGTTCTGCTGGGTGGACTTGTCTATAAAACACTGATTATGAAGTCCTCTCCTGTGAGCTTCAGATCTTATTTGTGAAATGTATGTTATATTCAACAAGTCAGACCTGAGAAAGCCTAGATAGAGCCTTAGCCTCCCTCAGACTCTTTGCAACAGAGGAATTCAGGAGAGATTCCTTTATGGTATTTGTTACTTACAGCGTTATATCCCCCTCTCGTGCAAACGATACGTAATTCTGGATTGGACTGAAAAAAGGCTGGATGTGAGTTAACCAGCATAGATACCCACAGAACACACTGGAGAGACCAATTTTCCAGTCTACAAGTTGATATAAAAATAGTAGTAGTCTGCAAGGGTCAGCTGCTCTAAGAGCCAGATCCAAGAGCCAGTTCTTCCTCTGGGGATCGGCCCTCCCATGCCATGGGGCAAACAGGCAGCGAGGAGCAGTGTCCCTCTCCCAGCACAGCTGCCCACGGAGGAACTGGAAGGAGGAGGCGGGAGGTTTTGGGGTTTTCTTTAAGGGATTTGTGAAACAAAGAAGATTTGAACTGCTATTTTTGCCATGCCTCTTGAGCTCAAGAAGCACAAATTGGTGTGTCTGGCTCTGAAGAACTGTAAGAACAGCTGTTTAGCAAGCCATTATATGCATTGTTTTACAGTCAGCATTTCATATCCTTTATTCATAGCCTTTTCTGTGCTCTCTTTGTGTCTTCTGTCTCTTGCTTTCTTCCCCCTCTTCAGCAGGCCTCCTATGCTGCCTCTTCTTTCTCTTCTGTCTCCTACTGTGTCCAGCAAACTAAAATGCCCTTCACCCCCGAGGACAGCGGTGCCACTCAGGGCCTCACTATGTCAGTCTCTAACTCCTTTCTGAGCCGGCACAGCTCCTTCCCTGTGCATTCGGTGAGTCACGCTCTGCGCCTCAGCCTCCCTGCGTGTCGTGTCGGCGAAACGCTCGCGTGCAAGCACGGTGCTCGTGCTCCCAGCTGCAGGTAAAGGTTCTTTTGGGGGCTTTTTAACTCATGTATTCATCGGCCAGGTGAGAAAAACTGTGTGTAAATCCTTCTAAACAAAGCACACGGGAGGTGGTGCTTACATGCATATGGGTGTTGACGTCTGTGAGGAGGATCTGATGAAGGTGAGCTGGTCTGTGTGATCAGGTGAGCAAGTGATCCCTGGGCTGGACGTTGGAGCTGTAAAGAGTTTTTGTTTCGTTGCATGATGTCAGCGATATGGATGAGTCAATGAAAGGCTGCTCTGTGATTCTGGCCATTGGAGAAATAACACAAAACATGTGGATTTAGTCAAATCTGTGGAATGGTGGCTGCAGCCTTGTGAAAATTGCCAGATCTTTTATCTCACATTTGCTTGTCTGCTCCCCTTCACGTCCCCGTGGTCCCAGACAAGCTCAGTAAGCTTGTATGATTTGCTGATCAGGGTTTTCTCTCCTACAGTACTTGTGAACAGTCTAAAGAGAGTACAGTAGCAAGAGCTGAGAGTGATATAAATCGAAATGAGAATAACTTTAAAACACTGCTTAAATCCATGATCAGCTGCTTAAATTAAATGATAGTGGTAATAACAAAGCATTAATGTAATGAAATCAATTTAACGATGGGATTCCAGCCTCTTATCAGTATGGGGCTCGTTTGCATGTAAAAACTGCGTGGTTATGCTCTGATTGCCTTGTGATGATAACCAAGAGTAGGCTATTTTTAACAGTGACCTGAATGTTTGGTAAATTAGATGACTTCTGGAGAAGAAATTCTCAGACAAATCTTGAGAAAATTCAGAAGTGGGTAATTAGTTTAATATTAAATATTTGAAAATTGTATACTCTCACTGTGCCACCACTGTCTTCCCGTTTCAACATGTACTCGTTCTCTAAAAATTAGTGATAATCATGGGTCTGAAGAAGACAGTATTCAAGTACTTTACAGATAGCACTACTCACCACAGATGAGTTAAAGCTTTTGGCTTCCACTTGTTTGAAAGAGCAGTACCAGAGTTCTGCTGCACAGAGGAAAAGGCTGAGGTGTGAAAGGTTATTACTTGCATAACTTTGTGTTAAACAGCTTTAAAATTCGAAGGAATGCAGAAGCTGTGAGTTGTACAGCCCTTGTTTGATAACGATCCTTGCAGGAAGAACATGGAACTGTAAGACTGAGTAAAAGCACTTCACTATTGTGATTTTGAGATGCTATAAATATGATAGTGTAAGGTTCTAAAAGTATGTAGGCACTTTCATTTTAAAAAGTGTCCTGGTTGGATTAAATGGTTGCTACCTACTTAATTGTTCTGACCTGCTCTCATCTTGCTGTGGACCACATTGTTGTGAAAATACTGTTTTATGAAATGGTAAAACTTCATTCTAAAAAGAAATTCTTACTTGTTTTTGCAGGGGTTTGGTGGGGAGGGAAATAAATGGTTGGAGGATGAGGAACAGTGGGAACAAATAGTGCACTGTCAAATGCACAAAGGAAATAAGCTGAATTAAAAATGGTGATTTTTTCCATTAATGCCTTTAAATTATGATAATCTTGTAGGTGCTCATGACTCTAGCTGGTCTATTCTTTCACAGGCAAAAATGAGATTTTCACAATGACAGTGTCTCTTTACATGGATCATAGCTCACCCGTGTAATACCCCAACCATAGTTTATTCCATTTTCCTTATCCCTAATAAGACTGAGATGGGAACCAGCTGTCAAAGTTAGGATCATTCCCAGAGTGACACCCTGTATTTCAGCACTGAGAAGGACCAGAGCCCCTCTTCTGACCTGCTCCCAAGCAGAAAGACTGTGCGGTTTCACACCAGGGATACCATGAGCTGCACCAGCAATGCTTTGAGCACATCACTCTGGTCCTCTTAGTCTCATGTCTCAATTTTTAACTCTCTCTCCAAAGAAAGGATACTCAAGTGAGCAATAAAACTCAAAAAAAAATAAGCAGGAGCTTTCCACCAGCCCAAGCAAGGAAGTTAATGCTAGGAGAGCACACCCTTTGCATAGCAGCTGACTGTGGAGTTGGCCTCCTGCATACCCAAATATCAGTGGTGATTATCAAATCTCTTCAGGTGATATGTCTCCTACATTAATCATTATCCATTCCATACAGGAATCAAAAACTTCCTTTGATCAGTACGAGGAAGTTGGAGCTGATGAACAATGGCTGGTCATTGCCCAAACGTGAGCAATGCGCCGCGGGTTTGCCAGCCATAGCCAATTTATAGAAAGTGCCCTGTGCTTTTTTTCTTTTAACTTCCCTGGAGAGTGGCCTGTGGTGGTGGATAGCAGGAGTCAATTCCAGAGGGAAGAGCTGGCCCTGTACTCATCTGTCACATGTAGACAGCAGCAAAGCCGAGCCTACACTGTTTTGCATGTTAGGCCGTTAGATTGCTCTAGGTGAAGGACTAGCACCTCGCTGCTGATTTAAGGGACTTGGACTTTTTTCAGAGAGGGGTTTGAAGCAAAAGGAAGACATGAAGTTGTTCAGAACATCTTTAGTTTTTAATGTATGGATTTCTTTTCTAGAACACTGACTTTTTTCTTTCCGCTCAGTGCTGCAGATGCTGTCGCAGTCCAGCAGCCAGCCCTGCTCTGTCAACCTACTGATTGTGCCTTTCCCTTCTTCACAGGAAATTGTGTCAGGGGTAATAGCTTTTACTGGATAGAGGCAGATCTTGAGCAACTGGATCAAACCTCATAGGTTTGGCAAATTGAGCTTTTTTTTTTTTTAGCAAGTCTGATTCACGTCTGGCTTCTGTGCCAGCAAGGGTCATATTTGTAGTGTGGGTGACATTATAAGCAGCACAGCATCATATTCCTCATGCCATGCTCAGTGAATCCCACATCCATGGGACAACTGGATTGTACTGTCATTTTAGGGATTCCCATCTCCTTGTTGCTAGATGGTAGGAAAGGAGGCATGCAATAAGAAAGCATCCTCCTTGGTAAGTATTGGTAGTTTTTTCTCTAGCTGGTCACCTCTCTCCCTTCTTGTGAAGACAGAGATACTGTCCTTTAGTTAGTTACCTCCTTGTGCTGTTTGCCTGGAAATGGGTGGGCAGGGATTCAACTGGCGGGATCAGATCTTGTTACTTCCCTGTGCTGATAAGGGAAGTCAGTCAGTGACAGTCTATGCTCTTATCCATCCACGTATTTTCCACCAAGGGCTGCAGGAAGACTTGGCCTGGCTTACAGCTAGGGACGTTGTCCTCAGAAGAACAAGGAATGCTGTTGTCTCTCTGAGGCATGTACATGCTGTTAGTAGAGATTTGGCTGCATCTTCCACAATGAAGAAATAACGTGCCTTTCTCAAAATGATGTGTTTTTTTATTCTGTTTTCTTTTAATTAGGAAACATTTCCAGTAATTTTCTAAAACCCAAACTGGCTGTTGGATTCCAGCAGAAGGCGCGATTTCCTTATGGAACCTCCAGTTTGGCGCTTCTGTTCTCACTTGTTCCCACCGTTCCTGAGCAAATTGAAGCACACAGAAAATCCACAGCAGCTGGTTTTATTTCTTGTGTGTGTGCTAATGTGTGTTCAGGAAAAGGAGTGTCAGATAAGTGCTTAAAGGCATGCACAGTGCAGACATGTGCTTCACATGTTTTCCCTTCCTCGCCCCTGTTTGTGGATCTGGGTTCCAGCCTGCAGCCCACACTATGGCTCTGGCCCAGGCACACACAGAGCTGCTTTGATTCATGTGGCAGTATGATGGTGGGAGCCTCAGTCAAACTAGGGATGGGAAATCATGGTGTGCTGGTTCATTTCTGTCCTAAGCAGGTTTTATTTCCTTAATTTGGAGTGGAGGGAAGTGGGATAAAAAGATTTGCATCCATTTAACCAGCTGCTGAGTTCTAGGTATTGTTTCACCTTTCCTGTTTAGCTTTCCTTCTGCATTTGTGTTAATTTCCACTGCCGGTGGCCAGCCTGAACGCTGGTGCATGCAGCCATCACTGAATCCTGCTGTTAAAAACCCTTTCCTTAGATGGTATATACATTTTTCTTGCAGTTGGAGTACTGTGGGTCCCTCTGTAGGTCTCTCATCAGTCCCCTATTGACTTTGTAGGCCACATGCACCAGGGACAGATGTTTTAGGAGTGTTGCCTTTGTCTCCAGGCTCTGACTTTAAAAGATCTGCTTGCTAGATACAGTGCTATCCTCTGCAAGCTGAACAAGAGTTGATGTAGGTGTAGTCAGATTGAATTCTCCCAATTGATGTTTCAAACTTGATGCATGATAGCAGCGTTAGTAAATCTTGTGTTTTCTTCCCCCCTACCCCCTTATTTGTTGCAAAGATGTAAGAGAAGCCCTCACACTTAAGGAGAAATTTGTATTTTGGACACCCTTTCCCAAGGGAACAGCTGCATCCATCCATGTGCTGTGCTAACCCTCTCTTGAAACAAGGGAGGTCGGCCGTGCAGCCAGGTCAGAGGCTTTGCTGAGAAGCATGTGAACATGAGGACCTGCTGCCTTTCCGGTGGCAGTGCCTGAAGCCATTCTGTTGGCAGCTCCTGCTTCCCGCCATTCATTGTAGGAGCGTTTCCTTCCTCATTATCAGAAGTACCTGGAAGCCCAGCATTGTGTCATGAGATGGGAAGTCTTTTCCAGTAGTTGTCTGTGCAGTTATATTCTTTGGGTGGAGCAGCTTTGTGCAACACCCAGTATTCTGTGAACATAGTTCTCCGCTGTTAAAATGTGGGCATCCAGTTCTGGCATGTTGCCCACATCATTCTCTTTAATAGCATTAGCAGAGGAGATCTAAAAGCTTGATCCTTTCCTCTGATAGCTTCATGTTTTGAAAGTCTGTTGCTGTATCTGATCTGGGCAAGTCTGGCAGGATCACAGGTTAATTAGGCAGAAGTCCGTGGAGTAACTGAGAAAGCTGTGCTTAAAAGGCAGGGACTGTCTGCTGATGCTGCAGATGCTCTGTCAGCTGTATAATTGGATACAACTTTGAATTTGGGATGGAGACTGCTGTAACTTGCAGCCACTGACTCCCTGCATATAAACACCCCATGTCCCTGTTTACGTGTGGTCAGCCATGCCTAGTGACCGGAGACGAATGTCACTCTTGAAATAAGTTTTTTATTAGAGCACTTATCTCCTGCCATCTAACCCAAATAAATTAAGGTAATGTCATTGACCTTTGAGACATGCTGTAATGCTGCTGCTCATGATGGAAAACACTTGTTAAATATTGACTGTTGCAAAAATCAAAGGTAGCGAATTGAAAATGTTGAGAGATGCCATCTCTGGAGACCCCCCATTTCACAGTGTGTGGTACACGCTCTGCTCTGTGCATGGTGGCTTCCTGCCCTTCCCGGAGACAAGACTGCTCCAAGCTCAAATCACCCTTGTGGAAATACCTCCCAAGAGGCAGATAGGATTTAAAAAATAAATAATCCATGTTTCTGGTGAGAGGAGAGGAATCTTTCTTTTCTCCCTGTGTTGGCCATTTACTATTGTACATCACAATCGCTTGAGCTGGGAGAACATCTTCTGGTCCTGTGGTGGGAGCCTGGCAGCAGGACTGGGGTTTGGATAGAGGAAGGCATCCTCTCCCAAAGGATCCAGTTGTATCCTTTCTGGATTTCTGAGAGATTATTTGAAGTGCTTCACTTAAAGCAAAGCCATGGAGTAGGAGGTTGTGTCAGCACAGACATAACTGAGGCATTGCAGACCCTGCAGGGAACCTCTGAATGGGTTAAAAGAATCACTGATGTTTTCCAGGGTAAACAGTTTCCTGTGATTTCATGGGAGGAGGACTAGAGGAGAACTAGCTTGCTTGTGACAGTTCTGTTGAATAGACTGTCCCCTCCCAAAAAAAAAGTATGTATTTTAAAGGATGACAGGGCTTCTGAGAGATGTACAACACCCAAACTGCATGGAAGCCATTTCCAGATTCCTGCTGCAGCTGCTGCCTGGGATGGGTCGTAGTGGGGAGCAGCAGGAATGCTGCCATCTGGACATCATCTCCTCCACAGCCTGTTGGCTTTCCCCTTTTAAAGTATGCTTCATTCTTGGCTCTTGTCCCAGCATGGCTGCATAGCTTGAATTCTAGAGCTGCTTGCAGGCTCCAGAGGAGGGAGGGGGCTCCCTGGCTTGCTTTCTACAAGATGCAATTTTACAACAAGATTGGAAGTTGAGAGTAGGCTGGTTAGTTAATGCCAGAACACCAAAGGCTTCTCTGCACTGTTCCCTTTGCTAGCAGCATTCCGAGAGTATGTCTGTGTTGTTAAATGATTGTTTGCAGACCACATAATTAATGCATTTTCCTATGTACCTGAGCCTTGTATTGGCATTTTCAACACATCTCGTGCCAAGATATTGTTTTGAAAGTTGTATTGATGAGGCTGAGTAGAGATTTATGGTGATTGTCAGTGTCAGCATGCCTGTGTTCAAACTCTCAAAAGTCATGCAACTCTACATTATATTTAAGTCTAAATTGCCTTGGAGTTGGTATTAATATACCTGAAACTACACAAGGCAGAAGCTGTGCGTGCCTCCCTGCCCCAGGAGCTCGTCTCCCGAGCCGCTTGCTCAGCCTGCAGGCAGCGTAGCAGGCAGTGGCTCGGCCGAGCCTCCCAGTTGGCGTCTGGCCTGAGCTAACCCTGCCAGCCCCCTCACGCAGCACAGAGCTTTGCAGGGTGCTGCCTGTCCTAGAGCGACTTGAGTGGGGACAGGCAGTTCCTGTCACTCACCTCTGCATGAGCTCCACCGCTGCGTTGCAGAAGCCTGGATTTTTTCTTTGTGTTCAGCAGGGCAGAGACAAAAACCCATGGGAACTCCTCAGTGGAAGGTGTCCATCAACTACTAAGTGGTGGACACCGTGTGCTGCTTGTCTCCTGGGCACAGGAAGCTCAGGGGAGCTGGCATGTAAGTCCTGTTGGAGCGAATTATTCCCTTCCTGTTTGAGCAGAGGATCTCATTATGGGGACACATGTTTGTTGAGTGTCTCCTCAAGAGCCGTGGTTCTCCATTTGCATTGCTCCTGGTCTGCTTTGGGTTCTAGCCTGGGACTTTGGGTGATAGACAGCAGAGCAGTGTCAGTGAGATCACAGAGTACCGGGGAGACAGTGTAGCTATGATGAATCTGCTGAGCCAAGATGATGTCATTAGCCTGGTGTCTTACGAGGGATTTAGTGTTTTGTGCCATGCAAGTGAAAACGAATAAATGTAGAGCATTTATCTAGGCAGAAAGTAAATACAGAGATTAGACTTGTTGTTACTGAGGCAGCACCGAGAGCTGACACGGTCCCAGGCGCCAGGGCTGCTCATCCGGCAGGAAGAGAGAGGAGCCAGTCTCCTGATAGCCACAGGCTTGTGGTGAGGATTTGCATTTTAATTATTTTTCAGGAGTCTGTTAAACTCTCTCTCCAAAGCGTCTTCCTCTGCTCCTCTGTGTTGCAGCCTGCGATATGTTTTGGGCCCTAAGAACACACCCAGAGCACTGCCAGAGTGCTCAGCACTCATAGCAGAGGGCAACCACTTGAGGATTAAGGTGTTGGATGATAAAGTCTACACTTTACTTTTCCTTTCCTTTGTAGTGAAAAAGCTTTTTTTGCCCAGGCTTCTGTCCCGAGGCTGTTTTCAGTTTAGATTGTTAAGCTCACATCTTTCCTAGGTCAGAAAAAAACGACCACTGCAGAGCTGGATGCTGCTCCTGCAGCTCTGGTGACACAGAGCTTTGCTTTTTACCACCCGCTCAACTCAACTCTCCTGAGAAAACCTAACAGATTCATTCCTTTGTTTACCCATCTCCTTTTTACATAGCAGCAGTGTCACTTTTCAGCCCAGTTTGAGCAAGTTATGTCTGTGCTTCCAGAGCTCCATAATATGTCACCTGTCAGTAGATCATTCCCACAAGCAACGGCCACAGCTTCATTTCAGCGTGGGTTTTTTGGACTATCTGATTCTTCCTTCAGTCCATTTGACTAAACACAGATCTCACTAGTGGTTGGGCTCTACAGGTTTTAAAACAAACTCCTCTGCAGCAGGTCCAGCATTACTGTCTTTTTCCTTTTTTTCTTTTTTTTTTTTTTGGTGGGTGTCAGCTTTGGTTTGGACTTACCCATATGGCAAATCTGACTGGCACCAGATATTAAAAACACAGAGGGTTGTTCTTGTTTTCCTTGGCATGATATATTCCCACTGCACCTTGTTTAATATTATCTGAACAGTAATCTGATGATCAGGAGAGATAGTGAAATAAAAATTTACACAGATGATCTCATTTCATCTCTTCAGCTGACTCTTGGAGGCACTGCATTAAAGGATTGATTTGATAAGGAAATCATTGCTCCTGAGGGCAATTACCATTTTTGCTCCCTGTTTCTCAAATGGGAAGGAGTAGCAGTACCTAATCTCCTTTATCCTTCAGTGTAACTTTGAAGACAGTATCCAGCCATTCCTCCCTGGGAGCTGTGTGCTGTGGAACAGACTTGACACAGTAGCTTTTAAACTACAGGGCTGGAGCAAAGGGTGTCTTAAATTTGAATCCTGTGGGAAATCCCAGAAAACAATAAGCACTTGGAGTACTTCTCTCTATCAGGATATTTCCAGCATGCCTGCAGTCATCGTTTCTGTGTGCCTGCACATCCTTTCATCCACCCAAGGGATTTTCAGGCTGGACTTGCCATTGACTGTACAGAGGTGCCCAGGCATTCTCCCTCCCTGCAAAGGCTGGGTGCCTGCAGATGAACATGCTGGTGCCCACGTTCCCTCTCTGCGAGGAGCATCCCAGCTCTGAGTTAAACACGTGTCTCTGTGAAAACACTGGCTGATGTGTCCCAGACAGCAATTGCTGCTCTAGCATGTGGATGGTGAAATAGTGTTGCCTCTGTTTGGGTTGGCTTCTCTTGACAGAGAGGTGCCTGGGTTAGAAATGCCTTGTGCTGTCACTGCTACGCTACTGCCAATCTAATGACTTTTTCTTTTGTCTGTCTCTTTCCTTTCCCCATCTTCCTTGTTTTTGTGTTGTGTGTCTGTGTGTCCTGTAGTACAAATCTGTGTTTAGGTCCTACTCCCAGGACTTTGTGCCTCACAACCAAGTCTCCATACCTCCTTTCCTCTCTTCTACCTCCTCCTCCTGCTCCAACCCACCTTTTCTGCCCGTCCATCCATCTCAGAGCTCTGACCTAGCGGTGCCCACCACAGCCAGCCAGTCACCCAGCACTGTGGATGTGCCAAACTCCTCTTCTCAGGAGAGCAGCTTTAATGGGAATGCACCTGTCTGCCTTCCTTCTGAAACCTCTTTCACTGATTCTCTCCAGACGCCTTCGGTGAGACTATGCAAAGAGACCATGCACCTTAATGCAAGGCTGGGTTTATTTGTTTTGGAAAAGAAAATGTCTCGTGTGTTAATACATGCTAAAGGTGACCTAGTCTGGTTTCCAAATATATGTATGAACTGCAGACAGATAGTTTCATATAAAAATGGTGGCTAGAAAACATGAACAGCTTCAGCATGTTTGAGAAAATGTTAGTGTGTGTATAGGAAGCTTAAAATGTCAAGTGCTGGTGAAGGGGAGAGGAGAGGTCGCTGTAGCTTCCTGCAATTGTACTCCAAAGCTGAGGAAGGTAAAAGAGTGTTTTGTGAGATTGGCTGTTCCTAAACACAGACTCCTGACAGGTTTGCATCCTGCAGCTGCCACCACGGCATGATCTGGCAGTTGCTGCCCTGCTCCTTCCTAAGCCCCGCTGAGCCCCGGCATGGTGGGTGCAGTCCAGCTCTGTCTCCTTGCATAAACCTGTTGCTCTGTCTGGGCTCCTGCTCCTTCCATTCACCAGCAGCCCTGGCTGTGTGCTTGGTGGCCATGCATGTTGGTGCCAAGCATCATGTGTTGAAGTTAGACCAAGGCCGTTCCCACACCAATATGGCACTGCTAGCGTAAGGTCCCAGAGTAGTGGTGCAGATCACCTGGCAGGTTTGTGCATTGCAGCTACTTCTTTAAACACCTTGTTTTCAACGTGGTTACTCTTTTGCTTGTGGCAGAGCCTTGAGTTGATGGGATGAGTGCTGTCAGCACATTGCATGCTAGTGCTGCCTCTTCACAGAGCTTAGAAGAGGGACTCTGGTTGCAGAGCAGATGATCAGGTTGTCACACTTTGGGCCTGTTGCATCTTCGTTGCATTGGTTCCTTATTAGAGCCCGGAAACCCATGAATTTGTTTTAGCCTGTCGTGATATCTCCAGTCTGTGCTTGTAGCTTAGTTTGGGAGATGCATCTGATACCCTTTGGGCTTCAGGACCGATTGCATTCGGCAGCAGGACTGCAGCACGGGTAGGACCAGCGCTCTGAAGGCGCAGCATCCACAACCCTGAAATCCACATGTGCATATTGCACCACCAGAGTCGTGGAGCCAGTGGTTGCTCTTGCAAAGCCATGCCTGCTGCTGGCCTGCTGCGCTTCAGGGCCTTCGAGATAGCCCTGGTCACCGCTGAGCTGGAGGAAGGTCTCCCAGTTAGGTGAAGAGAACACTTCTCCTCCCAGCCCAGGGGCACAGTCTCTCACCAACATTAAGTGCTGGCCGGGAGGCATCATCACGAGTTTCCTTTCATCCTGTCTCACATAGAGTGAAAACGCCAGTGAGGAGGCTGGTGAGGGTGAATATATCAATCTGTATTCCTCTGGCCAGAGCAACGGGGAACTCCCTCGTTCTGGAGGAGTAAGTAACCCCGAGAGGGCCGGACTGGGCAGGGGCTGCATGCCGGGGTCACGCCGTGGCTGAGGCTCTTGGCACTGGCTGCCTCTGCACACCGTGGAGCTCCTGTGTCTGTCCTGCTGCCCCAGATCCCTTGCTGGCAATCCCTCTGCTTGCCCACTCCTAGCTTGCAGGCTTGGGTGGCCTCCTGCTCCGGGTGGAGAGTGGGCGATGCGTTTGGAGTCACGCTGAGCCCTGGCAGGGGTTAGTGGGGGCTTTTCCTGCTGCACTGTTCGTGCTTCACTGTCTGCTTGGAGCTGCTTGCATAAGGTTCCCATCCAGAGAGCTGCACCCTGACCAGCACTGTCCTGGGCCTGTGTCCACTCTTGTAACTGCTCTGGCTTCCCTCTTTGAATGCAGAAAGCCTTGTGCTCTAAAGTTTTTTGGTTTTTTTTTAAATCCAAACTCACCGTTTGGATACAGTTGATTGATTGATGAATTGGATGCAAGTGATTGATTTAGTACTGTAATGGCACGTTGTGTTTTCCTTTACTCAAGCCTCCTATCTTACACATTTCCTAGAGGAGAGAGGGTGCTTTCCATTGCAGGGAGCTTCTGTCTTCCTGTTTGGTTTAGGAAGCAGCAGCATCTCACCTTGGAAGGCACAGCTCCTACAGGATGTCTCAGAGACCTTTATCCAGGTCACTGTTAAATATGCCAAGAGATAGAGCTCTCATCACTTCCCTTCAAGAGACACCACAAGGTTGAGCTGTCATTCAACAGGATTTAGACAGACTGGAGAGCTGGGCAGAGAAATATTTAATAAGGACAAGTGTAGGGCCTGGCATCTGGGGAGGAACAACCCCAGGTACCAGTACAGGTTGTGGACTGGCCTGTTAGAGAGCAGTGCAGGTGAGAGGGACCTGGGGGTCCTGGTAGACAGTAGGATGACCGTGAGCCAGCAATGTGCCTGGCCTTGTGCCAGTGGCATCCTGGGGTCTCTTAGAAGGGGGGTGGCCAGTAGGTCAAGAGAGGTTCTCCTCTACTCTGCCCTGGTGAGACCTCACCTGGAGTATTGCGTCCAGTTCTGGGCTCCTCAGTTCCAGAAGGACACACAACTCCTTGAGAGAGTCCAGCTCAGGGACACCAAGATGGTTAAAGGACTGGAACATCTTCCTGCTGAGGACAGGCTGAGGGAGCTGGGGCTCTTCAGCCTGGAGAAGAGGAGACTGAGGGGTGACCTCATTAACGTTTATAAATATGTGAAGGGTGAGTGTCAGGAGGATGGATCCAGGCTCTTCTCAGGGATGGCCAGGGACAGGACAAGGGGAAATGGTTCCAAACTGGAACATAGAAAGTTCCATCTTAATATAGGGAGGAACTTTTTCACTGTGAGGATGACAGATCACTGGGCCAGGCTGCCCAGAGAGGTTGTGGAGTCTCCTTCTCTGGAGACATTCCAGACCAACCCGGACATGTTCCTATGTGATCTACTCTAGATGATCCTGCTCAAGCAGGGGGTGGACTGGATGGTCTTTCGAGGTCTCTTCCAGCTCCTGACATTCTGTGATTGTGTGACACATCTAGGCAGGCCCATCTTTTTGGACAACTGTGAGCTGTTTCTGAGCTTCGAAGCCAAGGGCTTTACAGATGCAGTCTGGAGAAGCGTGTAGGTGGTTTCCCTCCTGTCTGTCCAGGGGATTGAGTTTCCAGGTTTCACTCCACATCATGTTAAATATTTCCCAACTCCAGCACTGTTGGATTAATATTCCTGTTTGCTGTTCAAGCTGTCTACCTGCTGTTTCATGTCGTGGGTTCAGATGGTTCTGCTTTTCCACATTAACCTCATTTCCACAGCCATGAATTGAGAGTGGAAACCTTGCATCAAAGCATAACCTCTTCTGGTGGGAGAGAGGGGAGGTGGGAAGGTGTGCATCCACCCCCTAAGGCAGGCTGGGGTTTTGGGGCTGTGGTCAGGAAGTGAACTGAAACTGGAGAGCTTAGAGCTGGCGGTGTCTGTCTGAAAGCAGAAGGCAGGTGTGTTTCAGCAGTAAGGGCTGGAGGAAAAAAATAAGTCGAGAGAGGGTTAAAATCCAAGACAGCAGCTCATTTGTGTTGTAACTTTCAGCATCATTTCACAATCCTAAAAGCAAGCAGTACTAATTACACTGGTCTCCGGAGATGGTCCCAAATTTCCTGTCTAATTAACTTCTGTGTTTTCCTGGCATTTGGCATTAATTTGCATCAATCTTTTACCACTCTGTAGGAATTTACAATAAAAGGCCACTTAGAGGCAGTCAGACTGTAATGCAAGGCTAGCTGTGGTGTGGGACCTCAGGTAATAATGGAAAACTTCTTTCTCTGTGCAGGAACCTCCCTCTGTCAAAGACGGGCACTCCAGAGACCCCACTTTGAACAGCAGTGCCACGGGGAAGGAAGGCAAAGATGGTGTTGAAAGGTGAGCCTGATTCCCATGGACCTCCTGCTTCCCAACCTTGAAGGGTACAGAGTCCCACCACAGTGGCCATCTAGCCCTGCCCATACCCAACTGTCCTTGGGGCTGCCTGTTTAGCCCTCAGCCTTCTCTGTCTTCTCTAACCTTTAAGACCATGTTTTCTACACAACTGGTGAGCAGTGGGATCCTGCTGAACAAGGAGGATCCTGGCAAGATGTTACTAAACTCAGCGAGCCTGCAGGGGTTAACCATCTGTTAGCCATCCTAAGTCCAGCTAATTGGCAGTCCCTCACTGACACTGGCTTCCCCCTCTTGCTTTCAGGGAGACATGCAAAAAAAGTCTGTATCGCTGCTGGGAAATGGTCTTCCAGAGGGGAATTTCTTCTAACCTTGCTAGGCTGGGTGAGGCCCAGAAGCAGGAGGCTTTATATCCCTTCTAATGCTCTTAGCTCTCATTTGTCTATGTAAATGAAGAGTTGCAGGCTGAACAGATGGGCTTCAGGAGTGGAGTGAGTGATTCCCTGCTGCTTGAGATTGCTCTTCAGTTGCATTTCTAAAGCAAAAATAGAGAATAGCATTGTTTTGTGTGTGACAGTTGACTTCCCTCCCCCATTGTTCTGCAGTTGATTTGAGGGCTTTAATCCCTGCAGTGAAGGAGATAATGCAAGAGCTCTGCAGAGCTCACTGACTGCAGAGTATAGACTGGTGCATGGGATTTTGGCCAGTGCCTGGGTAAAGCTACAAAGAAAATGTGTATTTTTGGTTATTATTTTTTTAGCAATACAGGCACAGAGAGCATGTATCCAGGCACAAGAATACCAGCCTTTGGGGGCAGGAATAATAGAATTGTGGATGTACACACAGAAAAAAACTGTAGAGAGCTTCCTGCCCTATTTTCCTGAAATAGGGATACTGCCATTTCCCTTTGTAGCAGTACAATGGGCCATGAGCTGACTGGTATATGTGCAGGGTATGCTCAGTCTCTCTGCATTTGAGGAAGAGCTTAGATTTGTGTGCACTTAAAAATTTGGTGGATTAAGAAGACCTGGAAGCGTGCATTTATGTAGGGTTTAGTAAAATCCTGTCTGCCTGAAAGGCAGGCATGCAAGTGTGGGAGTCCCAAAAGTTCACGTTTCTCTTTTTCAAGAGATGGCACAAAGCAACAAAATAAAAGATGGATATTTGGGCTTGTTTGTCAAAGATTGACCTCCAGACTGTCTGTGTACTCACTGTCATTTGATGAAGGTTTGTGTACTGAGAGCTTGGGTGGACCCAGGGTCCCTTCCCCAGCATCCCTTCCCTGGATGAACAATAACACTGATGTGCATTTGCCTTTTGTTTTGTTTTCCACAGGCAGCCACAGTCACCAGATACTTTGGAATCATCACAGTTGGAGGAAGAGGTAGATGAGCTATCCCTTATTGACCACAGTGAAATTATGGCTAGGTTAACACTGAAACAAGAGGTAGGTGCATTCAGGGTTTGCTGTCATACTCTTGAAATCAAATCTGATGCAGTGTGTGTACAAGCAAGGCAATGGCTTTTATGTGATAGGAAGAGCTAGGCTGCATCAGCAGTATGCAGCATTATCTGTGCAGGCTGCTGTTAAAGAATGAGATACTGGTACAGGCAGGGAGCAGTGAAGGAGGGTTTAACAAAACCTGAGATATCTCTCTGAGAAACAGCTCATCTTGTGCCCTTCTCCCAGTCCACTCCTTCCCACCTCTTCAGTCTGGAATAAAGCACCTGAAACTTTGAGGGCAGTAAATGCAGCTGTGGGGTTATGGTGTTGGCCTTTCAGTCTGGAGGCCAATCTGAGCAGGACATTGCAATACTGACATGGAACAGCAGCCAAAGTAACTGTTCCTGTACTTGGGAAATAAATAGCTTTGTTTCCATCCTTGAGCCCACTCCCAGACAGCTTTGCTCACTGTGCACTCGAACCAAGCTGTCTTTGACATGCAGCTTGAGGGAAGAAGCTCTCTAGGCTTTCAGACTGTCGGGGTGCTGTCTGAAAAACAGAGAAGAATGTATTGTTTACTGACACCTCAGGAGTGTTCTTTGGTCAGCCAAGATGTGCAGGAGAGAGTAAGAAGCTGTTGCTCATTCTTTTAGTAGTTTTCATTAGTCTTGCCAGAGGGTCACCTGAAAATTCACATCTTGGATGTAGTATATTTTTCAGTGTTTTGCATATTGAAATGACAAAGGCATTGCTAAGGGAAGCCAGATGTGACATATCTTCTGCAGAAATATTTCCTTCAAAAACATTTTAAAATCAGTGATTTCTGAACATTTTGGACTAGCATATCTGTGTTAACCTTCAACTTCTCTTTTTCTTTTTCTTTTTTTATGGTCTTTGTGTATGAAATGGTACAGAGCTGCCACTGCAAGCTGTTTCCTGCAGTGTGGGAACTGCTGGCTGAGTGATAGACCAGTATTGCATATTTTTAGTTGTGAATTGCAGTGGCTAGAAGAAAGATGTTCTTAGACAGTGGGAAGACAGGGATCAAGCAGTTAGCAGAGCCGTTCTCTGCTTCTGCTTCCACTTCAGAGGACCTCCAGGCACATAGTTCCAGATTAGGGAATTAACCTGCTGGGTTTTGATACTCCTGGAGGATGGAGGTTGAATGCATGACATCTCACCCCATAGCCACTGTGGTGCATGGTCCTACACTTTGAGACAGTTCACACAGTGTTAGTGCTGTGTTAATGGTCTTCTGGGAGCATTTGCCAGCCTGGGATAGTCCTGTTCATTCTTCTGTGGGTGGAAAGCACACCTTTCACTGGCCATCACAGCCTGGCCTTAAAGGAGTCAGAGACCCCTGGTGAGGATCAGCCCAGGTCTTCATCTGGGACACCAAATGCTGTATTCAGGTTTCAGGATTAGCCCAGCACTGAAGGCCATGTCCCAGCTTGCGCTGAGCGCAGTGCCAGGAGCACAGAGTACTCTGCCAGTTGCTGCTGAGTCTGAAGCCCAGAGGTGGTAAACCAGGCCAGAGGGAGCCTGGGCCATGTCTAACATGTTTGTGTTCTCACTGCAGGGAGATGATGGGCCAGATGTTCGTGGTGGATCTGGAGACATTCTGTTAGTGCACGCAACAGAGACTGACAGGAAAGGTACAGTGGGTGCATGAACACAGACCTGAGGGGCCTGGCCTGGCCCTTTGCTGCTCGTGCTCCGCAGCTCCGTAGCGGGAGCAGCTCGGTGTGGCTGCGGGCAGCTGGGCCAGGGTGCAGAGGGCTGATGATATCCTCTGACTGAGGGGGGCTGTGCTTATCTCTGGTGAAACATAAGCTGGGTAAGCGCCTGTTTGTTCTGTTTAGCGGCAGGAATGGTATTAACTCCTCACAGCCCTTGCCCAGACCTGGAAAGCGAGGGACAGCAGCAGAGTGGGTGTCTCCAAGCCTGCTGCAAGTGCAGGTGTGCCAGGTCCTGTTTTCCAGCCTGCATGCTGTTAGCACTGAGACCAGTTAAGGGAGGAATCCACAGTACAAGAAAGGAGATGTAGGTGAGGAAAAGGGGGCCAGCAGCCCATAGCTATTGAAATTGTTGAAATCCCACTTGACCTCTCGAAGCCCAGTCATCGCCCACGAGAAGCAGCTTCTTTCCAAGACCCGTGCAAAGACAACCTTTGCAGCCTTTCCAGAGAGTGACTTTTGAACCTGCCAAACACATCTGTGCTGATGGCCTTGACCAAAATTGATCTGGATGCAAGGTGAAATTCACTAACCCACCGAATCACTCGGCACTCCTATTTCAGAGGTTTGATAGTCAAAGGGGAAATACCCTTCATGTGCATTTCATGTGAGGGGTAGCATAAGGTGTTCAGTTACTTACCAGCACCATTCAGCTAGCAAGAAAAACCTTCCCCTGAAAACTGTATTTTCCTGTTTACAGCAGGCATCAAATCCAGGCAGAAAGGACCAAAGTGAGTAACATACTAGAGAGGAGGAGGCAGCAATTGATTGCACCAAGGCTAGATGTATATATCTTAAATTAAAAAACAGTTGAGATGGTGGAAATACCCCTTACAAAAGTGCTGAAGCTGGAATGGAGAAGCTCAGATTTACTCCTGCTGTTGTGCAGAACAAGTGTCACGTTGGAAGAGATTCCCCACTGTTCCTGTTGAAAGAGAAAGAGATGTGTGCTAAATCACCAGCTCTGACTTAGGAGCTCTGAGGATGCCACCAATAGTGAGGTGGAAGCCACGAAGAATGTCTCAAGACCAGGGAAAGCTAGAGCAGGTTTTTAAATGCACAGCAGCATGGACAGGGAGAGTGTGGGTGGAGGGAGGGAGGCTGCCTCAGAGTAGTCACAGAGCTGAGCCTCAGGCTCTGCCAAGTGCTGAGCTGAATGGAGCACAGAGGAATTTGTGCTATGCTAACCCAGTGTTTGGGTGTCTGAGAGGGTTAATGAATTAAGCTTACAATGAGAAGAATTCAGGGCTTGTAAATCAATCAGCCAAATGGCACAGAGGGGTATAGTTAAGAGGCTTTCCTTTAAAGATTAATTTCTTGGCAGCTTCAAGTGCTAGAGTGACCAGCAGCATTACCTCACGTTGCCTTTTGGGCAGATGGGAACCAGAATAAATGTAACTCCACGCCCTGTTGCATGATGCTTTGTGTCCATTTGAGTTTTCTAAAAGAGCTAAATGGAATAAGGAATAGGCAGACTTGTGGTCTTTAGGAATAAAATCCATGGTCAGTTAAGAGCTGGCAGCCCCATGCACTTGCTGTGAGTGCAGAATTACAGCTGGACGAGGCTGGGGTCTCACTCCTGCCACGACCACCCAGCCTCCAGCTTTAGAGCTTATGTCTGATGATCTTTCAGCAAAAGCCAGCAGCGATCTCTGGTAGCAGGAGGAAGCAGCTCTCCATGAGGCTGTGGCCAGGAGGAATACTGCAGGTGGAGAGGCACAGCCATCACCCAGCACCCTGCGCTTCCCACACGTAGTGGGTGTATGTGACAGCACATGGGTGGGGAGTGATCCTTGTCCTGGCTGAAACAAGCTTTATACATACAGTCTAGCCTGGGCAGGCATGGCAGAAGCTTCTCCCTGTCTGTGGGAGGACGGCTCTGCCCGAGGTTGCAGGGTGCTGGGCAAGGTCAGTGTGCCCTCCCACCGTGCTGCCTGCAGTGCTGCCTGCAGTGCTGCAGGGTTTCACACTGGGGCTGGTAAGTTTCCACTTTGATTGCTGCTGTCCACGGTGACCAAGCCTGGCCTGGGACTGCAAGTGTACTGCAGTCTTGACCTGAAATCTTCTTTCCCATGTTCCCTTTTTCATGCCCATGATGGCAGCCAAAGCCTTTGCAGTGTGGGTCCCGTAGCCCCTAGCCCTGCAGATTGATAAACACAAGGTGGCTGCGTGCGCGGTGGCAGCGCTGTGTCGTGGCACAGTAATGGTCACGGTAGCACCAGGTTTTGCAGTGCAATTTGCTTTTCTTTTGTCTGAAAGTAATCTTATATTTGCACTGTCCTGGGGCAGATTTCCTGGCACATAGCAAGGGCAGAGTGTCTGCAGCTCCGTATCATGGTGTCGAAGCGCACGTGTTCCTGATCAGTCACTCCTCCTGGAGAGCCATGTGGGCTTTGTGCCGCCTGGGCAGTAAAGGTGGAGAGCAGGCACCCACCTCTCACCATCACATCTTCTTTCTTCAAGTATCCTCGTACTCTAAACCATTCTTTTCTTTGGCCCAGTATTGAAAGTTCCTGTCCCAGAAACAGGTGCTTCTCACCGACCCCTTTGGTGGTCCCACGGCGAACCTGAGTGCCGCACGCAGGGCCAGGAGAGCAGACACTGGGGGTTTCACTGGGGGTTGACTCCTGTGCTGTAGGGTCCATCTGCTGGTAAGGAACAACAGCACAGCATTTCTGCTGGTTGGTGTCAGAGTGTGCCTGTGTCCTCTTCCTGGACAGCTGGATTCAGCCTTACATAAGGTTCCTTTTTCTGAAAGCTGCGCTGACCGCGTCTTCGTGGTTTTTCTCTGTAGATCTGGTGCTGTACTGTGAAGCCTTTCTGACCACATACCGGACATTCATTACCCCCGAGGAGCTCATCAAGAAGCTGCAGTACAGATATCCTTTTGCACAAGTTCACCTGCACCAGCCACCAGAGCTGAGCACTCATCCTGGAGGGAGTGCGTGGCCAGTTCTTCGGGCAGAAGCCTGCTGATGACTTGGTGGTCAGTAATGTGCTTGCCCTGGAGCTGTCCCAAGCGGGACTTCCTTCACCTCTGCACCCTGCAAATGGGAAATGATGCTGGGCAGGTCCAGGCAGAGTGGAGTACTGGATCTGAGAGTAGTCTTCTGCGAGCCCTGGCAGGGGAGAAGAACAGTTCAGGTTTTCTGTACATCACTGGGGAACTGGTCATTCATTTGGGACATCTCACTTGTAGAGTGGAGATCGTGCCACCTTCTGTCTTCTGGAGAGGCTGTGGGGATTGCCTGCTTGGGCAGATGTAGTTTAATGTTAGAGGCAACTAAATGGTCAAGACCTGTTCCTCTTAATGCAAGAAATGCAGCACAGGAGATAATGTCCTCTTGGCTTCCCAGTTCTAAGCTGAGTTTGTAACTGCTAACGAGGCAAGGGCACTGTGGCAGGGTAAGTGTTGGCATCTCTTGCAGAGCAGGGAGAAAGCCCCTTGGTGAGCACCCTGCCTGCAGTTCCTTCCCCTTGGGCCTGTTCCTGTGGCTCCTTTCACCATCAGCTGAGAGGGTTGGTGTCTTGGTTCAGGCAATGCAAAGACCTCATGGGCTTTGGTTCTGTACACGCACATCTAAAGAAGCCTGATGTCACCCTGTCCCTCATTGCAGCTCATCACTGCCATCTGCAGCAGAGTCACTGCTCCCTTTGCTCCTGCTGGCTGGAGACCTGTAACAAGTGGAGTCCCCCAAGGGTCGGTACTGGGACCAGTATTGCTCAGTGTCTTCATTGATGACCTGGATGAGGGAATAGAGTGCACAGTCAGCAGTTTGCTGATGATACAAATGAGGGGTGGCTGACACACCAGAAGGTTGTGCTGCCTTTCAGTAAGATTTAGACAGTCTGGAGAGCTGGGCAGAGAGAAATTTAATGAAATTTAATAAGGACAAGTGTAGGGTCTGGGGAGGAACAACCCCAGGTACCAGTACAGGTTGTGGACTGGCCTGTTAGAGAGCAGTGCAGGTGAGAGGGACCTGGGGGTCCTGGTAGACAGTAGGATGACCGTGAGCCAGCAATGTGCCTGGCCTTGTGCCAGTGGCATCCTGGGGTCTCTTAGAAGGGGGGTGGCCAGTAGGTCAAGAGAGGTTCTCCTCTACTCTGCCCTGGTGAGACCTCACCTGGAGTATTGCGTCCAGTTCTGGGCTCCTCAGTTCCAGAAGGACACACAACTCCTTGAGAGAGTCCAGCTCAGAGACACCAAGATGGTTAAAGGACTGGAACATCTTCCTGCTGAGGACAGGCTGAGGGACCTGGGGCTCTTCAGCCTGGAGAAGAGGAGACTGAGGGGTGACCTCATTAACGTTTATAAATATGTGAAGGGTGAGTGTCAGGAGGATGGATCCAGGCTCTTCTCAGGGATGGCCAGGGACAGGACAAGGGGAAATGGTTCCAAACTGGAACATAGAAAGTTCCATCTTAATATAGGGAGGAACTTTTTCACTGTGAGGATGACAGATCACTAGGCCAGGCTGTCCAGAGAGGTTGTGGAGTCTCCTTCTCTGGAGACATTCCAGACCACCCTGGACATGTTCCTATGTGATCTAGTCTAGATGATCCTGCTCAAGCAGGGGGTGGACTGGATGGTTTTTCGAGGTCTCTTCCAGCTCCTGACATTCTGTGATTGTGTGACACATCTAGGCAGGCCCATCCTTTTGGTCAACTGTGAGCTGTTTCTGAGCTTCGAAGCCAAGGGCTTTACAGATGCAGTCTGGAGAAGCGTGTAGGTGGTTTCCCTCCTGTCTGTCCAGGGGATTGAGTTTCCAGGTTTCACTCCACATCATGTTAAATATTTCCCAACTCCAGCACTGTTGGATTAATATTCCTGTTTGCTGTTCATGGTGATTTGTCTCCTTAATAAATGGCTAATTTAAAATGCTCTGTCACATCCAGGAACACCACAAATCTCACTGCAGAGCAGTTGTCAGTGAAAATACTGGCTGGGGCATTCCTGGAGGCCCTGATCAATACTTGACTTACTGATAACCTTCTTCTCTTTCCCTTTGTGTATCTGGCAGAGCTTTTCCAGCCTGTGCTGTCTCCTTTGCCACCATTCTCCTTGCAGCAAATTGGGCACTGAGGAAGGCAGAGGTGACATCTGGGATCTGTTGAGACCAGATGTCACAGACTGGAGGGGGGAGATCACATTAGAGGAGTGCTGCTTATTAAATTCCACCTTAGAGAGAACACTTGGAGGGTACACCTGCTCTTCTCACGCCAGTTGTGCAAGGTGTCAGTACCTGCTCGCACCCTGCCACCTGCAGCTGGTGGTTGCCTGATACCACCTTAGAGCCAATTTCTTCTGGAAATTGAACACCAGTTTCAGTCCCAGCAGAGCAGCCTGCTCTTCTGCTGTTCCTCAAGGCAGCTGCCAGTTGCACTAATGCTGGTCTTACCACAGATGATTCTTTAATTTGCAACCAACATATGAGAAGTTTTGCCACTTCCCGGACACATTTAAGAAGCGGGTCAGTAAGAACACCTTCTTTGTGCTGGTGAGAGTGGTGGACGAGCTGTGGTGAGTTGCCTTCTTCCTTTGGGGGTGGGAGATGGGTGGGGGTCTGAAACAATCCAGAGGTCTGCCAGCTACAGAGATGTGTTGTTTAGTCCTTGTCGGTGATGACAGCTGAAGTCCCCTACTCTGACAGGTGAGACACCTCTAGTGCTGACCCTTCTTGCTCAGCAGGGTCTCAGCATATTTGGTTTCAGTCACTAATTTTAAACTAACTGGTGAAAGGGGAATCTGGAAGGAGGGACAAGCTGGGAAAGGAAGGAATTTCAGTCACTCTTACGTGAAAGAGCGATGAGACTCGGTACAGACACGCACTCCCTAACCTGGAGTCGTGGCTCTGATGCCTTCCCTGGCTTTTCCATCTTTTTCTCAGCTTAGTGGAATTGACAGAGGAAATTCTCAAGCTGCTGATGGACCTGGTATTCCGGCTGGTCTGCAACGGGGAGCTGAGTCTTGCCAGAGTTTTACGCAAGAATATCCTTGATAAAGTGGATCAGAAGAAAATGCTGAGCTGCACCAATTCCATCAAACCCCTTGCAGCCCGCGGGGTGGCAGCCAGGTGAGGACGGATGCACGTGACCATTTCTCTGAGAGTCCCTTTCCTGTGGACACAAGAGCTTTCACAGTCCATATTATTGAAAGAGAAGAAAACAGGTCACGTTCTCCAAAGCTTCTTACCTCGTCCTTGTTTCCTGCAGGCCAGGGACCCTGCACGATTTCCACAGTCACGAGATAGCCGAGCAGCTGACCCTCCTAGATGCTGAACTCTTCTATAAAATTGAGGTGCGGAGATGAGGATGGGGCAAGGGCAGTGGGAAGAATTTGAACATGTATCCTCTGCAATCTCCAGTATTCACTTCCAGGTCTCTAAGCACATCTGTTGGGATGTAAGGTGACAGCTGGACTTGTGTCAGCACACGGCTGTGACCTCAGGCTGACACCAGGAATCTGGAGTCAGAAATCCCATTTTAACCTGTGATATTTTCCCACCTCTCTCTTCTCCCTTGGCAGATTCCAGAGGTTTTGCTTTGGGCAAAGGAGCAAAATGAAGAGAAGAGCCCCAACCTGACACAGTTCACAGAGCACTTTAATAACATGTCCTACTGGTAAGGATCTCAGAACAGCCGTGGCACTGAACTGTGCTTAACCTCCAGCGCCCTGCAGACACTCAAAATATTCTTCACAGAGTTGGGTTTCCTTGTTATAAGTGGGATAATGTATTTATGGCCAGTAAGCAGATGCAGGGCACTCATCAAAGACTCAGAACACATGAGAAAGAAAGGCAAGAGGGTTGTGGAGGGCACTGTAACCCAGAGGCATTATTGTCAGTACCACTGAGCCCTTCAGACAAATACTCCCCTTGCGAGCAGTGCGCTCTGAGGGTTGTTGTGGCCACCCTTGAAGTTATCTGGGGTTTGTGGTGCATTAGAGTGCTCTCTTTAGATTGAAGGTATCTTGGACTTTTTAGTATTGTTGGGCCATCCTTATCAAGTGTTGGGTTTTTTAAGTGAAACAAGACAAAAGCTGAGATCTGCTTGATTGGATTTTTTTTTTCTCTCTCTCTGTTCTTCCAGGGTCCGTTCAATAATTATGCTACAAGAGAAAGCCCAAGACCGAGAGAGGCTGCTCCTTAAATTTATAAAGATTATGAAGGTACCAACTTGGTTGTTGCTGTGAGTCACACACACGCTGCTCCTTAAAGGAGCAGGGGAATGGGACCTTCTTATTGGTAGAGCTGTTTGATGCTAGAAGGCTTTTCTGATCTCTTGAGTAACGGAATGTTCTCCCTCCTCACAGCACTTACGAAAGCTGAATAATTTTAATTCCTATCTGGCCATTCTTTCTGCACTGGACTCTGCACCCATTCGAAGGCTGGAGTGGCAGAAACAAACCTCGGAGGTGAGGAGCAGTGAGGGCTGCAGGGAGAGGGAAAGCTGTGGCTGAGGTGTCAGTCACTTGTGTCAGTCACTTGGGTGCTTGGAACAGCTCAGTAGCATCGTAGGGTGGAGGAGTGTTGGGAACAGTGCCAGGTGCTGGAAGCCTGCAGCATGGCTGGGTATTGCAGTGCACTGACAGCTGCCTGCTCCTCCTCCAAGGCTGTGTGTGTATGTCCTCGGGGTCTGGCTGAGTAAACCAGCAGGAGGTGTTTGCAGGGTGGCCCCTGGCTGCTTGGCCAGAGGTTACAAGGAGAAGGGGTTTGCAGCAGGGATGCCACCATGGGCTTTGTGCTCTGCAGGGCCTGGCTGAGTACTGCACACTGATTGACAGCTCCTCGTCCTTCCGTGCCTACCGAGCAGCTCTGGCTGATGTGGAGCCTCCCTGCATACCTTACCTGTGAGTTGGTGATTCCCTTCCTCTGCCATGACTTCTGCATGTTCTGATGGTTCCTTGAAGGATTTCTCAGCAGCTGGTCCCCTCCAGTTAAAGCTGCAGTGTGGGGTGGGTGGCAGCGGCGGGAAGCTGTCAAATTGGGTCTGGCTGCCTTTTGCCTGACACTGTCTTGAGTAACCTCTCTTCTTGTTTGCCTGCTCCCTGGCCTGCTGCCCCTTTCCCTTCTCAGAGGCCTGATTCTGCAGGACCTGACCTTTGTTCATCTGGGAAACCCTGATTACATCGACAGCAAAGTGAACTTCTCCAAACGCTGGCAGCAGTTTAACATCCTGGACAGCATGAGGTGCTTCCAGCAGGTGTAAGTGCAGCACTGGGGGGGTCAGAGCTTTGAGGCACCACAGAGGGAGGGGTTGATGGAGGGGGTGTGACTGAGGCACAGGAGCCCTTGTGCAAGGGAAAAGGAGTCTAAAGTCAAAGCGTCATGATGAAGCTGGATGAGGAGACCTGATGGCCACACTCTGGGGTGGTCTCCTCCCCTCCCTGGTTTGGGTTGTGCAATTTGTGAGGATTGTTTCCTGTATTAGTTCTGAGATCGGTGCAGCCGTGTGTTCCCACTCCTCCCTCTCACACAGCAGTTTTTCATCTGGGTTTTGTTGGTACCTGTGTCCTCTGGGTCCCGGAGGGTTTCCTGAGTGCTGCCTTGCCGCAGGGGCACCAGGTCTAACTGCTGTCTATGAAAGGGCCTTTTTTTCCCCAGTTCTGTGATGGGTGTGATGGTTTTTTTTCCCCTTTGTCATGTCACACCACAGTGACACATATTGGGCACAGAGATGGGTGTCCCTCAGAGCAGGACTGGGGTGGTTTGAAGTTGGGGGAGGTCCCCAGGTAGCCCCTCGTTTAACTGCTGCCTCCTCTGTGGCTTTCCAGACATTACGACATCAAAAGAAACGACGACATAGTGTCATTCTTCAATGACTTCAGTGACCACCTGGCTGAGGAGGCCCTGTGGGAACTGTCCCTCAAAATCAAACCTCGGAACATTACGAGGCGGAAAACAGACCGAGAGGAGAAAACCTAGGAGGAGGGTGGAGGGAGGAGAATCGCTCCGCAGACGCACGAGGGCGGCGATGAGACTGGAGTTCCCTGTTTGTACCCGTTACTGGATGATGCACCCTCCCTCCCGGCTGGCAGCTCCTCCTGGGAGTGTGAATGTCAGAGGAGCAGAGATCAGCTGGTGCCTGTGCACTCGCCCTCCTTCTCCCGCCATCCCCGGTCGGCTTCGAACCCTCGGGAGCGCTGTGGGAGGAGGGTCCCGAGCAAGCGCGTTACTGGTTTGCTGGCCCGCTGCGTCCGGGAAGACCGGAGCTTGTGTTCTCACCCATGAAGGAGGGTCAGCAAGAGCTTGGCACCCACTGACTTGTCTCTGGAGCGATGGCAGCAGCCGTGGAAGTCAAGGGTTTGAGTTTCCCCTGTAACACCACCCCAGAACGTGCTCATCCCTAGGAGATGAGGATGGAGGAGTCTCCCGCTGCCTACCAGAGGAGCTCTGCTTTGGGAGAGCTGCTGTGTTTACAGGGGTCTTCGGTTCACCCCAGATCTCTCGCGCCTTCTTCACGGGAGGAAGGCACTGGCTGTAGATACGGAAGAGGCACTGAAAATGTGGGCAGGGACCCGCCGTCTCCAGTCAGCAAATCCCCCTCCTCTTCTCAGATCTTGTTATTTAAGCAACAGTGATCCCTCCATCCCTGGAGCACTGCCTGCCCAGGGGGCTGGCGTGCCCTGTGAGCCTGGCTCCCAGTGGTGGTCCTAGCCTGGGCCCAGCCAGCGCTGCAGAGCCCAGGGCTGTACATAGTAGTGTTTAGTGTCCACGGGGGAGATTTTGATGCATGTCTGAGTACTGATGGGTTTATAGGAAAACAAGAAAAGTGCAAAACAGTATGTATAAAACTCAGAACCAGTGACAATGTTACTCCAAGAGCTGGAAGAGAGGAAGCTCACGGTGGACACCAGCTACGGAGCGGGCACAGGAGCTGGGTGAAGGAACAAGGGGTCCCACTCTGGGGGTGGAAATGGAAACCAGGAAGGACCCCTGTGCCCGTCGAGCTGCCCCCTCCCTTTTTCCCACTCCTCTCTCCTTTCACTTTTGCCAAATGTTTTTTCAGGGGGTCTCAGTCTGGCTGACCCTTGGTGCTGTGCTCTGTGACCCCAGCAGGTCCCCATCCCTGGTCCTGCCATGCCAGAGCCAGCAGGGCACGGGCAGCCCAGCATGGAGGAGCGGGGAGGCGGGGCTGTCTCATTTCCCACACATGCAGCGTCGACCCCAGTCAGTCTGGTGTGCCTTATTCACCCCTCTGTCCCTCTCAGTGTCCCACCTGGGGCATCCTCCCAGTGCCACCCCAGACGGGCCGTTTCGTTTCCCTCCTCTCTGTCTTCCCCAGTGGTGTGCAGTGCAGAGCACAGATTTGGGTGTAGTGTGATGGCAGATTCGAGTGTACACTGTAGCTTCTAGCAGCCTTGCGAGGTCTTTGTCAGCACCCTGTCCCATGGTCACAGGTTTTTACAGAGTTCCCAGAAAATCCTTCAGTTTCAGGGCAGCAGCTTGCAAGGAATCTGGACAGGGATGTTGTGTGGAGCATCCTTACCTTAACTTCTCAGCAGCAGCCCCATGTTTGCTAAAGCCTGTGTTTATTTTGGGTGAATCAGAGTTGCCAGCACTTCCTTCTACAGACATTGCTGAGTCTTAGCCAGCACCCTGGGGTGGGCAGTTCTTCCTGGCAGGAGGTAGCAGCAGCAGAGTTGTGCTGCTCCTGGGACTGGACCCAGCTTGAGTCTTGATTTTTCCTGAGTTAGGCTCAGGTTCTTTGTGGTGGCCAAATGCTGAAGCACAGTGACACTCTCCTTCCTCCCCCGACCCGTGAGGGCATCTTCGGGTTGGGGAGCACAGGCTGCAGCACTGGTTCGTGAGCGCAGCCCCAGCGCAAGCGGGTGGGGATCTTCTTGCCCTGAAATGTGGTGTCTGAGCCAGGACACATCAGAGGTGGTTTATTTTGGGGGCACTGGGGGCACTGGAGCCGTGTGCCGTGTCCCCGTGTGCAGCTGAGGCTCTGTGGTCAGGAAGTCGTGCCTGTGTTTCCCTGTGTACGTGAGGAGCCTGTCGAGAGGCAGATACACCCCGAGGCTGGCGCCGAGCTCCTCCCTGGGGCGGGGAGCAGTGGCGCCAGTTCTGCGGTGCCACCTGAAGCCCCTCACTGCCCTTTCCCCGTGCAGGGCCATGGGGCTGGTTCATGGCCAGGGCTCGGTGCCACGGGGGGACAGGAGGGTGCATCTTGTCTTCAGCCCTGCCGGGACGCTCACCTCCTCTCACAGGTGAGCCACAGCCCTTTCTGGGTTCTTCCCGGTGCTTGAAACCATGAGCCCTCTTAGTGCCAAAGTGGGATCTCGCTCCTCACCTTCCACCAGTCCCCCGGGGCTGGAGGCTCAGCCCGTAGTGTGGGGATATGAAGTCTGTGCAGCCACAGCACCTCATCCGGTGGGGTGAGACTGAGGCCCCCCCCCCCAAGCTTTCTCCCCTGCTTCTCCCTTTTGCAGCTCTCTCCAGTCGAGCTGGGTGTCCCAACCTCAGCTCCTGGCTCATGTCCTGACTTTGGCCCTGGCTCACTGGGCTGGGAAAATTAAAGAAAGATCTCCTGGCCCAGAGCGGCTCCAGAGCCCCCTCACCCCTTCTGGGAGCAGCACCCCTGGGCAGCAGCAGCCCCTTGCAAGACTGGCCGTGAACACGTCGCTGTGTCGTGCAGGCAGCATCCTCGAGGCTGTTGCCTCTGCGCCGTGCGGGGCAGAGAGCGGGGAGTGGCGCTGCCCCTGGTCCCAGCCCCCTGCCCTGGTCCAGGCCTCTCCCTGATCCCCAGCTGCCCGGTTGTGTTATGTATTTACTGCTAACCCGGTCCAGACGGGGGCATCTTCCTAGAAACATTTCCAGACTGTAACATTTATATAAAAGACAAATAAACACCAGTACGAGCCTGCCTGAGGACCCGGTGACAGTGCATGCAGCAGTCTGTGGATTAAAGTGACAATCGGATCCAGTTCTGGTGCTGGTGTGGCCTTGTGTTCTCTAGTGTGCCCCGTGGGGTTTTCCTTTGCCCTTGGCCTTTTCCTGTTTACTTTCCCCCTGTAAAGCTCTTCCTTACCTCTGCCAAGGTGGCCTCGCCCAGTACAAGTCTTACACTGGGCAGGGGATACCTGCTTGGGTGCTGATGTCCCCCATGTTGGGGTTACAGCTCCCCGAGTCCTGGGTGGGCAGGCATGTGCTGAGCCACAGCCCAGCCTCTGCAGTGGCTGCTGCCCAGGCGCCTGAGGGCTATAAATAACCCCATGGCAGCTGAGCATGGCCCTGTGCTATTTCAGTGCTGGATGGGGTTCAGAATTCTTCTGGTGATAATTGGCATTGGCTGGCTCGGGAGGAGGAAGCCCAGACACTGCCTGAGCACATACTGCCCACGCCCTCACCAGGGCTGGGCCGTGGTGCTGCATCCCCCCAGCTTGGGAAAGGCCAAGGGGTCGCGGGCTCTGCCACAGCCCCTGTGGAGGGTAGAGCCTAGGCCTGTCACAGGGCTCACTCCTGCTTGGCTCATCAGAGCAGCCTTTGGAGGAGCCAGCGGCTCTGTGAGTGGCACAGACCTGGGGCTGCTGCATCCCCTGCACGGCCTGCCCAGCCCTGGGGTCTTACACGGGCTGGAGCCCCAGCACCTGCAGGCTGTTGGAGGAAACCCTGGTCTAGACCCATTATGGGAAAGCTGCTCTCTATTTTGTGGTGTAGAAAAGCTGTGGAAGGAGTGGGGTGGTGAGAAGGTCCTTGTGGACACAGAGCACAGCAGCTTTGGCAACGCCTGTATTTTATTTCAATCCGAGGCAGCAAACAGTGGCCATAGAGCGTGTGCATTTATGAGCAGAATTACTGCAGCAGCTGAGTAAGAGGGTTTGTATTGTCTCGCAGCATCAAGTCCTGGTGAGGGCTTCTCCTAGGCTGCATGTCTTGGCCTCTCCATTAACGCCTTGGCCACTTGCTCTGTCCTGTTCTGCATCTCCAAGTGATGGTTTCACTATGTTGGGGCCCGGCAGCGCGCCCTAATGGACCCAGCATCCTGCAGCAGAGCCTGATCCTGCGCATGGTGCCACTGCTCCAGCACAGCTCCTTGCCCAGAGCTGGCTCCAAGCAGGACACGGCACCAGCATTGCTTCAGTCTTGTCCTGCCCACACTGCAGCTCACAGGGCTGAGAGCGGATGAGTGAAGGCACACGTGGCTCTGGAGCAGCTCCTTGCCCCGCCAGGAAGGTTGCACTCAAGGACAGACACTGTTCTTCTACCCCAGTAGTGCTGAGATGTCACACATTCCTCACTGCAGCCCCAGCACTTGGTGTGTCCCTTGGGCTCAGGGCCCTATCATAGGTACAGGGCCACCAGGACATAGATGACCCAGCCGATGGAGGCGAACAGCCCAAAGAGGAGGCTGAAGAGGACCAGCGACCACGCCTTTTTGGATGCCACACTGGCCTGGGCCACGTCCCCACGGCCGAGCGCAGCCCGGGTCTAGTGTGGGGGCGGGGAAGGGAAGAGGTTAGAAGAGACCCTCTGCACTGGGATGGGGGATTCGAGGCGTGGGGCAGGTTTGGTGTAAATCAGGACTGCGATGCCCTTACCTCGTGGGAGTAGACAAGGGCAATGACCCCAGTCAGCAGGCAGCAGAAGACGGTCACCAGCACCGACTCCACCATGTAGTCCTTGGGCAGGCGCTGCCCACGGCTGGGGGGCGATGGCCCCGGGCTCAGTGCCCCCTCGCACTGCGGCACCGGGCAGGGGCAGTTAGAGCCCCACGTCTCCCCCGGGAGCCCCCCGG
>VXBZ01011610.1:24719-47802 GCA_013399135.1 Heliornis fulica | reverse complement strand
CGAGCTCTGGGCAGACCCGCCCCGCAGCCCGCAGCCCGCAGCCCGCAATCTCACCTGAAGAGCCCCGCGGAGCGCTGGTAGCGCCGCCGCCGAGTGACCGCCCGCCGCGTCAGCTGGTCCCCGCCCCGGGATGCAGAAGGTGAGGCGCGACCTGGCTACGGTGGGACCGTGTCCGCTGGAGCTCAGCGGCGGGGGGCGAGCGGGGGCCGTCCCTGCAGAGGGCGGGGGGCGGCTCTCGGCGCAGGCCAGAGGGCGCTCAGACAAGGTCTCTCCGGTAGCCGTTTACTTCAGGTTATTTTTATTAGAAAGTTGTTTGAAAGGCAAGACAGAAAAGCGGACAAAACGCCACCTCAGAACGCGCGGGGCTGAGGGAAGCGAAGCAGAAGCTGATTTCGGCGCCGGTGGGGTGGGGTGGGTGTGGCTTTTCTCTCAAGGAAAGCTACCACAGAGCCAGTTCTGTCACAGACCTTGTAGCATAAACCCGTTCTGTCCAAAATTAGCACTTGCGCTGTGCATTCGACTGGAGGTGGTTTGTGCTTTGGAGAAACTGGTGGCTGGATCACCAATACAGAGGAAGAAGCAAGACTGGAAAGCTTTATTTATGTAAATTTTCTATGAACAGCATCTAATGCTGTAATCGTTAGCTCCAAAGGCTGTGAAATACAGCATTTGAAGGCTTAAGATAACTCGGTTTCTGTTTCAATACACATGTAATACATTTTGCTATAGAACTGTCACTCTCAGTATGAAGTGACATATGTATCTTCATTGTAGGGATACTACAGGCTTGTGCGTCATCAGCTTCTGTGCAATCTCTGTAAGATACCAAAACTGGCTGAGGTTTTTCTGTAACAAAGCTTACACTGAGGTCAGTAACTTAGAAAAAGGTGTCCAGTTAAATGTGAATAATGACATTTAGATATACAATAAGGACATAAACAATTTATATCTTTATGCTTTAGAACAAACTGACAGCAGCGGAAGAAAATGTGTGTGATATATTTTCAGCACTATCACCAGGAGGGATTTGCAATTTTGTCACTTTGCTCTGAAATGGGTGCAAAGGACAAGACTGAATGGGTACTTCTGATGACTTTCAGTTCCTGTGTATCTGGTATATACAAGCATTGGAGTTTGTTAGTTTTAGGAAGTTTAAATACTGGTTTGGATTCAGTTCTCTTTGAAAAGCTTTTTTATTGAAGATAGACAGTGTAGTTGCTTAGGAATGATTTTGTACTGCCAAAAAAGACCAGAGATTTTGCACTTCTGAGAGCTGAAAAGACAGAGCAGCAGTACAATGAATAATGGGCACTGTACATCCAGTTTTGATAGCCATAACCCCACTTGTGACATCTGAACATTTATAAAGGGCTGCTTGAGCTAGTCAATGGAAGTTGGACTTGTTAAGTAACTACAATGTAAATGAACAGTAAAAAAGTCTTACAGCTTTGACAGGGAAAGAACAGCTGCATTTTCTGTCACTTAATAAGTTAAAAGGAACTTTTAGTAACTAAGATGCAGAGAAAACTGCAAAAATATTATACACCTCACAACAGCAGGAAACAACAAAAGAGGATCTACCTCTGGGTTCTGGTAAAGGTGCTAGTAGTTGCATAAGATGTTGATTTCCAGCTTAAACCAATAAATTAGACAACTAAACCAGTAACTAGTATTATTTTGTTCTGGATATATATTGCAAGTATCCCGTATACCTAAGTAGCAGTACACCCTAGAGTATATGCAGTGATTAAGCTAAGAAAAACAAATCCACTGTTTAGAGGAAGAAAAAAAACAAAACAACTCACCACAAACCCAAACACTTCAGCAGAAAGTTAAGCTGTTCAAGCCTAAATTTACAGAAGGTTTCTCTGTATGACTCTTCCCTGATTTTATAAGGGGTTTAGATGTTTTTGTATTTCTGGGGGAGTGGGGGGGCAGGGAAGCAATACAAGTTTCTGCAAGCTGCCTTTTTATTCAGTGCATCTCAAAAGCAGGAGTGGGCAATCTTCCAAATATCTCAAGAAACAGTAATCAAGTAAAGGAGGTAAACTCTGGTCCTATCATTACATTCTGGTGCTACAAATTTGAGGAATTAAAACCAATTATATGTAGATGTATTTAAAATAAAATACTCTCATTGCAAGGGGGAAGTGTAACAGCTTTATTTGCAAAAGATTTCTATCTCTGTAGGGCAATAATCTTGGAACCTGAACCACTGGCTTTCCTGTTGTGCTGCTGTTATTGTTTTTTCCTGAAAAGCTATCTTGCTCTGAATGGCTAAAATGACACTGAACATGGGTCTCTTCTGTCAGTATTACCTCACGGGGAAAAAACCACAGCAGTTGTCCCAACGAATACATAATGGTGTGTAACCTCAGGTGTACCAGGGATCCGGGAAAGTGCTTTGGCTAGGTCAGTAGTCTGCTGTGAGACACTTTCTAGTTTCAGCTTGAGACCCTCATGGATTTGTTGCCAGTGTCATTTTCCCCACTGAGCCTTTCTAGAGAGCAGACAGCAAAGGGGGGCCCCTCTTTTCCTGGTTTGAAGTTTGCAGAGTAAGGTCCTAGCCCCCACTTTTACATCACATCCACAGCTAATCAGCTGTGAATGGTGATGCAAGCCTAACTCTTGTTTGGTGTATGATAGTGTCTGTGTCAGCTGGGCCAGGAAACTGCCTGCTGCATAGCCAGCAGTTAGTGCACAGCTGTCTCAGTGTCACAAGTTGTGGTTGAACAATTTGAAAAGTGAGATCTGTCAAAGACAGCAAGATGTGTCAATTAAACTGGATATGTGGAACTGCAATGCTGTTTTCAATCCTGAAGTAACAGGAGAGTGATGGGAGTTTGAATTTCTTTGGGAGATGAGAGATAATGTCACAAGGGATGTGTATGCAACACACATGTGCACTAGAGTGCACACAGTTTCTGAAATTCCGTTTCTTTCTATCGTGTTTCAGTGAAATAAATACCCCATGTCTTGTAAACACCAAGTCCTGTTAGACATCACGGACCATTTTAATGAGATATGTAGTTTAGCTGAACTTTTTCCCATCACATATGGAAGAACTGCATCAGAAATCTGAACTAGTGATCAGAGAGACAGAGCTGCTCTGTGGCTATTGTTAGCAAAACGTTGTTCTCTGAAATGGTGAATTATCCCAAGTAAGCCAAAAATTAAGAGCTTCTAAGCCTTTGCTGTAATTTATTTTCCCCTTCCGGGGACAAACTTTCTCCCTTCTAGGCTGTTTTAGAAGGAAGATTCTCTTATGAATAAATATGACAAATAGAAAAATAAAATCTAGAAACAGACTCTGTAAACACAAGCCCTGAGGTATTTCAAACACACAGTGTAGCTTCTGTATCTGACATGCAATCTAAAAGTAATAAGAAAATTTATTTTATGGCTCTGTAGAAATGTCCCATCTTTCTTTCCTGCCTTACACCCGCAAGAAAGGGTGAGAGGTTGAGGTAAGAGCCCTGTGGAAGCTGTGATAGTCGCAGAATCAGAATCAGAGGATATTAAAGTGCTGTGTGTCTTTCCCTGACCATTTTCAATCTTCGGTTGGCTTCCACAAGCCAGTTAGATTCTACAGAATATCTAAGAAAGCTGCTGCTTTTCTGGGTATAAGCTCCACTCCTGCACCAGTATATATACTGTATAGAGTCTTGCAAGATAAAGGGACTTCTGAATAAAGAGTTTAGTGTGCCCTTTAGCTCACAGATTTGTTATTTTGGTACCTCAGGCTAGCCTGGGAAGCTTCAGCACTCTCTGCATTGCGACTGCTCCCAGATGACTGCATTATCTTGCCAGCTTCCCACCTCTTTCCCCCTCTTGCCTTAGCCTGGATTTCCTTGGACATGTTTCCTCCCCCAGTGCTTTCTGCATTTGCATGAAGGGTTCGGTCCTAAAAAAAATATCTCTATTGTCTGCATGACAGTGAAGTCAGTGGGTCTGCTTGCTTGAATTAAGGTTTGCTGGAGCAGGCCATTAGGCAGTATTTTCTTTTTTCTTAATGAAGTCCAATTTTATTAATTTAATCTGGGGTTTGGAAAGAACAGTTACAAAATGGATCATAGGTCTTACTTTTTAAAATGGCATTTGTCCCTCTGCTAATTCTCGGTAAACTGGCTCATTCTGAAAGGGTTTCAAGCACTGTATACCTATGGGTGTATGTACACTCTTGTGTGGTGAGACTCTGGAAGAATATGCATGCAAACATGCACATACAACATAATCCATTTGCACATACTTACCTAAACAAGGTACTCTGTATACAGGCATCTGCTTGTGTGCATATATATTTGCAAGGGGAGATAAATATGTGTATACACAATGTTTGCAGATGTGCAAACTCTTAATTGGACATACACAAATGTTAAAAAATCAAATTAGTCTTAGATGCACCTTTGCTTTTTTCATTAAAAAGGACATTTTGAAATCCTTTTTTCTTCACTTTGGTTTTACTGTAACTAATACAATTCACCTGCTCACCTAGTGGGATATTTTTCTCTCAGTATGTTAAAACACTGATTAAAATGCATTACAATTATTAAACTGGGTAGAAGAGCACTTCTTGTAAAGCTTAGTCTGGAACTTCTTGGACACAGTTGTGCAGTGAAAGTTTAGATCATGTCTCTTGTGTTACGGATCGCACAGCACAGAACCATGCTGAAAATCATGCCAAAGATCTAGAAGAGAAGGGATGTGATTTAGGGATCCACTTAGAAAGCAGTTATAAAATAGTCTGCATATCAGAACGATCTGAAGGTTCTAATGGCACAGCTAGAAGTGACTGCCTCCATCTACAAACTCCTAGACATCACACAATTAACATAAAAGATTCCACTGATACTCAATGCCAGAATTTTATCTGCTCCCACCAGTTTCACTGTTCTTTGTCGTAAATCTTTAGGCCAGCATAACAGCCCCAAACTGTACTGGTATCAACATAAATTTCACTGACATCAGTAACTGTCACTAATGGCATTATGCCTGGTATTGCACCAAAAGGTTTTGAGTTAAAGTGCTTTGAGGTTGAGTACTGTACACACCGTTGGGTATGAGCAGAGCATGATTTCAGGGGAGCCACGTCTCTGGAGCTGGTGCTGAGCACTGTGGTTTTACAGAGAAAGCTTAGGTCTTTACAGGTACTATTCAAGACCAAAACTATGCATTAAGGAGAAAACTCTGTTTATGTTGAGGCACTAGTTGACTAGGGAGAATGTTAAACACAGAGAACAGTGGGCATTGCCAAAGAACTCCAGAAATTTCTTTTTTGCCATGGGTCCATTGTCCAGAGCAGCCAGCAGCCACCTCCTGAGGTTTCCTTGCTAATGATGGGAGATGAGCAGTACTATTGGGCAGTAAAGCCACTGAGTTTCTTTCCCCTCCCCACACACCTACCGAAGGACAGGGAGGAGGCAGCTGGCCAGTCATACTCCCTGAAGGGTTGGAAACCAGCACAGGAAAACGTACAGATGTGTTTCTGCTCCTAAAGAGGTTGTAACTTTGCAACTTCTGCTGTATCTGAGGTGGGAAGCACTAAGAAAAGCTGCTCTTATTTCTAGTGTATCTTTGCTGAGCAGTGAGGCTACAGGAGTGCTTTTTGGCCCATGCTGCTTTGGTGTATTCTTGAGGACACCTTCAAGTTTGATGCAAATCACAGGGCTGTTTAATTCTCTGTACCTGTGCCACAATTTCTGTTACATACGTCAAACCTTTGTCTGCTTTTAAGTGTCCGTATAAGCCCATGGGCCCTCTGCTCTTCAAAGCAAATAAAGGTGTGCTCTTTACTACTCCTCTGGCTCCTCATGCTGCTGGTCTCTGAGTCTGAAGCCAGGGCACTCGTGTGTACGATGCTTTGTGTCAAAGCCTGTGCTCGGCACAGACCGGCCTCTCCTTGCAGCGGGTGACATCTGTTGGTCACTGCTGCGGCTTGAAGGAGCAGGCGGTGCACGCGTGGGGGAGAAGGCGGCCTGTGAGGGGAGGTACTGACGCTTTGATGACACAATTCTATGAAACATATCTGTAACTACGTGCTTTACCTTTAGCAAAGAAATGCCATTTTGAAAACTGTGCCATTTGAATGCTGTTCCTTTAACGAAATACCCCCTGGGCACTGGATCTGTGACCTAGAATACCTGTTTATAAACCATGCTTCACGTGCCACAGCCACTGTTTTCCAGCCATTTCTGTACAAAGAGTAGGTACTTTCTATTCCTTGTGAAATCCAAGGAATGTATCCTCAAAGGGCCTAAAGCATCAGTCTGCTGTTGTTTTGAAATAGATGAAATGGTGCTATGGCCTTTTGCTTTTCAGCTTGGTTCACATATACTCTCCTACTAGTACAGCAAAAGATTTCCATTAGATACTTTGGACCCTGTCTAAGGACACAGAAGGATCTGGTAAAACAGTCACACAAGTCAGCCTGAGCTGATGCAGGCAACTCACAGTGAGAGGACACACTGAGAGTGGTAAGAACAGCTGCACCTTTGAGGAATCTCACCATTGCTGCAGAACACCTTCCCCAAAGCTTTAAGTAAGGGATGACAGGGTACTAGGCTCAAATACAGATTTGAAAGAGCAGGCACATGGATTTACTCACTGTGATGCCAGCAATTGCAATTCCAACAATTCCAACTAAATGCAGATTAGCATCAATGACATTCTGGATTTCAATCAGGCAGTTCTATTAAAGACAAAATTGAAATATTTTTTTACTCCCAGAATACACTCCAACCAATTCTATTAGCAGTTCTCACTGTACAGCAGATAAATATAAGTATCACTGCAGTCATTGCCCTAATTCTTGCGTCTGTCTTTTGTTGGTCAATTTCCAAGCATATTCCCTTACTGAGTGTGACATCTGTACCTCTTGCCTGCATAGGTGGACACATCCAAGTAATTTTCTTACAGTTTTCCCTAAAGTAAAAAAAAATTAAATGGTAGGCCATGCTAAAGCAGGAAGTTTGGCCTTTCAGATTGACATTGTACTCACAAGCAGATTCCACGAAAGACAGAATTAACAGTATCCTTCTTAACATCAGCAGAGTTTATAGTCAGGAGTCTCCATGCATGACTACAGCAGGCACATGCAAAAATTCAGCCTTCACTGGGCTTTTCATTTCAGACCTCTGTTGTGCTATGTCTTTCCCACTTTTCAGATGATGTAATGCTGCCTCAGCTGCCATGGGATGCTACAAGCAGACTTCAGAAGTGAGGGCTGGACATATTCAGTATGACCTCCAACTTATTTCTGCTTCCACTCTGATCCTTTTCA
Source organism: Heliornis fulica (assembly GCA_013399135.1). Lineage (NCBI taxonomy): Eukaryota > Metazoa > Chordata > Aves > Gruiformes > Heliornithidae > Heliornis > Heliornis fulica. The sequence goes on along the minus strand of VXBZ01011610.1, from coordinate 40,523 downwards.
TATGGAATTTCATGCTGGAATTTGTGAGGTAAAAATGAAGTTCTTCCTCTCTTGTAGCATGTCTCAAATTTTACTAAACAATTGACATGAAAAAGTGATTAGAAGGACCAGAACAGAAGACACTTGCCTTTGGCATCTGGATATTCTCTGGACAGGGTAATCCTGTTTGTTGTTCCATATTATCTTTACCACAGCATTGGAGCTAAGTGAGAGATAGAGAGAGAAGAATAATCAAAGAAGGGGAAACCTGTATTGGGTTTGCATGGCAAGGCTTTGGTAGTGGGGGGAGCTACAGGGGTGACTTCCATGGGAAGCTGCTAGAAATGTCACCCAGGTTTCCAAGATAAACCCACTTGTGGCAAAGGCTGAGCCCTTCAATGATGGTGATAGTGCTTCTGGGTAACATATTTAAGAAGGGGGAAAAGCAAAACAGCATGCAGCAGCCAGGAGAGAGGAGTGAGAATATGTGAGCAGAACAAGTCTGCAGACACCAAGGTCAGTGCAGAAGGAGGGGAAGGAAGGGCTTCAGGCACCGGAGGAGGGATTCCCCTGCAGCCCCTGGAGATGACCATGGTGAGGGAAACTGCCCCTGAAGCCCATGGAAGATGATGGTGTGGAGCAGATAATCCACCTGCAACCTGTAGAGGACCTCCCACTGGAGCAGGTGGAAGCACCCAAAGGATACTGTAACCCGGTGGGAATCTTGTGCTGGAACAAGCTCCTGGCAGGACCTGTGAACCCATGGAGAGAGAAGCTGGCACTGGAGCAGGTTTACTGGCAGGAGTTGTGACCCCATGAGGGGCCCACGCTGGAGCAGTGTGCTCCTGAAGGGCTGTACTCCGTGGAAGGACCCACACTGGAGCACTTTGTGAAGAACTGTAGCCTGTGGGAAAGACCTCATGCTGGAGCAGGGGAAGAGTGTGAAAAGTCCTCCCATGAGGAGGAAGGAGTGACAGAGACAGTGTGTGATGACCTGACTACAACCCCTGTTCCCCCTCCCCTTGTGCTGCTGGGGTGAAGAGGTAGGGAAAATTGGCAGTAAAGTTAAACCCAGGAAGAAGGAAGGTGTGGGGAAAGTTATTTTAAGATTTGGTTTTATTTCTCATTATCCTACTCTGATTTTATTGGAAATAAATTAATTTCCCCAAATTGAGTCTGTTTTACCCGTGATGGTAATTACAGAAAGATCTCTCCTTGTCCTGATCTCGACCCACAAGCTTTTTGTTATATTTTCTTTCTCCTGTCCAGTTGAGGAGGGGGAGTGACAGAGAGCGGCTTTGGGTACCTGGCCTCCAGCAGGGATCAATCCACCACAAAAGCATAGACTTATTTCATACTGAAAGTGAGACAATAAATAACTAAAAAACAAAAAAAAAGAAAAAAAAAAGAGAGAAACAGTACAGATCAAGTAATAAATTTATTTCCTATATTAACTGCTACCTTAGGTAGAGTTTTAACTGCATGGGCCAAAATCAGTTTCAGTTGTCTGAAGCCTTAGCAAACAGACAGATCTGTAGTGACAGCTTGCAGGAGGAATTTTTAATCACAGCATCTCATAACAAAGCAAACAAGTGGAGTTTGGAAGAGCAGATCCCTGGCTTGCAAGGAGACAGGAGTTGTTAAAGGTAGAAAACAGTAAGTTCAAATAGCACATACAGACTATGGGCAACCCACAAAAGCTCCAAGAGAGAATGCTAGAATTTGTATTTCTGACAAAACATAGTCCTGGGTTTGGAGACAGTAATAAATCAGTGTTTCAGAGGGTTTGTTTTTCCTGTTTATCTGTCTCCCACAAAATGCTTGGAATTCCTCTTTGGGTCAGAAATAACAGCTATGGGAGAAGGCTAAAAGAGTCTGAGGTTGTGAAAAGTTTGTTCTAAAGAATGTGGGAATGCCAATGGAGCAACAAAGCTTGGGCTTGCCTCTCAGTGGGAGGCAGTGTAGATATGGATGGACCCAAGACTTGGGAAGTCACAGGTTCTGATGCAGACACTAACTTTTTACCTACTTGGCTTGGTCAGTGACAAGATCTGCCACATTGCAGGTCCTGGGACACGGGTCACAGTTTTTTTCTCTGGCAAATTCAGAGAGATTCAGACCTTTTTACTTGTCTCTGCAGTTCTGAGTATTTGTTCTTGGATTTTAATAGCCAAAAGGGCCATGATAGTCATATCTTCTGTACAACAAAGACCAAAAGCATCATCTGAGATGTAGAAGCCTGGCCGTTTTCACGGTTTCACTTTCAAAGTTAGGGATCACTTGGGATATGAAATCCAGAATCCTGACAGAGCCATCAGAAAACAAGGTTGTGAGTCTCTGGCTCCATTTTAAGTACCATTCAGTTCTATTCTTCCACACCTCAGTGGAAGGCACTGTGAATGTTAAAAAGGATAATGTGACAGTAGAGTAGTAGTGCAAGGTATTAAAGTTCAGGAGCTACTCACAGCCACATGGAAATGATAGATAGTCCTGTTGACCTTCCCCCCTGGATTTTTCATATAGTCATCATAAACATCTTCATAGATTTTCTGGGCTTCCTGTATTGCCTGCAGAAATCAGACTTTCCAGGTTAGTGGCAAATAAGGCTTACCCCCAATCAAGTGCAGAGTTCCAGCTTGTTTCATCAAACTCCAGAGAAGAAAATTATGCCTGGTAAAACTGAGGTACTCGAAAGTTAGGAGGTTTTGTGGCCTGATGGCATTCAGAGGAACTCTGCATGGGTCAGAATATACATAGGCTGTATTCTGTGTTTTGGTTAAACACTGTTATTTAGAGAACTGCTTGAATTTGCTTGCCCTTTTCCAAAGCAGTACCCTCTTACTGTATTCTACTTGATGTTCCTTGTGGATGTAAGGCTGAACCATACCTACAGATTTTCTTTAAAAGAGAGGGGCAAAAACTGTGTTCCATTCTGGACTCATGACAACATGAGCTTTCATTGATTCCAGAGTCAATTGTCAGAGAGTCTTCCCAGGAAAAGTCTTCTGGGAAGTTTTCCTATGCAAGAACCAGTCTGTAGGTCAGTCCACACTGACATCCATTAACTGCCCCATTGTTGCAATAGAAGTTGCTTGCTACTTACCACTTTCTTGCCTATAAAGGCAAATACTCCAGCAGTAACCTCAGCTGCAAATATCACCAACAAGCAAGCAAAGAACTGCAGAGGAAGAAGAGAATCTTGTATTAATATACCTTGCACAATTCTGCTCTATATGGGCTGTGAGTCAGTCCCTCATCCTTGCCCAGGCCTCAACAGCCCACACAGTATTGAACAGAAAGCTGGTAACCAGGGTCTGTAACAAGGGTGTTCAGTCAAATTTCTTGTAATAGTGAAACAAAGGTGAAAATGGCAAAGATGTAGCTCAGATGGTAACTTCAGAAAAGACAGAGTAATTCCAAGAAATTACATGAAACAAGCAGTAGAACTTCATGTATGGAAACTCTGTAATAGCACTGTGGTTAGAGATGTTAGATTGGCAAGTAAAAAGACATCAGACATTTCAGGTCTTTAGCAATAAAGACCTTTTCATTTGTGACATAAAGCATATGCTGTCATTTGTCTGCACAGCCCAGGCCCTTGAAACCTGTTACTTACTGCTCCAAGTAAACACTGTGACTCCCGCGCTGCTCCACAGCACCCAAAAAATCCAACTGTGGTCATAAGAGCTCCTGCTCCCACCAGTACATAGAGCCCTATGAAAAATCAGAATTAGACAAGAATTAGAGTTTGTCTTCCAAAAGTCTGCTATTTTGTCAAAATCACACATTTTAATGTAACAATGATCTGGCTCTCAAAAGGAATACCTATTACACAGAAGAGGTTTTCTCACCACAAAAGGAGACCAGTGGTTCCTTAGAATTCTTGGAGAATCTCATGAAAACCAATGAGAAGACTTACACCTCCCAACTTTCTGTCCCAAGGCTAGCTTAATCCGGGAAGAACATACACCATACCACCCAGAACCAACTTACAACTCTTCAGTGAGGAATGTAAGGCAAAAAATAACCCCAACAACATTGCTAAAGGTCTTATTTCTGTGAAACCAGGGCCTGGAAATGTGCTGTACTGCTCTGTGTGGGCAGAACTTAAAACTTCCTGGCAGCTATGCTCTATCAGTTGCCAGGCAGTACATAACAAAGGACTTTGAAGATCTTCAGTAAAGGTGCAGGCACTACAGTGTGATGTTCCTCTGAAATCAGTGCTTAGACTTGGAAAAAAAAAAGCTGATTGCTCATGGAAAGAAGAGGATGATTGCAGGAATCCCTTGAAAGCTCTTAGAGGAAGTGAATGAAACCATGGATTTGCACCCTCTGGCAAAATAATGAGCAGGAAGAACAACCTGAGGGAGATCATAAGCTCAGCTCTAGTCCTGAGTTTGGTCAGTGCAGGGAATGGAAGCTTGTCTGTAGTTCAGTGACTTGGAGAGTGGCATCTTCCTTTTATGATAAATATCTGCTTTACATACCAGCATCACTACTTTGGTGGTTTTTTGGTTTTTCTTTCCCCTCCAACATCCTGATGCAAGTATCTGAAAATGAGGTATCGGCAGCTTTTAAAGGCTAATGTTATCACTGCATTATGATCACAAGACTTGGAGAAAATGTGCCTGAAAGCAGACAGAATGACAGAACCAGACCAATCACATCAAGTATTCAAAAAAGGTGACTGTAGGGGCCAAGAACTTTGCATGCATGCTCTTCAAACAGCATCTTATGATGCATGCTGTCCTCACCTAACTGCAGGATATGGTACCACCACCTTATTTCAGTAGGCAGAATCAATGGCTTTGCAGCAGCCAGGAGCAACGTTGCATCACCTTCATGTTCTGGAGGTGCACACCTAGGTGTTACACGGCTTGTGAATTGTTTGGGGACTGCTCAGGTACCTTAGCTGACATCTTCCTAGGGTTGCATCAACGGAGACCACTAGGATAAGAAGTTATTTATGTGTAGACAAATGTAATGATACACTGAAGTCTGCCATGCCTGTCCACTGATACTTAAATTCCCCCCCTGCCGTTGCGAGGGGACAGTGGAGCTGCAGACTGTGCACACTAGAGGGCATAGCAAGCCTTGCTCCCAGCTCCGACTACGCACTTTTTAGGGAGAACATTTTGTATTCTCATTTAGCAATATAAACAATACTCTAAAATCTGACCCAAATCCATACAATTAACAGAGCTGCTGGCATTTACTGTTTGCAGGCCTTGTGCAGCCTAGACTAGAAATGACAAATTTGCAGTGATTGCTAGGAAAATGAAAAAAACACAATCAATACCCTACTGCAGAGCATCTAGCTGCTCTGGACACAGATGCAGCCTGCTTGGAGAAGGCAAAACTGCCTGCCTGCTACCCATTCATTCACACATCACTTTCCAGTCACTGCATACTGGCCAGCTATCTATCCCAGCTCTTCCCCTACATCCTTCTTGCCCCACTGTCTTTCTTGTGCCAAGAATTGCTGCTGAGGAACACATTCTGCTAGTGATAAACCAATTATAATTAAGATGACATTGTCAGGTTTGTGGTGTCAGGTGTGTGGGATTTGCTGCTGACTGCTGGCAGCTCATATTCTCTATTTTCTAGTTTTTTAATATTCAGCATCTTGCAATGTACTAGGATTGAGTTTTCTTTAAGCTAATACTTACACATGTATCCACAACATGTTTTTTTACAGAGGGATGGTATACAAAGATATATATGGCTCAGGAGAGAAAGGTCAGCCCTAGGTGGAAGATGAATGAGAGAAGATAAAAATACTTCTCTCAGGTGCAGAACCTGCTGTTTAACAAAAAACAAACTGTCATTTTCCTGAGGTCTCCATGGTAACAAACTGAGTGTAATTAGAAAGATGTTTCCTGGACTCTTTTCTGCATGCCACTCCCTGCTCTAGTCCCTGTAATTACTTATCAGGCAACTTAGTGAAGACACTTTTTGATTAAGAAGACTGCAAAGAAATCTCCCCATTTCTTTTTGTTTCTTCCCAGCTAGCAAAGACAAAGCTTTCTGAGGCTTAGGGGTGAGACCATTTTCAGGAATTTGGATTTGCTTTTGTCTGAGAAACAGACTTAACATTTCACTTGTGTGACTCACAGCTAAACCATACCTCAATCAGAACTTCCCTTTTAAGGCGTGTTACAGGAAGCGCTCACACCGCTCACTAACCAGAGCTGAGTTTGCTGTGTGTCTGCCCCACAGCTGAGCCAGCCACTTTAAAACCACTTTACTCCATCTTCGTTTCAGACTTTGTCCTTTCTCAGCCTGGGACTAGTAGTTGCTGATACTCAGAGAGCTATTTCTAGATGAAAAACAATGGCACTTAAAAAAAATTCCACAAAACTAAGATTTTTTTACTTGTCTACTCTGTACACACATAATCTTTGTAATCTTTGACACCGGCATGAGACACTTAAAGAGTAGCTTGGAAAATATTGAGAGGCACCAGGTTAGTTCTCAGCTTGCACTATGAGGTTTCCTAGCACCCAGATCCAGGGGTGCTCAACTGGAAGATGATTTCCAGGAAGTGTATCAAAACAATAGATTCAGAAACATCTCAGATATAAGACAGAGAGATAGTATTTCTTTCACCTCAAATTCTTAATAGGAATAGACCTAAACTGAAAAGTGAAAGGAAAGAAAAAGGATGACAATGTATAGCATTGTCACACACAATCACAGCTGTACCTGGAGACATCATGCACTGATAGCCCTCAAGTGAGACCAGTTAGGATCAGCAAAGCAAACAAATCCAGAAATGTGGTGGTGGTAATGTCATACCTATTGCTATTCAATAGTGTTATGTGTCAGAAGTAACTGAGCTTCACTGAAGCCAGTTCTTTTCAAAAAAGCAGGATGGAAAGCAAAGCCTTAATCAGCTTCTATTCATAAGTTCTTCCATTGTAAAATACAAAGTCTTGGCATTGCCTCCCAATTTGGCAAGTACAGCACAGCAGAGAAACAAAAAGGACAGTTTACAGTCACAAAATGGAGCACATTTGATATCTAGAAGCTGGCACAGAATAGTTCACCACAGAGCTCAGTATGGCGAAAGGAAGCGTGCAAGTCAGGTCAAGGTAGAGCTTGTTTCACAAGTGGAAAATTTTGAGAGACTGTCTAGCTGTAGCTTTTTCTGCAGCAGAAGTTTAAAAATTACAGAGTAGAAAGGAAGCAAACGTTTTTTGCCTGACATTTTCCCTCTTACATCTTCTTTATTCTGTTCATTTCCTGATTCCTAATTTTGTCACATTGATCTGTGTCTGCTAATGAAGAGGACAGACAGTTCCACAACCAACTAGTCTCTTGAGTTCACTGGCAGCACACAGCCCACACAGAGGAAGACAAAGGCTGAAGAGGGAATATTGAGAACAAGCATGCTGCTATGGCATTAAGGAGGGCAAACACAGGACCTAATGGCAGAAACTTTCTATCTACATCATGGACCACAGCTCAGGAAGACAGACTGCACCTGCATGCAGGACCCACCAAGCAAGTCACTCACAGCCCCTGAATGTGAAGGGATTAATTCTTTTTAATTCCAAAGAATTAAAAGCTGTGTGAAAAATGCAACAGAAAATTGGCTGATCTGAACAGACACAGCCAGGACACCATCCACTGTGAGGGGTATTGGAGGAAATACAGGCTTCTTTGTAAATACAAGAGGGTGAAAAAAGTGTCGTAGGACTGTGGTTTGGCTGGTTTTTTTTTAACACACCTTATCCTCTTGACCTTTTTTTCTAAAGAAATAGTCAGGCTTTAGGGTAGTGGGGTGTGCTAAAACAGCCAGACACACAAAGATAGGCATTTTTATAAACTGTGAAGTGAAACTAACACTTCAACTTGTAGCAGTAATTCAAACAGGAGAACATCTAATAACTAATTGATTTCCCTTCTGGCTAAAAATAGTGTAAAAGAGGTGGGGAAACCTGCCCTTCAAACATTGTTTCACTTTGCAAAGAACCAATCTAGAAAGCAGTAAAGCTGCAGCTTTTCTATGTACTTGATTTTTTAATTAATCCTGGGGAAAAACCATTACTTCCTAAGAGGAAAATGTCAAATGTGGATACTCCCTGTGAAAATTCCAACAGAAGGGATTTGAATTTTTTCTAGGAGACTGCTTTGCAATTACAAGAGGAATTAAAGTGTTACCTGGCATCTCAGAGATACCTATGACTCCCAGTAGTGAAGAATGGCACAACTCAGTAGAAATCTCTCGATTGGCGTCTATGTTCATACCACACAGTTTTTCCCTAAGATTCTATTTCCTCTGAGTACGAGCACATATATCCTACTGGGGCTGTACCTGGAGACAGCACATCTGCAACTGTGAAGGTGCACCCCAAGGAGGATAAAGGGTATTCTATGTGTCACTTCTGGGTGAACAAAACTGTGGTGATAAGCAGTGAATGCAGAATTTAATCATTTTAGACTAGGCAGAAAAGAAAAATGGAATTTTATAGCTGCTGACTGCAATATGTTTTTATGTGTGTAAAGAGTGAGGGAGGGATGAGCCCCATTTCAATAAAAAAAGGTAAGTGAAATCTCCAAGACATCTGTTCTTTGTTCCTTAGAACAATTAAAAACCCCTCTCAAGGTAGCATGCAAATCTGTGCATAACTAATGTGAAAGGGAATGTCACCAGTTCTTTAGTATGTCATGGCAATTGGACAGAGTAACAACTGTGTCCTTAGAAACAGAGTTGCTCTGTGCTCCCAAGGCAGAGAATCAGAGTGGGCAGAGTGTGTACTACCAGTGTTGTCTGAACAGAGATGAAACACAAACTGTGCAGGCAGGAACCTACTGTTTCAGACAACACATGAACCATCACCACCACATGCTGCTGGCCACTTAGGCTGGTGGAGATCTAATTTCAGAGTCTGGAATAGAACTAGCTCACAGAGCTGTTTGTTGTTTTTTTCCCCCAACATCTTGCTGATAGTTCTGAGATACCAATCTGTGTCTAGACTCTACTGCAAAAAGCAGAAGGAGACAAATGTACACTGTCTCTCTGGATTTATTTCACATTGGTGTCTTGTCTACCTGTCTGCTATGGTCACTTCCCATTTTAAATAATTCTACTTTTTCTTTTTTGGACTAACACTGAACAAACTGCCAACTGTTCATACTCCACTGAGAAAACAAGCTCTGTTCTTGGTATAAGGGATCCAGAGGCAGTGATGATAGGAGTCCTAGAATCCAGACATGACTTGAAGATATTTTCCTGGGGTTTATGAGCATTATTACAGTCAGGGAGGTAGATGTATTCGTCCACTGAAGGACCGAGGCTCTCAAGCCCTCAGTAGAGCACCAAGGAACCTGTAGTGTGAATGCACTACTGGAAAAGGTGAGCATAGATGTAGGAGTTGGACAAAACAGGCCAGGCAGTACTTGAGCATTCACAGCGACGCAGACAGCGTGCTGGCACCAGGGTGACTTGCAGCTGTTTGGAGGAAGACGAGGGTGCATCAGAGAAGGAAATGGCGTAACCAACTGTCAGTTCAACTGCTGCTGCTGTGTGGAACTGGCTGCTTTCACATAGCTACAACAGAGAGAGTAAGGTGGGAGAAAGGTTTACCTAGGAGCACAGTTTAGTAGGCAAAAAGCATAAAGTGAATTATCATGCCTAAGTGTCTCCTGAATCTCAGCATATTGCAAATATAAAACAATTAACCTGGGGCAGATGGGCAGATTATTCCATTAGGCTTAATTAGCTTGTTTTGTCAGCAGTCTAAGTCTGTGGTGGCCTTGCCTTTACTCTGCCAGGCAGGATGCTGACTGTTAGGCACTGATTGCTAGGTTTTATGAGCCAGCACAGAGACTGAGGACTTCTGAAAAACTTTCAATTTCAAAGTTTTTGGGGTGGGGGTGGGTATGATAATGTGGTGTCGTAATTTTAAAGCAGATTTACAATAGAGAAGCTTTTGTTTTCCACTGAGGGCAACCATCAGCCTTTTCTATACCACTCTCCCTCAGTGCAGAAGTGAGGTACTGCATCTGGCCACTTTGCCAACAGCTCTCTTTTTAAAGGCTGATAAGAGTTTGGGAAGCTATGGATTTGGGAGAGAAAATACTGTTGACTAAGGGCATAGTGCTTGACTCCAAAATACCTGAATAAAACTATAACAAAATGGGGCACAGGAGCAGAGAATTGCAGTTTACATGATTTAACTGCTGGCCAACTCCTGTTTGTATGGGCACCACTACTATGGAGAAAAACTACTAATATCCTTCAACTCCAGACATGACTTCATATCCTAAGGCATGCACCATTTAACTGTACTTTTCAAAGTCAAGATGATCACTCATGCTCTCACAGACACCGAGAAAAAGCCACAGCCATCATGAAACTTCTATTCACAACTGTTTTGACTCTGATGAATGCCTGAACCACAGACTGGATCATGGCACTGAAGCAGAGAGAATGTAACATAGTGGAGATTTTGTGAGGTCTGACTGTGCAGGAGAAGCAGTGCCTCAGTGCTGCCAGTTACGAGAGAGAGTTGTACAGATGGATTCATTCATATTCACTGGGGTTTGTTACCATTCCTGATGGGGCTTGCTGAGTACATACACTTAATTTTTAATGCTACTGGGAGTGATGTGACCCTCTGCACTTCATTTATTAGCAATACAGAGTTTGTCCTCCATATTCCCCAGGGAACCAGAACAGCCTTTCTTCTTCGTCTACCAAAAGAAATAAGGGGAGAATAGGTGTCTTGAACTGACCCTTGAGAAGTCCCTATGTTGGTTTTCATTTCACAGATGCTCAGCTTGGCCTCAGCAGACACTTTGTCTTCACCTCCATGCTTTAGGTATTTTTAAATTTAAGAACAGCACCACTACAAAGAATTAATTAAGGACCGATTAGTTAGTGGTACACCAATGCTGACATCTTGGGTTCACACAAGCATTTCTCTTTTCCTTCAGATTGTTGCAGACTTTCCTGCCCAGTAAAAAACTCACTAGAATCTTGGTACAGGAGTCTCAAGAAAAATGAGCAATTTGAGGAATCCCCTATCTGTATTCTACAGATCTATTCTCCATTTGGTCAGTACAGTGTCACAGACAACTAAGATAAAAGAGGTAATTACCCAGCTATTAATCTTTGCTGATACTATCTTTTCTTTCTTTTTCTTTTCTCTCAAGTAGGGCTAAGAAAGGAATACATGAAATCTACCAGAGCTGAACTGTAACAGAACAGGAAAGCCACAGTTTTGCCTCACCACTTGAAGCACAGGCACAAAAGAATGTACAATGAGATGGATTAATATAAAAATACCACCATACCTGCCACTGCAGTGGGCATTCCAAAAGCTGGGGAACTGCAGAGAGAGTATATTAATTTATAGGAGGCCACTCCAGTGTAAGATACATCTGGTAAAGTAGATGGAGATTGCATGGGTCAAAGTTCCAATACCAAACTTTTATGCTGTAGATTATAAAACACCAAGTTGCAGTGGGGAATATGGATCACTGAACACAAAACCGCAACCAACAGAAAACTAAGAACACATATGTGCTTGTCCTCAGCCCTCCTGCCTCTAAGTTGTTCTCAAACCAACAAAAACATTTCAGTGGCTGGAAAAGATGAAGAGGCTGGTTGCCAGGTCATGGCCCAAACTATTCCAGAGGGCAGAAAAGACAGCTGGACTGCTGGTAAAGAACAAGGCTATTTAAGGAGATCTAATGGAAAATGCAAGGATATAATTATCAATTATTTTAAACTAAAAGAACATTTCAGATCCAGGAAAAACCCTTCACAAGGAAGCACAAAGAGAAGCTGGTTAGCTTCAGCTGGCAGCTCAATCCAGGTACAAAAAGAGCATAATGTGCTGCTCTTTAGAAGCAAGAAAATGAGATATTTTCCACAAGATGGTGATGCTTCAACCTACAAAGCAGACTCTCAGTGCAGCTGCACTGTTGTTCCAAGCACTGTCACAAAGCTGATCCATTCCCAGGGGCTTGGGTTGTCACAAGGCAGCCACAAAAGTGGTCAGTGGAACAGAGCTAAAGAAACTACTTTTAGATTTGTTGTTATCTACATCTCTCTCTCTCTCTCACTCTCTCTTGCTCTTGCTCTAGCTCTGTGGCTGTATGTTTATATTTTCAAGTTATGCTGATGATCTGCTTTCTCTTTCAGCCCTCTGGGCAGCTGTTCCTTGTGTGCTGCACAGTCTTCCATATTAAGAACTCCTATGCAGATTTCTGGCAGCCACACAGAATGCATCTTACAGAGCCAATGCACAAAGCCAAATAAACAGTACTCTGAGAGTCTCTGTGAGAAGGGCCCAATACACAACTGACAAGGGGGATTAGGATATGAAACTTAAGAGAGGTCAAGCTCTTGAGCATGACCATCAAGTGCAGCCTTGCCTGCTGCTGCTGCTGTATAAAGAAAAGGCCATTATTAAACTTATCACCATTCTTTTACCACTGCCTTAGTCAGAGGTTATTAAAAGCCTCAGACTTCTGAATGGCTGTTCCATCAGATGCTTAAAAGTCACAACAGTATTTAATAAGATTTGTAGTAAGGGAGGGCAGCACAAAATGCTTTGTTTTTCTTTAACAGGAACGCTCCCTTGAGAGCACAATGCCTGTTACCAAAAAAGACCAAAACTTTGCTTTAGAGTTCAGTCAAAAGTGCAAATTTAAAAGAATTCTCAACATATTTATGACCTGTTCTTAGTACTTCCTCTGCTAGCAGTTACAGCTTACAGCACAGAGCTCTATAAATACATGTGGCAGCCCAATAGTTGCATGTCACATATATGATGAAACTCTTTATAAGAACATTTCCTGGGACTTCCCAAAATTAACAACTCTGAACAGCTTTGGTAATTCCTATTCAGGACTGAAGCAGATTAAATCTTTTAGAGATTTAAATACACATGTACCAAAGATTAACTTGTTTACACAGTGTTACAGCTGGTACTGCAAAGTTGTGAAATTACTGTGGTGCTTATTCACATCACAGGCTCTGGAAAGGTATTGGTGAACCCCATGAACCTCTGACTCATCTCAACTTCTGTCCTGACAGCATTAGCACAACTCACTTAGGATATGTGAGGGTTAGATCCAGTCTGAGAGAAGAGTTTACTTGGGCCTAAGGATGTTTATGCCAAGCAGAGAAGTGACAGAAGCTGTCATGCACTTGACACACAGTGCCAGAATGTCCAGTTTTGTGTAGTCCAGACTGGGAATTGTTGGCCTTCATAGAATTCAATGCATAAGGTGTGTCATATGCCCCAAGATGAAACATTTAGTCTCTAAAGGCTACTGTCACCACAGGCACTTTAACTTACCCATGAAGAAATACTCTGGAGACTTCTTGTCTGAAGCAAAGTCTGCCATAACCCCACCAAAGCGCAGCCATAGACCAAAGGCAATGACAGCTAATCCTGCCAGCTGAAAGATAAACAAACCAGTCAATACCTTACTAACAATTGGCTGTAGAGCATCACAGAAGTTACCACTGGTGCCTTATGCTTTCTTGGAATCCCACAGCTCAGGATTGCACTGTCAGAAAATTCAGGAAGCACTTGCCAGTGTTTGGTAACAATGAATTCCTATTACAGTGTGATGTACTTGCTCTCTTTCAGCTCTTCAGTGTAGTGGTGCTTCTGAGCTTGGGAGTGGCTGTCAAACCTTGTAAGTAAGCTCACTTAGTCATCAAAACTCATCCTGAATGGCAGTGGGGAATGGATTGAGGGGGTGCATGTGTGTGTGCAGGGGAAGTGAGTGCCCACGAGAAGGACAGACAGGCTGCAAACCCACTGTGCCCTGCACACTGCAGGAGGTGGTCTGCAGGAGGCTACTCAGGGCCTGGGTCTGAAGTCATGATGCTGTTCCTGTAGGCAGTGACCTTGGGAAGTGCCATGCAGTCAGGAGTCAAGTTGTGCAGGCTTGACACACACCAAACTTTTAGAACAGAGGGAACTTAATTGACTTTTTAAATTTTTTTTTAAATCTTCCTAGCTGTTTTAAGACTATATAATAGCGCTTTGGGATGAGAGATGCTCCCCTGCTTACTGAGATTCAGCTTCAGTGTCACAGGATATTTGATGCTGTGAAGAGATCAGCTGGACCTCTAAATAATCACAGCAAACTTAAGGAGACCATCTGCCATTTCAGAATTGCTGCTGCTGCTCAGCTGTAAGAAGGGTTCTTTTCAAAGGCTGACCAAAAGGAGAGTGTTATATTGTTCTTATGATGTGCTGAAGTGTTCTTGGACCAATTACAACAGGGCACCTTTCTGTAAATCACCATGGGACCTTCTATCAGAACTAGGAGGTAAAAGGATTATTACAATTTTGGGTCACAGAAATAGCTTACAAACAAGTGGTGGATGCTGTGAAATGCAAGGAAAATTTCCTTTTAATGCAGAAAAGACTAGATGAAAAAAGGAATGTCAAGGCATTTCACTTGAGGGAAGGATCTACTGACAGTGGTCTCAGACCCACTGTATGCCACAGTGAAGGCTTATAAGCCAGCCTATCAGGCCATGGTGTATGTCCTGGCAGACAGCTTCAGCATCTTGCAGGACCAGGCACAATGCTCTGCTACTGTTGTGATGCAGGCCTAGAGCCTGTCTGTAGCCACTGTGCAACCTGGTTCACAAAGCACCTGCTGCTTACCATATCTTTGGCACCCTGATGTGGTGCTTTTTTAATCTGTCCTGCATTGCTGGGCACTGAACTCCTCTGGCACAGCCACAGCAAGCAAAGCAAGCAGGCAGCCATATGGCTGAAGAGCTTGGGATCACAGCTTTCTTCACAAAGTGTTACTGCACAGGGTGTGAAGCTGCCATGTCACCCTGGTCATAGCATTTGCATCTCCCTTCTTGCAGGCATGGGCTCAGCCTTTGGACTGCTGGAGCACCCAAGGAGCCCACTCCAGTCTTCTGGCAGCTTGGATGTATTTGAAATGAATGTCCTCCAGCTGAGGAGATGGTTTCTTGTGTCTCAGTGGAAAGGCAGATAACAAAACAGAGTGATTGTCACTTCTGTGACACTACATAACACACAGCTTTGTCCTAGTACTGACTTGCAGCTGCAGCTGGGTAACATCACGCTGCTTCTACAGCTCGAGCACAGCAGCACTGTGTATCTGGAGCTCGCAGTGCTGTCACCAAGAGGGTAAAGCATTTGGTTTAACTGTGCTTCAAGCATAGAAGAGACAAAAGCCCAAAACTGCTTGCTCCAGAAAGGCTAAACAGGCTGAAAAGGATTATTTTGTGACTTCTTTTTAAAGAAACAGTGAATCAGAAAGAAAAAGACATTTGAGAAGATAACATTGCTAATTGTTTTCCAGTGTGAAAACTGGAAAGCTAGTGGAAGGGAGCAAACATCAAAAAGGAAAGCAAATGTAAAAAGAAAACTTGAATTCAGTTGTGCTGTGGAACTGTGAGAGTATTGAGAAGGTGCAGTCAGGTGAGAATGGCCGTAGCATTCCCTGCATCTCTTGAGGACTCTGAGGAAGCACAACCCACTGCTACCTTAGGGTAGCTTTCAGCAGGGTAAGTGCGATAGGATGCAAGGACTTAGGCTGAACTTGTAGAGGTGGCAGCCGCTGGCTGCCTATTGGCAATCACGGTGTTGAAGCTGCTGTGAAGGAGTGTTCGGCGGCAGTACGCTGCGTGGGATGCTGGGTGAACCTGTCGGCCCCCTCTTTGATTTTTCTTGTTGGGGACACGATCGCTCCTTTCGGCCACCAGTTAGGAGAGATGTTGGCTTGTCTCGGCAATGCCGTCTTAGAGCAAGCACCCGCGGAGAGCCGTGCCGAGGACTCCAGAGCGCAGCCCGGCACCCG
>VXBZ01011610.1:1231-24410 GCA_013399135.1 Heliornis fulica | reverse complement strand
CCCTCGGCCTCACGGGCGGGGCGTGTCCCTCAGGCCAGGCCTTTACATGGGTCGCTCGCCTTTAGCGGGTACTGCAAAGCGTGACCGCGAAATTACAAGCACAGCTGAGGCTGGTGTGTGAGGTCGGGATAGCGGGAAAGAGCCGTTCTCCTCAAAACTCTGCACTTGCACTCATAATCCGAGGGCTAAAAGTTTCTAATCACTGATGCTTCTGCTTTCTTCTCAGTATTTGACAGAACTTGCCAACTCTGTTGTTGCAATTTCAGGTATTTCTCATCTTAGATTTTTTTTTCCAACTGCTGTTTCCTTCACAGACTTCAGAAAGTCGGGGTCTGAAGCTGCTTGTGGGGTTTGACCAGGGAGCACAAGGTAAGGTCTGTCTGGTGAGAAGTGGCTTTTCTATGTTAAACATCACCTCTCAGTGTTTAATGAATAAAACAGTTATTTCCTGGTATGTGCTGTATTAAATAATTGTACATTTTTACTTATTCAAGTTGCTTTCATGTTTAGAACCAGTTTTTCCCAAGGTGTGCGTGGAAACCAAGCAAAAGGAAAAGATGCTTGGATCATGTTTCAGATGCAATTGAACTCCTCCAGTGATCCAGTAATACTGAAGGGTGTTTGTGGTAGTTCCTGTTTTCAGTCACTTTACTGTTTATTTTTACCTGCTTTAAAGCCTGACAACATTTTGGGAATGTCATCCAACAGTTTATTTGAATTGCCATAGCGGGATTTTATTAAGAACCTCTCGTTTCATTTGCAATGAAATAAACTATTAGTTTTTCTTAAAGAGATATTAACCTACCTTAAGGCACTGCAATGCGTTAAGACAGGTAAGCAGCAGTGGAAGGTAGACGGCATCTCTGCCTGAATTACTATCCATGACTTTACTGGATGGACAGTGAACTGGGTCATGGGAAGGTCACGCTATCTGTCCTGAACTCTTCTCTCCCTTCATGATCCAGCACAGCTGCTTTCACCCGTGAGCCCTGGTTTGTCCAGTGTGTGTGCTCTCCAGGGCAGGGATAGCTCCTGTATGTGTGTGCAGCCAAGGGGAGGAAGGTCTTTGTTCTTGTTCTTACGTTAGAGCTAACCAGGATTAAAATTAAATGTACTTTATTCCAAAAAGGCTGTTTGTTTGTTTGTTCCCCGCCCCCAAACTGGAGCTTGTTGTGAGTCAGTGATAGCAAAACAGATTTAGGAGGTCCATGGGCAAATGTGAGTGAATATATGGGGAGGAGCTGTGGTGACAGGACACTTTGGAGCAGAGAGTCTTTTCCTGACTAAGTTCAGTGGGTGCTGCCTTCACTGCCACTGGAAACCAATTTAGGCAAGAGACCAGATTTAAACAATTGATTGCACAGTCACTCTACAGAAGGTACAAATGAAGACAACAGATTATTCACAGTCAGTGGCATGGAGTGTGTGGTATCTTGCCGTTTTTCTCAGCCTTCTATGTTGCACCTGTCAATGGAGTATAAGTTGGGAATTCCAGCATACCACTTTTCACCATGTAGCTCTTAGCTTCTCTAGGCAGCTGTTCACAGCTTGCGCTGACTCCCAGTGAAAATGCCCTGGCCTAGCTAAAGCCAGGACACTCCTACAGTGCCTCCATGAACAGGTGACATGCATGGTAAGGTCTAATAACCAAGAGCTGCACACCAAAAGATCTCTGAAAGAACCACAAAGGCTCAGGTTACAGGACTAGATCTCTTCTGTGCTGCTGCCAGCTCACCCAGATGCCCCCACACAACACACCTAGGACCTGAGCATCAGATGTGGCCCCATGGCTGATCCACAGTCACTAGATGTCTGGGGTAAAGCACTGGTCTGAAACCATCAGGCTTGGGACTGCTCGTGACCCATTGCTACTCTGGACTTGGTGCCACTCAGAACTTGGGACTGCTTGGTGCCGCTTGGGCCTCGGTGCCACTTGGTCACTCAGGGCTGGACACCACTTGTTACCCCTCAGGACCACTCTGGACTCAGTGCCACTTAGGACCTATCTGGACCTGGTGCTGCTCGGGGCTCAGTGCCACTCAGTGCTGCTCAGGACCTGGTTCCACTTGGGACTCTGGACCACTCGGGACCATTGGGGACTAAACGCCATTTGTTGCCCTTGGAACTGCTTGGGGCCACTCAAGCCTTGCAACTGTTCGGGTCCTCTCGGGACCTCTCGGGCCTTGGTGCCCCTCGGGTCTTGGGATCTCTCAGGATCTGGTGCCACTCAGTGCCCGTCGGGACCCAGTGCTGCTTGGGACTGCTGGGAGCCGCTCAGGACCCCGTGTCACTCGGGGCTCGGTGCCGCTCTGAGCCCTTCGGAACTCGGGGCCGCTCGGTACCGCTCGGGAATCGGTGCCTCTGAGGACTCGGCGCCGCTAGGGACCGCTTGTGACCGGTGCTCGTCGGGACCGCTGGGACTTCGGAGCCGCTCGAGACTCGGTGCCACTCGGGTCTCGGAGCCTCTCGGTGCCCCTCGGACCTTTCTGGAGCCGGTGCCGCTCCGTGCCCCTCGGGACACAGTGCCACTCGGGGCCGCTCGGGACTCGGAGCTGTCGGCCCTTTCGGAACCCACTGCCGCTCGGTTCCCCTGTCCCACCGCGTCGCGAGGATTTACCGCCCCCTGCCGGCCCCCGCGGCACTCTGCAGAGCCGGACCCTCGGCCGGCAGCCGCGGGCGGAGGGAGACGGCGTCACGTCAACGCGCGGCGCGGAGGGAGCGCGGGGGGGGGCGCTGACACCGGCCTGTGCAGCTCTGTCCCGCGGCCTCCCCTGCGCAGCCTTAACGTGACCGTAACAACGTGTGATCTCCAGGTGTTCACCCGCCCAGGAATTTCAGAGAAAAACTCCCAAGGCGATAGGTATTGCACGGAGCAAATGGATGTAATTAGGGAAGGGAAGGACTGTTCTGACAGTGAGAGCCCCAGTGTGTGAGGTAAGCGTTCAGCTGGCAGACGATGCGCACCCCGCATTCCGTGAGCTCTGCTGGTTGGTAGTATTTGTTGTGAAGACTGACCTTCTGTTTCCATATTGAACATATCCCGTTCATGGTTTGTGCCTTCCACTAGAACCCTGTAGGTCCTGGTGCAGTGTACAGGGCTGCGGGTGTTCGTGGCAGCCTTCTAACCTCCACATTTCTCTGCAGTTAGATTTACAGTTATGTGGATCCATGGGCAAAGGCCATGTAGTTTAGGTTGTTTTCTCATTTCAGAGCATGCTGGGAAGCTTCTGGAAGAAGTGTTACCCAATTGTATCTCTAGGTACTTAAATACTGCTAAAATACATTATTATTATAATTTGTAATGAAGGATAACAGAACTATCCCTTCTTGAGCAAGTGCTGTTCAATTTAAATTACGAGAAGAAGCCTGAGTTTTAATCCCATAGACATCATCCCTAAAACTGACTTCAGAATGAAAACATTTAAAATGTATCCCTGCAGGTTCAAATTTTACTGTTCTCCTTCCAAGGCCGGCCTACTCCTCCTCTGTTTTCTTCATTGCCTTCCAGTTTGTGCTCTGCTAACCTACTGACCTCTGATAGACTAGGAGGGCACAGGGTTCTTTCTGGTGTTCTGCTGCTTCCTGGGCATGCAGACACAATTATTCTAGTTCTATGCTTTATGAACAGCAAATCACTCATATGAATGCTTCTTAGCTCTGCAGAGGATTGTTCAGGTTTCCTGTTTCTCATCTGTTTCTGTGCATGCTAAGCTCGAGTTCCTCATTCAAGGTCCAAAATAGCCTTTCAGAGAAACATAGGCCAAGGAATGAGGAGGAGCACCCTTAAAAAATAATCTTATTTCCTGGCTTAAACGTGTAATTTACATGGAATTACAAGTGACTTTATATTCCAAGCAAACAGCCCAGAAACCATAATGTGCTCCCATTCTTACAGGGACAATGAAACTTGCATCATACTGTTGGCACCAGTGTTGCTGTTTCCACTTCCAGTGAGTAATTGCCAGAATGCTAGGCCTGGCAGTGCTGCCTCTGTCTCAGAATGCCGCTCAGGAATTGCTCCCTGGATTACAAAGGAGGCCAGAAGCGACTGTGCTTCTCCAACTGTCTGACCAAACAGTCTGCTCCTTTGTTTCTCTCCACACTTGTTAGTTTTTAAAAATACATTTACTTTTTGTGCATCAGGAATTGCATGACAGATCAGTCTGCAAAGTTTATATGAGGCTGCTGAGAACTGCAGTCGCCCCTGGCGACTGCACTGACCTGGTTTTCTCCTTTATAGGAGTGCACAGAAGTTGCTGTGCACTGGACTATTGCTGAAAGCTGTTTTTCAGAAAAAAACATTGGAAGTCTGTAAAATCACAGAGTCCCCTAAAGTACTTAATTTCTGTAGCCTACATGGTCCAGACATTATTTTTAGCATCTCCTCTTAATGGTCAAAATGGCAACGAGGATAGAAGGATACCCCGTTTTCTGTTCTCTCCCAGTAAGCATCTCTCAGGAGTAATTTGACTTTTTGAGAATGAGAAGCATTCACACAATTGCTAGTTAAATAACTCTTTGCATATTCTTTCTGCTTTCTGGGCCTAATTTCTCCCTACTCAGATTTCCGATTATGTGAGTTGCACACTTCCACTTCGATTCAGCATCTCTTCCTACCAAGATAAGTTCCTCTGCAAGGTGCAGGTGAAGGGTCCTTAATATTTAAACAAATGACTATCCTGTGTGTGAGTTCAATTAACAGGGCATGTCTGCAGAAAAGCTGCTGATGACCTAGTTTGAAGGCTCATGTAAACAATTACAGCATGAGCAGCATCCTAGGTGTGATTGCATTTGTTCTCGAGGAACATTTCCATTATATTTTCCCTTGCAAAAGTAAAAACAGAAATAATGTTCCATATTATAGCTGAATTATCTGCTGTCACCTTTAACTTAATGTAATGCTCCCCCCTCTGGAAAGTCAAAGGAGTTGGACTTGATGATCCGGGGAGACCTTCCAGCGCTCTGCCAGTACCTCATGGGGCCTACAAGAAAGATGGGGAGAGGCTGTTCAGTAGGGCCTGTTGTGACACGACAAGGGGTGATGGGTTTAAAATAGAGGGAGGGAGATTTAGATTGGATATTGGGAAAAAGTTCTTTCCTGTGAGTTGTGGAGCACTGGAACAGGTTGCTCAGGGAGGTGGTGGATGCCCCTGGATCCCTGGAGACGTTCAAGGCCAGGTTGGATGAGGCCCTGAGCAACCTGATCTAGTTGGGGGTGTCCCTGCTTCTTGCAGGGGGGTTGGACTAGATGACCTCTGGGAGTCCCTTCCAACTCTAGCTATTCTATGATTCTGTGATTTTCAACAGCCATCTAACATGAATCTCTTGCAGAGGTACTTGCCAACTACAGAGCTGCAATTACTACAAACAACCGTATCACTGAACTGTAAAAACCATGCAAGAAGTACACAACATGCAGCTACCTTTTGCTGTAAGGCTGCTGGCTACTAGCTGGTACAGAAAAGCCATCTGTAACAGTCAATATCATATTCTACCTTATCTGCAGTGGATTTTGCTGCCCATTAAGTGGTAAGTACATTGTGGGCAGTTGAGGTTGATAGGTCCATGAATGATCTATGATAAAATGTAATGAATGCCTGTGATATGTTTTAATTTGGCATCATTTCCCTGGAAGGATTGGAAGAGTAAAGGATGTTTTGTTTTCCAGGGAACTGGGAAGGCTAGGGAGTAATGACATGATACATCAAACTGTGAAAAATACTAAAGAAAAAGAAAGTTCTTGAAAGTGTTGCTCAGGGTTTAATTCGAAGGAATTCCTCTGCTGTGTATGATGGCTAAGACAGTTTTGAGCTAAATTATCTGTTTGGGTCAGCATGGAAAATGAGGTATGGAACTAATTCCATGATGACTCTTAGGGGGTCTGGAACAGCTCTGCAGTGGTTAATCTTATTTGGCTCAGGCCTAAGAGTCTCTGTTGTGGATTACACAGAAGTGAATGGCATTTACCTGTGCAGAACCATATTTCATGTTACTGAATAAACTTTTTTTTTCCTACCATGCCCTAAAACACAAATCCCCATAGCTAAAAAACCAGGCCAGTAATAATGAAGTGTGAGATACTGAGGTAGATTTCTTCATAATTATTTCAAGAGGAGCCACCTTCATCTTCACCGTGCTGCTTTGCAATGTAGAACCTACTTATCTGAAGTAGTAACCACTTTTTCTTGACCTAAAATGAGAGGATGCAAATGCATGTTTTGTTTTATCTTGTGGTTTGTTCACTTATACATGGCATGTTAAAAATAGTTTTACCTTAGCACTGATAAGAGTGCCATGTTCAACCTGGACCCCGTGCCTCATAAGCAGTGAGCTGCTTTCACTTTGAAATTAAAAATACTACAGGGTATAAACTAGTAACCTTGTTGTATGCAGTGCTGGCAAAACCATAAAGATGGATCCTTACTTGTATATCTCATTATAAAGTAAGATATTAACACTCCAAATCTATAATATCCTAAAATGCAATGTCAAAGTCAGGTGATATTCTGGCAATGCAAAGAATATGGCCTAAACTTCAAGCCTTAAAAAGTAATTTTATTCTTTAAGTATGTTAGATGGGCCATAGTGGAGGATGTGATGTAAGTACAAATAAAAGCATAGCAGGGAAGGATAGCATGGGATTCAGTATTCTGAAAATTCCTGGCACCACGGTGCTCTCTGGTCTTAAGGCCCGGTAATGCGTTAAGACTTTTTCCAGAGTTTCTGGCTTTTGTGTGTGCTCATCTGTTCTGGGCTCAGGATGTTTTCACATGTCTGTGAGGCACATATCACAACCAGCATGAAGCTCAGCATAAAAGTGGAGATTTTCTGCAGAGACTCGGGTACTAGAGTGGTCTCAGGACTGTAAGTTCTTGAGTACTTGTCCTAGCTCAGTCATGTGTTTTACTGCCATGTAAATCTGTGCTTCTCTTTAAGGAATTAAAATCCAATACATAAAAAAAGGATTTAAGAGTGGCTTATTTAATAGTGGTCTGGGTCTGTTTATTGGAGAAAGCCTATAAAAAGCTCTGCTTATTACTGTTCTGCATGCCATGTTGTAGTGGATGATGCAGAATTCTGCTCTTTCCCTGGAAAGAAGCAGGGTTCCTGTACTCTCAACAGCAGAAATTCAGGGTACTGTATGGTACTGCAAGCATTGCCAACTGTTCCAGGAATACTCCTGGGGCAGTTGCTTGGGGGCACATGTTAATTCATCCAGTCAGCACAGAAGTCCCAAGGGCCCTCACTTGCAATCAGCATTACAGGATGGAACGTGCTGCAGCTGCTGTCTTGACTTGAAAATTGCTTGAGCTAAGTAGGAGAAGGAAACTGTTCCAAAGGGCAATGGAAAAAAGAAAGTTACTTAAATTCAGAGTGTATGCCTCAGGATCAAGGAAGTTTACTAGACAGGTTTCAAACTACACATTTCTGTGGTCCCTCAGAAATGCGTCAAGAGTGGAATGTGAAATAAGAGAACTGAGTGGTGAAATGTGCCACATATTTTCTGCATTTCACTTGACTGACACAAAGGACAGTGGTGATGAGAAATAACCATTCCACTACTGTGTTGTGTATGTTGGGTCAGCTTTCAGGGCACAAATGAGTGCTACATTGCCTGGCATGCTCCCACCAACAGGTTCTGGCTTCAGTTCAGATCCACCTCTAGCTGGCATCGTCACTCCAGCAACAGCCATAAGCAGCAGGGATAGAGTAGCACTTGCAGGGCTTGCATCCCAGTATGATGGTGGTTGGGGTAGCCCAGCAGACATGAGAAGTCCTTAGAGAAGTGTCTGCTTCCACGAAACTCCCTTAAGCTAAGAATTGATGAAGATTTAATGACCTTTTTTTTGAGTTCATTATATAATGACAGCAGCAGAAGATAATGTATAAACTGTAGCAGATGCTCAGTATCACAAGAGAAATGCTCACTAAACACCAAGTATCTGATCATATATGCTGTCTTAAAGGATGTGAATTTGTTCTTTTTGTTGGTTAAATAAAACAAGGGAACTGCAAAAGTCTAGTAAACCCTTTTTGTTTTTCTTTTTTTGTTGTTTTTTTTTCCCTCCTCTTTTTTCTTCTTCTGTTTCAGAGTGCTTGATGGCTTTCAATCAAGAAAGATAGCTTTTAAAATAGACAAACAATATTTTGGAGCTACAACATTGGCAGCATTTAGATAGTGTTATATCTGGGGGATCACTGAGCTGACTGCTATACCTTTACTATGAAATGTGATTTTTCTCTTGGCACAGAAAAAATCTGCCTATACTGTATCAGAAGAATATTTGGATGGAAAGTTCAGTTATCTAAGAGAAGTTTTGGTTTCTGTTGCAAGGAATATTGCAACAAATTTGCATTAAATTATTTTAGGAATTAATTAAATTATTTCTTTGCTATTTGATCTGTTTTACAGGCTACGTAATGGTAAGAGTGTGACCCAAGTTAGTGATGTGAAAGACTGGCAACGGGAATGCCCTTCTGCTCCTCACTCACAGAGTAGATTTCTCTCCTGGTCAGCATGTTGCCTTCAACAGATTTTATGCTTATAAGGTATCTTCAGAGCATGCCTACTTGGTGTTTCTTCTGGTGTTATAAGCAGGGACAAAATGCCAGTCCTTTGGGCATCTTCTTTGCATGCACTGTGAATGTTGTGGGAACCTTGTGGTCTGCAGTCTAAGCACGAGCTCAGTGTAAGTATCCCTGCAGGATGAGCTGTTGTGGAGGAACAGAATCTCAGTCACTGACTGAGGAGTCTAAATAGTTTTTCTGAATTGTACCCAGAGTCTCTTCTTTGCAAGGACAAAATAGAAGGGAAAAGTCCAGTATGAGCTTTATCATATAAATGTTTGCTTTTCAAATAAATTGCAGTGGTGATGAGTTTTGCTTGAATCTTCTGTGGAAATTTGCTAGGTAGTGGATGAACTGAGAAGGAACTCTTAAAAATTGTGTATCCAAAGTTATTCTTGACCTGTTTATTCAGAGTTATTGTATCTGTAACAACTGTGAACATGTCAGAGAGAGACAAAATGTCCTTCCAGAGCAAATGTACTCCTACAAATTCAGATATATTTGGCAACTCATAAAGGTGTCAAAAGACTCTCAGGTATCAGAACACACATTTTACAATGAAGATTAATGTAAAATCTGTTTTCTTTAGAATTAGTTACTAGCTGACTGTTAAAGTCAGCTAGTTAAATGGTTAAAATTCTCATGGTGTGGGATTCACTTATTTATGGACTCAGAGAGTCAGCAGGATGGGCAAGAGTGTGTGCAAAAATAGATGTACAGGGATGTGAGGCTTGCAGGGAGCATCCCCCACCCGAATGCCACTGCTGGCGGGGACCCCCGAGCTGTGCCCTGGCCTTTGGCAGTGGGTGTCCCTGGGAGCTCACCCTGGATGAGGATGTGACCCTGGGGCGCAAGTGCCTGGCCCAGAGGGAGAAAATGTTACTGCAAAGGCTATTGTGGCTTACACACACATATGCCACATAAAAATGGAGTGTATGCAAGAGGTAAAGGGAAAGAAAGTATATAAGGCTAAGGACAAAAAGACATGAAACAGATAATTTGAAGAAAACATTGATCATACCGTAATACTACATGTGAACGAGAGAAAATTTCTGTTGGGGAGAGCTACTGATCCCAGCCACAGCTGCTACTGCTGATTGGAAAGTGGCCAGTGTTTTAAATAGACTTTCACATTTTCCCAGGTCTGAGAAGTAATAGGAAAGGCCTTAAGAATGGAATCGGATGAAGTTGTTAGGAAAAGGTAATGCGGTTTCATTGCCATCTGTGAACTGTAAGAGAACAATTTGAGAGTCCCAGTTCTTGTTTGTGTAAAGATGAACTGAATGACTGGACTCTTCCTTTAAAATCATTCCTTAGTGGGATAGTTTGGACTGTCCTTTTTTCCTACTATTCTCACTTTAAATTTTCTTTTCCTGTTCTTCTTAAAACAAACATTACTGAATTCCAGAAGGCTAATAGTAGGAAAGTTCTCCCCGTTCCTAAACTTACGTGCTCAAGCTGTTTTCCTGAAGCATTTACTGGCAGTTACTGATAAAATTGGATGAACCATTGGTATGACCAGAACATATAGCTCTATTTCTGGCATTTCTTTCAAGTCAATTCTGAGAATTTTAGTATTCTGGAAGATGTCTGAAACAATTACACTGGTCCACAGCCTGTACTTTTTCAATTTCTGCTTTCAGTTTGGAAGAAGCAAACCTGTTTGGTGCCTGATTAGCTTTCATGGTGTGCATGATACTGAAGGTATCTAAGTTATTATACAGGAAACTTATTTCAGACTGTGCACCGCAGCCAGGAAAGCTTCCAGAAACATATGCTCTAAGCATAAGATCTAAGCATGTCCATTATTTGGTTAGTTAGGAAAGTAATTCAAAGAGAAAAATAAGACTCACTTGAGCATTTCAGAAAATTTTTACTGTGGTCAAAAATCAGTAGAAAGAAAAATAAAATTTTCTTTGATAAATGTTTGTAAATAAAAGAAACTTAAAAAGTAGAACTACAATTTCATTTCTTTTTTTTTTTTTTAAGATAGGTAATGCTCTAAACCCATCTGTATCAAGAAAACCAACAACAGCATCACTTCATAAGCAGATATAGTGGTCACAACAAATTCAGTCAAGTTTAGGAAATGTTATTTTTCATTTTGGGGATAAAATGGGTACCATGCCTGTGAAACTAGCCATAACAGTCATTCAGCAATTAAAAAAAATAGTCACTATCACCATCAATTTTTCCAAGTTCATAGTGGCTTATGTCATAAAAATCTCTGGACCTTTAAAAAGGTTTCAAACAAAATACAAACCCTCTCATTTAGCCCCCACAAAGTGGGAAAAGCATTGACTGGATATTATGAAAGCACACTAGAGGGCACTTCAGCTGTTTCTTCCCGAACATGTAAAGGTCAGAATAGTAGGATGCTTACTCAGGAGCAGCAGTGGACAGAATTGAACATGGGAATTGGTAGAATTCATTTATATCTGTTTGGTAGAACAGTCAGTTATTTTTTTCCAACAGCATGCCCTGGGGGAGTAGGTGTAAATTTTGCTTATGGATAATGTAAGCAATTAGGATGAAATAATCTAAATATTGCTGATTGATTGCAGTATTGTTTTGTCTTTGTACATGGATCAACCAGAGAAATGTGGAATATTTGGAAAGTTTAATAGGAAATATGGTCTCAAATAGAGCTAATGCCCAAAGTTAATCAGCTTTTTTGAGTCTGCTTCTGCTATATTGCTCTAGTTCTGCCCCAGTACAGTGTGATGCCGTAAAAAGATTGCTTTTGTTGAAATGAAATATCTGTAATAAATCCTGAAGACTAGAAAGGTAGTATGGGCCTACCAGTAGACCCCAATACTTAATAATGCA
Source organism: Heliornis fulica (assembly GCA_013399135.1). Classification (NCBI taxonomy): domain Eukaryota; kingdom Metazoa; phylum Chordata; class Aves; order Gruiformes; family Heliornithidae; genus Heliornis; species Heliornis fulica. Next base: position 13,013 of record VXBZ01011610.1, on the reverse strand, counting down.
CTTCAGAATTTCAGAGGTTTGGTTAAAACAATTAAAAAATATTGATCTGGTTTCCAATGTAGAAAACAGGCACAGAAGTTCAAGTAAGAATTGGCGCTTTTGCTTTTTTTATGGCCAAATATTCATTGTTTTACAGGAACATGCAACAAAAACAAGGTATGAACTTCTTTACTGTGCATCTAAGAGACAGTCCCAGACATAGTTCTCAGCTAATGAGTCAGATCATGATTTATAGATATGACCCTGTAAGAATAATTTTTAGTATTTATTGTTTATGCAGATCAAATTTTCTAGGTTTTCTCTGTAACCTGATGTTTCTCTTGTTCAAAACAAAAAAGAGAAAAAAAACCCCACAAAATTCCAAGAATTGGGCTTTAACAATAAGCATACATCATAATCCCTATGTATGGATACACTGTATCACTGAACCATACTGCAGGCAATGGCTTCTAACTTGCCAGGAGCGAGTATTGTTCCCCATCAGCACCCCTCTTTTACACCTGGACTTCTCCCCTCAAAGTTAAGTTAACCTGGTCAGTCTATGCAGTGTTACTTAGCAGCTATAGAAAGTGAATTCACATCTCTCTGAGATCATGGCATCTGGGGCCCACCATTTTGAGGCTCTAGTCCTGGAGCTCGGCCCCAGAGCAGGGTGGCTCCCTGGATATTTTCTCAGTGTGTTTGCAGAATCCATTGTTAGCAGGCAGCTGAGTCCAGATGTTTCTGCACAGCACAACTGAAAATTCATCTCCAGCAGATGATTGTAGTGTATATGTAGAACAAACTTAGCTTGAGAATTGGCAGCTGTCTCCAGAGCAGGCTGCCTTTGATTGGCTGAGTTTCAAGTTTACACCCTGGCAGCAGACACAGCTCATAACATCTTCACTCAGTTGTCAGTGAAATTAAGCTACAAGCTGCAGTTGAGGTTCTGAGCAGTTTACAGGCCCTCTGGCAAGTCTGATTTCCCATGAAGGACAAGGACTCCTGTTATCTACTGTGGAACATCTACTTTTTGCTAATCACACACCCTCCCGGTCATAGGGGAGCTACTGGCCAATAGAGTGCTGCTGTCTCAAACAATTTGTCGCCTTCATCCTTCCCTGCTCCATCATTGTGTCCTCTTTCACATCATAATATCTGGCTTTTTCTGCTTCTGCCGCTGCTTGGGCATTCTCTGTAGCCATCTTTGTGTCTCTAAGTCCTGTACCCCCTTTTTTACTTATACTTCTCTGTCAGTAATTCAGTTTGTTCTTCAGAGCTGCTTCATCCTCCTTCACAGGCAGATGACAGCCCTGTTATTACAAGCACTGCACACTGCTCAGCTCCTTTTGGATTTCACAGCTGCTCCCACTAGATAGTTCTTTACCCCACCAGAATGGCAAAGACACAAAAAAGAACTACAGCAGCAGTTCTACAACATCCTATGTTGAGCCTGGCCTTTGGACGGGTCACTGGGGTTGTTTTTCGGTGGTATTCAGTATGCAGTCACTTGTCCTGTTTGGGGCAACCCAGCAGCAGGCCTGGCCCCATGGCCTGCCCTGAGCTCCGTGTGGCCTGGCTGCACCCTGGGCAGCCTGGCTGTGCCTGTGGGCCCTCGCTTGAGGCACCTGCATGCTCATGTGGCTGGAGCCAGCCCATAACGAGGGCCAGGGGGTGCATGCTCCCAGCTGGACTGCCTGGGCTTGGCCTGGCTTGGCTTGGTTTGGCAGGGCTTGTGTTTGTCAACTCGGGGGGCTGGGGTGGGTTTGGAACTACGGCCATTGGAGCAGTGGATGCGCCATGGTGGGGTTTGGTGATAGGAGCGACCTGGAGTGCTAGGGGCCAGGGCTCTCCCAGGAAGGCCCTGCTGTGGTGGCTAGCCTGTTCCAGAAAGTTCTGGGCTTATCACCAGCTTGTTGTGACTTGTGCTGCTCTGTAATTGCTGGGTCTGCGGCCCTTTTTGTAAGGCTGGTTCCTGGTGCTAGTTCTCTTTCATCTTTCTAAGCTGCTCCTTCCCATTGTGCCACTAGAAGTCTTTCTTGTGTGGAACATTTTAATTCTGGGTTCCAGTGCTTCTGTACATAAGGCACAAGAAGGAAGTGGAGGAGAGCTGTGTGGATGTGATTTATTTCAATGTATCTTACTTAGTTACTGGGTTTTTTCCTCTCACTTAAACTTCAGTGTCTGGTCCTGATTCATGTCTCTGGCTGCATTTGTGTAAGAGTCAGTTAGGTTGGTTCCTTGCGTCCAGTTCCTTAAACTCTTCTGTATCCAATCACATATGCTCAGCTCAGTTTGGTTCACTAAACTGATGCCCTCCTCAGGGAGAGGAACTTGGAGCCAACCAAATGACAATTTAATTATTTCAGTTCCCAGCAGCATGGGCTTCCAGATAGCCCAGCATCACACAAACATAGGAAAGCTTAGCTTTCTGATGAAGAGAGGGGTGCAAGAGCCATACTGCAAGTCAGATACATTGTCTTGGCTGGCAGTTCAGTTAGTTGGCTGCCATTTTGCTCTGAGCTAAATAATTTGAAGTTGGAAAAGCTTCTGTAAAAAAAAAAGAAATTGTATTGCTGACCTGTCACTTTTGGCTTTCCATACTTGTTTCCTCATGAATATCAAGTCACAGTGGGAGATTTTACTGCTTACAGTAGCTTGAGGAAGGACATGTTATTTGACAGTCTGATGTCCATGCATGATGTTTCTTGTAGCAAGGAAAAACTATAGAGGTTAAAACTTTGCTAATAGCTGGCCAAATGCTGTTGGACAAGCCCTCACAAGATCTGTGAAGCAGCTCAGAAGTCTTTGCATTCCATTCAAATGCAAGGTGTGCTCTTTTTATCCTAGTCCAGTAGCAAGCTAGGCACAGTGTGAAATGAGAGTGCATCCATCCATTTTCCCATGGATGAGGAAAGAGGGAGAATGTCTTGTGGCAGATGCTGCTTTTGCTTTTTGGAGTGCTGCTGGGTTATGCTTGGAAACTCTTAATGGGATTAGTGCAAACCCCTGAGTACTTCTTACTAGAGGAATGCTGATATAATCTGTTGCTTGCCATGTATTCCTCTATATCCATAAGAGCACCCAAATCCTCTAATCTTTATTAGCTTTTGTAAAGCTCATCTTTGAAGCATCTTTTTTGGGTGCAGTTGGGGGTGTATGTGTGCTTTTTTTGGTGTGGATCGTCCCCATCCCCCCCCTCCCCACTTCCCAGTTTAGTTAGAATTTAGAGCACGTGGGTAATAAAAGTTGTCAAATTTTAGTAACCTCATGAGTGACTGTGGTGCTGCATACAAGAGAACCTGTCTACATGCTTAATCTGTTGGGTGCTAGGAGTTACCACAAGGCCATGGGTTGACCCTCTCTGCTGCATTTTGGTTGGTCTCTGGCAGCTTATAGTAATGAGAGTTGGACTTTTAAATGTGGCTGATCCTGAGTCTTAGTATCTGCTTAGAGAATTGGGTAATTGGGTAGGAGGAAAGAGTTAGACTTGTTGATATCTTGTCTCTTTTTAAAATTAACAAATTACTTCTACCACCCTGAGACATTTAATATAACCCTCCAGATGACATCAGGCAGAGCAATGATTACTGTAACTTCACAAGATGCTTAATTGTATATTTTTTTTGACTGGTTTATTCTGTAATTGTGTAAAAAGTTTTTGCAGTTTTTATTTTTTTTTTTATTTTATGCTAATATATAACTTGGAGTCTGTGGCGATCTTCCTCCTTCCTTACTATTTTTGGGTGGAATAGAGTACAAAAATGTAAATTTAGTGAAGTTCTGGGGTGCTTAGTTGGGCTAATGATTTTGTTAGTTTTATACATATTGTTTCCCAGACAATAATTTAGTCAATTGTACTTAAACCACTTAATACTGCAGTTTCTTGAGGACTTTCTGTGCTGCTCTGTGTGTGGCCTGATGCTCTCTGCAGTCAGAAGCATTAGCTTACTTAGAAAAAAAGGTGAAATTGGCATCAGAGGGGGCATAGAGAGTGCAAGGAAAAAGAGAGAAGAATAACAGAACAGTAGATAATAAGTATTAGTCTGAACAAAGTGGCTGGGTTGTACATGCAGCTGGGAGATGACAGAAGCTACATCCCTCCAATTGCTGAAGTCAGACATGAAGGAGATTGACTATGCAGAGCAGGAGCCTTGGAATGTCTGAAGCTTTCTAATAGAATTATAGTGTGCTCAATTATTTGGACATAGAAAAACATGCAGAAAGAAAGCCCAGTGACACCTTTTGACAACATATGACTTGACTGGGACAAGAGGTAATTAAAAATAATTGTGTATGGGCAGAGTTTATGGTAGATCTAGTTTGAAATTTTTGATCTGTTACTGAAAAAGTAGCACTTAATATTTTATGTATGGTATTGTTTCTCTAAGATACATGGTAGAAGAAAATAAGACAAATATGAGCAAAGATCTGACAAGTTACTTGAAACTGTCTTTTTCTTTGAATGTTTTCAGCAAGTGAATCTGCATCAGTTACTTTTGCATCTTAGTGTATACAGCGATGTGTCAAGTGAAGTTACTGGAATAAATGGCAATGAATCTTGTGCTGGCTCATATTTTTTAACTTAATCTGGATAATGCAATGGAAACCCCATCAGCAATTTATGAATGATGGCAAGCTGCAAAAAGCTGCCAGAATTCAGAAGAGCACAAAACTAGAATTATAAATGCCCATAAGATTAGATAAAACCTACTGAAGAGTAGCTGTGACTTAATAGCATAAAAAGATTGTGCACTTGGGTAGGAAAAAACATCATCACATATGTGACATTGGAAGTAAATGGCCAGGTAAGGCCTGTAGCAAAGAGTTCATGAGATGCTGTAAACTGCAGGCTGAGCAGAAAAAGCCTATTCTGGGTTCTGTTCCCCAAGAAAGGTGGGGAACACTAGAGGACCAGTCCAGACTAACTTGCTGCTCACTTACCCCTCTTTGAGTTGTAAGCATGGGATAGTGTTTGTAAATATGTTAAGGGTGAGTGTCAGGAGGATGGATCCAGGCTCTTCTCAGTGGTGGCCAGTGATAGGACAAGGGGCAGTGTGTCCAAGCTGGAGCAGAGGAGGTGCCATGGGAACATAAGGAGACACTGTTTTCCTGTGAGGGTGACAGAGCCTTAGGACAGGCTGCCCATAGAGGTTGTGGAGTATCCTCTGGAGACATTCAAGACCAATCTGGACTTGAATGTCTCCAGAGATTTAATCTGGACTTGAATGTCTCCTGTGTGATTTAATCTGGGTGATCCTGCTCGGGCAGGAGGCTGGACTAGATGATCCTTCGAGGTTCCTTCCAACTCCTCACGTTCTGTGATTCTGTGAATTCCAGGATATCACCTGCATATGACTTCCATGACTCAGATGGTTACACTGAGAACTCTGCAAACAAATGCTGTAAAGAGTAATATTAAAGTGCAGCCCAGATGCAGTAGTACCAGGCTTGGAATATAGCTTAAAAACTATGCAAGTGACAAAATCAGGATGAATATGAAAGCTTGCTTCCTCATGCCATTGTAATCAGAATACTGCTTTCTGTCTTTTTTTAGCTGCCCTTCAGCTGTTCAGAAGTGTAGGAAGCTTAATCAGTTTCCCTGATTCATAGACTTAGCAGTTGAATGCTTTTTTTGCAGGTCTACTCTGCAGTTCTAGGTTTGTTAGATAACTTTTCATGGATGCTTGTGGAAGTTGGTGATTTGGAAGGCATTTGAAAGTTCTTGCCTGTGATACTGTTCAAAGGTTGTTTGAAATGGTAAGATTTGTCATGCTTTTGATGTTGTTTTGTATCTGTTTTTCTTTCATAGCTTTCACTGGTCCTTGAGATGAAAGCATTTCTGGCTCTTATGCTAGAATTGAGATCACTGTTCCCAAATCACCAGTTTGTCTTTATACTTCACAGTGTGCCCTGCTGCAAACAGTTGAGTAGCTGCAGATCAGTCATTGTTCTGACTTGAGTGGACCATCCACCAGCCTTTTCTGACTTGACTAAACAACTGATAACTGCCAGCTCTCTTGATTTCTCTGCACAGAGAAGGATGTGGATGTCCCATCAAAACTGTGCTTGTATCTGAACATTTTGAATTCTTTTCTTCTGAGCAGTAACCTGGGCGTTGGTTTTCGATGACTGTAGTGAATTCTGGACTGAGTTCAGAAATTGGAAGTGCTCTTGGTTCTATAAGATTGGAAAAGCTGTTGAATAACATTTAAATATGTATTGTATCCAGTTTGATGAAACTGACAATTTGCAGCTCCCTATGATGACACTTTCATATAGAAAATGTTTTTAAAGCAGTATCATCTGTTTTGTAGTTTTGCTTCTTTCATGATAAGTAAACCAAACCCTCCTATGTTTGCAGATGTTAAGGCTTTTTGCTTTTTTAGTGTGTTGCAAACTATTTACAAAGTATATAGCCTCCAGTGTGGAAGAGGTACAGTGAAAAGAGCCATACCAATGAATTAAGATCCTCCAAGGAGGAAAATGGCTGGAAGCAGCTCAGGTCTCTGCTTTGAGCTGTTGAATTTCCAAGTTTCTAATCAAAAGCTGAAACCAGATGCAAGTAAAATGTGAGGAGTAATATGAAAAATATGTTGCAGAGAAGATGAAATGGGAGGAATAGAATGAAAATGTTCTCAATTCATTGCAGAGTTCCTTCAGAGGCAGCTTTATAGGAGAGTAACACACTTCATATTTCACCTTTACTTTGTTGCTAGGTGCACACAGGTAAAACAAAATAGATCCTTGTGGAACTGTGGGTATGTGTTACCACATTGTTCATGCCAGCATTGAATAGCTCAGGATTTCTGTGTTGCTAAGTGATATTTAGGAAACTGACAGGTTGTCCGTGATCCCTGAAGGCTCTCTTTACAGTATCCAGGAGAAAAGACAAAAATTGAAGTTGAGTGGCTTCTTTGCTGGTAACATTTTCTTCTTACTTCTTTTGCTTTGAGGCAGTAGGATGAACTCTGTGTGCTGATGTGGAAGGACAAGAGTTAGAAGCCTCATGATCCAAAGATCCAACAATTCAAGAAGAAGGGAAAATAAATTATTAAATCATTAACAATCAAGACGTGTCCTTATTCAGAGAACAGGAATACCATTCTTTCCTTCTTTGGAGAATAAATACATGAGCAGCAAAATGAACTGTGTGACAATAATATGAGAGTGTTGTCAAAGTACTGTGTGGATGCCAAGCTGAATTTTGGCTGATTTGCTTTTAGGAATTTTGTGGAGCAATTTTCTGAATTCCTTTCATACAACAAGCAAATGTACTTTAGATGTTCAGAGTCTCAATTGTGGGGAATAAAGGTGAGTTTTTTTAGGGTGATTTTTCAGAGGCCAAGAGCCATGTATACTTTTAAATACAAACTTAAGTGTTACATATAAAGATGGTGGGATGTTAAGGAAGGGGAAAAGGGAATGAAAATAATAGACATCAAAAGTGGAACTAAATTACAAATGTAAGATTAATATAATGATAATAGTTGGTTTGTTTCTTTTTTTTTTTTTTTTGTGACTACAAAGCCACAGTAGTGGGCAGCAGTGAGTTTCTACTGCTACCTGGCACTCTTGAGTTTTGTGTAAGCTGGTGTTTTGCCACATAAAACCGTGATCTGTGCTGCCAGTAATGTGAATAAGGCCCACTGTTGTTTAAAAGAGGAAACGGTTGCCCTGTCAGCTGAACAAAATCTGCTGATAACATGTGTTAGCATTGTTCACTTATCAAGTGGTACAGCACTAGGGGGTTGATAACAGAGGTATCAGAGGTGTGACAGAGTGTAAGTCCTATGATACTTGCTGATGTTTCCACAGGATATGTGCAATGCATGTTAATTCATGATTCTAATGATTCTATATATACCAGCCATGGCAAGAAAGATTGTAATTGTATGTACTTGTCTCTGGTCTAGTAGCATTTTGCCTTCTGCTAGGGTAGGTTGTGCCATGGGACTGAATGTATGTTGCTGCATCCTTCTGCATAGTTCAGAGGGGCTGATCTCTTTTCACTGTTGAAGTGCATTTGTCTTTCTGAGAAATGTGTGTCCCAGGTTCATGGTAGTATCAGCATATCCTCAAGCCTCAGTTCAGTTATAAAACCGTAGCTTTTTGGTCACAGTGTGTTGAACAATGCTGTATAGAGATTGCTTGCAGTCTAAGCCTGTGCAAGAAGACAAAGATTTGTCTGAATATTAATGATCATTGAGTTCAGGAGGGTAATAACATCTGTTACTACAACTTAATGAATACAAATTTGCAGTTGTCTCTCAGTGAAGCTGAGAGACATGATGATAATTTAACAATGCAGCTGCTAACTAGTGTCTTTTTTAAGTCCTATTTCTCATAGATTCTGAGATTTGATGATAATATTTTCTATTCTTTTCCATTTCCCTGTAAAAGCATAAGTAGTATATATTTATTGAATGGCAATATTTGTACAGTTGATTAGGTTCTTCATATTTCATAGAACTCAGAGCCAAAGCAGTTTTAGTGTGTTCATTTGTTGGGGGACTTCAGTTGTGCCCAGGTCTTTAGCAGCTATTAAGCAAGCATGGGTACCAGCCTTCTTTCTGTAAGCATCCCATTCTGACTGTTGTTGGAAACAGGGTGCTGAAATAGCAAGCAAACCTTTGGTCTGACTTGAATATGTCAGATTTTTTTGTTGTTGTTAATGTTATAAACATATTCTATGAAGTATATTGGACCCACAAGCTGCATGGAATTTTCAGGGTGGACTCTTCTTTCGGTTAAATCAGATTTTTCCTGTGTTTGGTTTCTTTCTAACGTGTGTCGTCAAACTTACAGATATAATTGTTTCCATGTTGTGTTAATGTCTGCATATAGTAACTGCTATTCAGAGCCATCTGATAGAGCAATAAAAGGAACAAAATTTGAGGACTCATTTGAAGGAATGCACTAATGCAAGGCTGTGCAGCTTGTTCTAAACTAGTGGATGAGAAGAAGTGAGTAGAGACAAATGCAAGTGTTGGGAATTGAGAAGGCAGAGGCTCTTAAGGTGCTGAACTGTAGTTAAGGAAGTGGGTCTTCTGCATTTTCTGTCTCATTGTTCTTGCTGCCAGAAATATTTTGGTAGAAGTGTTTTATAATTTTGTTTTCTTTCTGTTCACAGTGGGACAACTTGTGACCTAAATTGGTATTAGAGCTAAGTCTATAAAATACTTGAGACACTAAAAGAGCCATACTACAGAATTACAAGTGGTGATGGACACAAACTCTCTGCCTCCAGCCATTATATGCCACGTTGCTCCTGATTGCACAAAAGGAGCTGTAGTTGAACTTTAGCTGTTACAGCAAAATTCTGCAACGACTGGAATGCAAATATCATGTAAATTCTCTGAAGAGTGAGTGCAGGTGAGAAGGCGAAACCACTTAGTTATCAGGCTGGCTATGCCTGGCTTCCAAAGCCAGCCACTCACTGTTCTGTTTTAACCTTGTAATAGTGACCATGTACTTCTTGGTATGTTCCTGTGGTGGTTTTGATTGCAGTGGTCTTGCTCTTTGTGCTTTTTTTTTTGTTTGTTTGTTGTGGAAGCTGTAGCAGAATAGTTGCTTCTCTCAACCTGCTGGTTATACTCTGGTTAGGGGTGCTAAGACTTTTTTTCTGCTTGCAATGTCCTGCTCTGTTTGTGCTTTCTAACCCCCTGACCACACATGCTTAGGTCTCTTGTTTGATCACTGAATGTGGAGTACAGTCTTTTTAGCTAATCTTGACATCTAAAATCTATAGGGTTGAGAGGCGAAGTGTTTGGAATTGAGGGTTAAGTATTAACTTCCTTGACCATTCTCCTGATTTACCTCTTTTTCTGGTTGCCATTTCTAGACTCAGCTGTCATGATATTTAAGTTATACTGAGCTGAACCAAATGGTTGGCACTACAGGTCGTGAGTGTGACTGCTTGTTTTCTGGATGCTGAGATTTTTTGGCCTGAAATCTCTTTGGAGTATTACTCCCTGTGAATAGGCCATTCACTCTGAAACATGCAATCATAGCATGACATTTTTTAATGTCTTTCTGTAACCTTACTTTCTGTTATAGGCAAACCACAGGCACATCTCTCAGGAGTCTTATTTGGTGCAGTACTTTGTCTAAACATTTTCCCACTGGATCTAATCCAGTCTGGGATCGCAACTGTCGTGAGAATGCAACAAATCATTCTGGGAAGTATCTAAATTTGCCCCTATTGGTCAAGGCAATGTTTATGCACAGTGAGAACCACGTGACAGAGGAGAGGGTGCTCTTGAACCCTGTTAGTAATATGTGCTAAAAAAATACCAGAGCTTCCAATTTTTTGTATGAGTAAACCGCAAACTACTGTTTGCTAGTTTGAACAACCCCCGATTTGAATATCATTGGAGAAAAGCCAGGAAAGCAACTGGAGCCAGCCCAGAAACATTTTCTGTCCTCATAGCCACTTTATTTATTCAAACAAACAAAAAACCCTAAAAAATATACCCACCAAAAAGCCTTTTCAAAAGTGTACATTTTATTTGAAAGAGTATTTTAGGCTTTTACGATGATTGATTGAGATCTGGTACTCCCACAAGACTGCCACTAGGAAACTGTCAGACAGAAAATAAATGTCCTATGCATACACATTTTTGTTCATTTTCATTGCTGATCAGCATAAATCAGTTCAGATCAGCAAAAACCATTGTTCATTTCTATATACTAACTTCCTTACATCTAGAAGGTATTTGAGAATGATCAGCCTTTCAAAGAGGTATACTGAGCAGTTTTCCAGTGGAGTGAATTGCAGAGTTCTCATACAAGCAGGGCAAATGATCAAGGAAATCTAATGTTTCCATGGGTTGCTCTGACCACTCTAGAGTGGTGGCTTTGTCTCCAACTGTAGCTGATGTTCAGGTTGCAAAATAGAGTGTTGAATACATATCTGAGGGAAAGATCTAAGGTGGTTTGATGACAGAGGATCTGTCAGGCAAAGAGTGAAGCATATTGGCAGGAGCACTGGAGTTGTTGCAGCCTGTTCTGTGTGAGTTTTGGAGGGTAAAATGTGTATTTGTTCTTCTATCTCCGACTTTATCCTAAGTGGCTAAATCTGTGGCCTGGTTGCTGCTGCCTCCAACTGCCATTTCAGTGTAGGATGTTGACTGGGAAGAGCCATTAGGTAAAGAATTATATCTGTTCTGAAGGCCAAGATTGATTGCCTGGACCTGCTGTGCATGGTCACCTGCTTGGTGAGCGAGTTAGGGAATCTATGCCACCTCAATCAGGGTGAGAGTTTGAGAAATGAAGAGGCAGCAAAATAGAAAATGAAGATTTATAGAATTAGGTGCAAAGCTGGAAAATATTGAGAAAAGTGGGTAAAAATAGAACGAGAGCTGCTGCTGAGGAACGTTTTAAAAATACCATGAATAATCTAGCTCCTGAGCATAAGAAAATATGAATACATGAAAATAAAAGAATGGAATGGAGAAAATTTGCTAAACCAAAATGGAAACATGCAACTGCAAGATAACCTGTTTAAGTTACTAACTTTAGCTGGATCCCCAGTAGTTCGGCCATTTCCTAAATACAAATCATCTGTTCACCTGCATTAGACAATGTCTAAGCAGTATGATAAGCTTGAAGAAGACCTGAGTTTAGGGAAAAGGGGGTAAATACTTGTTCCAATTTGTCTCAAATCCACTGCAGATAAGGTAGAATATGATATTGTCTGTTACAGATGGCTTTTCTGTACCAGCTAGTAGCCAGCAGCCTTACAGCAAAAGGTAGCTGCATGTTGTGTACTTCTTGCATGGTTTTTACAGTTCAGTGATAC
>VXBZ01011609.1:101671-137487 GCA_013399135.1 Heliornis fulica | reverse complement strand
ATTCTATGATTCTATGATCAATATGCAGATAGTGAAATAAAGTTTTATCCTTCGGTTTCCATCTAGACTCCTTTACAGACTGACAAAGAATCTCTCGCTTTACTTGAATGGGCTTCAGGAGTGGGCAGAACAGACCTTCCCTTAACCACAGAATCACAGAATGTGAGGAGTTGGAAGGGACCTTGAAAGATCATCTAGTCCAACCCCCCTGCCTGAGCAGGATCACCTAGATTAGATCACACAGGAACATGTCCAGATTGGTCACAAATGTCTCCAGAGAAGGAGACTCCACAACCTCTCTGGGCAGCCTGTTCCATGCTCCGTCACTCTCACAGTGAAAAAGTTCTTCCTTACATTCAGATGGAACTTCCTATGCTCCAGCTGGAACCTATAGCGCCTTGTCCTTTCACTGGCCAACACCAAGAAGAGACTGTCTGTTCCTACTTACACTCACCCTTTACATAGTTATAAGCATTAATGAGGTCACCCCTCAGTCTCCTCTTCTCCAAGCTAATGAGACCCAGCTCCCTCAGCCTGTCCTCATAAGGAAGGTGCTCCACTCCATCATCTTGGTGGCCCTGTGCTGGACTCTTTCAAGGAGTTCTATGTCCTTCTGGAACTGAGGGGCCCAGAACTGGACACAATATTCCAGGTGTAGTCTCACCAGGGCAGAGCAGAGGGGAGAAGGACCTCTCTTGACCTACTAGCCACCCCCCTTCTAATACTCCCCAGGATGCCATTGGCCTTCCTGGTCACACTGCTGGCTCCTGGTCATCTTGCTGTCCACCAGGACCCCCAGGTCTGCACTGCTCTCCAACAGGTCAGTCCCCAACCTATACTGGTACCTGGGGCTGTTCCTCCCCAGATGCAAGACCCTACACTTGCCCTTGTTAAATCTCATTAAATGTCTCCCTGCCCAGCTCTCCAGCCTGTCTAAATCTTGTGGAATGGCAGCACAACCTTCTGTTGTGTCACCACCCCTCCCAGCTCTGTGTCATCAGCAAAACTTGCTGACTGTGGGCTCTATCCCCGCATCCAGGTCATCAATGAATATATTGAACAGTATATTCATTAATGACCCCAATTTAAAGACTGGTAAGACACTCCCGCAGGACTGAGCCCAAGGAAACAGCCTGGCTTCACCCAGTCTGACGGAATGTTTGATCCGTGGAAATACAGACAAAAGTAGCTAAAAATGACTTACATCTTAACAAGTAGCACAGCTCAAATACAGTTTTTTAATGTTATTACTATATAAAAATCCTAATCTAGTTGTCCATGGAGTTATCTGTTCTTCCAACACCACCCTTAAAATAAACAAACACAAATGCTACTTCTTCCCCATGGAGGCTATTTTGTTTAAATGTGTTTAGTGCTGATGATAATCACGGGGAAAGAAAAAAAAAACCGAAGCCATTTCAAAAACAAGGAAGGTGCATGGACAGCACTAAATGTTATTAGTTGTTAATTTGCCTTTTGTTAATCTCTTTCTCCCAGTTTGAGATGTTTATTCCCTACCAGATCATCAGAGAAAAGATAAAGAGTGTGTTATGTGCTTTTCCTGAAAGCAGTTTCAATTGCTTCCATTGAATGTAAGCGTGGGATCACGGTATTTGTATCCTGAAGTATATAAACCACAGTGTAGGTTGTGAGATAGAAAATAAATAGATATGCTAATAAAAGTTGCAATTTGCAGAGCTCTACCACTGTGACTGTCATTTACCCCAGTAAAGAATGTTCCCTTTAATTAGCTTTTTTTAAACAAAGGTGTGGGGAGGGAAAAATTGTCTTAAAAAAAAAAGTTAAAAACGATTTTGAAATTACTTTACACACCATATCCACTCACCCTATTACAAATGTATAACTCAAAAAAGACCACATTCAAATACTCTTAAAAGCTTAACACTTAAATTAGAGAAGGAAATAGCCAGGTTAAAATAGAGCAGAAAATAGATACAACTGAAGATGTGCTTGAAACTTCTATTTTTGGAATACTGATACAAGAATTTCTGTTATCTCTAACAATAATTCTCACTGCAAGATGAGTTTTATGGAAAGAAATGTTAGTATGGAAATAAAAGCTTGTTCTATTGTACTGCAGAGAACCATTCTCCTTTGAGAGCATGACCACAGTAGGATAATTAGCCTGACATTTAAACATTTCTATCCTTTTAAATTGTTTATGCCCTTTAAGCAAAAACAGCTGATTATGAACTTCAATATTTTTCATCACTCTAGGGAGAGTTCTAGGTTGCCAATGTGTAGGCAATTCACCAGAATACGTGTAATTTTAATAAACCTAATAAAATTTAAGTACTAGTAGACCTTTTTCATTTAACAAAGCAAGCCTTTATTGCTTCAAGTCTGTCTTCCGCTAAATCTCCTTGTAATGGCTGGTAGGGAACACAATGTCAGTGAACACTGAATCACAGAATCACAGAATGTTGGGAGTTCGAAGGGACCTTGAAAAATCATCTAGCCCAACCCCCCTGCCTGAGCAGGATCACCTAGATTAGATCACACAAGAACGTGTCCGGATTGGTCACAAATGTCTCCAGAGAAGGAGACTCCACAGCCCCTCCGTCACCCTCATGGTAAAACTTCCTACGCTCCAGCTGGAACCCACTGCCCCTTGTCCTTTCACTGGCCAACACCAAGAAGAGACTGTCTGTTCCTACTTACACTCACCCTTTACATAGTTATAAGCATTAATGAGGTCATCCCTCAGTCTCCTCTTCTCCAAGCTAAAGAGACCCGTGGGAACTTGCAACTCTGACAGAGACCCAGCTCCCTCAGTCTGTCCTCATAAGGAAGGTGTTCCACTCCATCATCTTGGTGGCCCTGTGCTGGACTCTTTCAAGGAGCTGTATGTCCTTCTGGAACTGAGGGGCCCAGAACTGGACACAATACTCCAGGAATAAGTCTCTTGAATTTAGGTTTGGTGATATGGCACAAGTTATGGATTGCCAAGTATGAAGTAAAAAAATGTTAAAAAATTGAGAAGTCTATAGTTTAAGGAAGGTATAGGGGAGGGGGAAGTTATTTATGATACTTTATTGGAAAGGTCAATATTCTTTAAGGAAAATACTGAGGGTGGGGAAATTATTTTTGTTACTTTACTGTAAGGATCATGTTGTCTCTACTTTCACATAAGGCCACACAAAATACGGATGCTGAAGTTTCCCTCTAGGCAAGGAGCCACCTACCCTCAATTCAGAAGGCTCCAGCCTTGTCCTTGATGCAACAAGCAGCGTTCCCCTCCCCGCACCCAGTTTCACTCAGGGCAGAACGGTGGGACAAGCCACACCATGTCCCGGACCTCCTGTTCCACCTCCTCCTCCCATGGGAAGACTGTGGACAACAGGCCACTGTCCTGCTTGGCAAGACTGGGAAAAGAGAGAGGGAAAATGCTGCAGTCCAGGAAGAAAAGAGTATTTACTTGTAAGGACTAACAGGCTAACCGCAAAGACCCTCCACATGCTTGATTACCACCACTCTGCACCACTTATCAGACACATCACAGGCCTGGCAAAACAGAAAGAAGGGCACTTAATAAATGTAGTTTCTTCACCAGCCCCTCCCAGCTGCTCTCTGAAGGCCACGGGTATGCACAGAGCTTTCTGCAAGCAGCCCGCGGCAACCCTCTAGGCCCTGTCGAGCATCTGGCAGGGAGGCAGGTGCCTTAACCTGACCTGCAGCAGCTGGGTAGCCAATCATCTGGAGTCAAGGCAGATGTCCTCATATCGGAGCCAAATTCCCAGCTCAAGAGGAGACATTCAACCTTAGATTTCTATGTTGGCAAACCAGAGGTCGGCTATGTGTTGTTTGAACTGTTCTAAATCCAGGTTTTGCACGCCCAGAAAGCAGTGTGGGCCTCCACTGGTGATCTGCGAGTTGATGTGATTAATAGGGCTTTTTCAGCTCAGGCTGCCATTATATCCATACAGCCCAAGGCTACATAACTGCTGTCCTAAGAGGTCCTGCATACTCTTACAGTTAAAAACTTTTCCATAAATGAATGTAATGTTAACTTTAAAAAGGAAAAAGAAAAAATTACTATCTCCTAATATTTTTTTTCCAGCCAGAATCATTTGTGCAACAGGGAGTATGCTCACCTGCTTTACTAACTTTTATTCGATGAAGAGTCGTCACAATTCAGATAATACACCACTGGCCTGTTCCCAGATTTGTATTTAACCCACTTTTAATGCTAAAAAAAATAAAGTGAGGCAATGCTATGCCTCGGTACAGAAACATAAGTTCAGTACCCGTTTTGGAATATTCTTCCTTCCTTCATTCTCCTTTCCTTCTGCCCCGTCTTCAGCTGTTCCACAACCCATCCTTTAGCAAATTAGTGGGACAGACCTCTACGGGAGCAGACTATACCATGGATAACACTAACCCTGAAACTGGTACAAGGGTCACAGTTAACAGGTGCTGCTATTGAAAAGTGTGTTTAAGAAAAATCTAACACAGCCATCGCAGATCTTAGTGAGAGGGTCTTATTACTACTCCTTATCCTGATCTGAGGGCCACATTTTGAATAGTGACTGAAAAGCTATGAAGAGTGCAGAGAAAAAGCCAGAAAACCTATTAAAGTCTGGAAAAAAATGTCCTATGGTTAGAGACTTAATAAGCTCAAGCTATGAATTTATCACAAACAAGATTCAGTGGTGATTTAGTTACAGTTTCAAAGGGAATAAAAGACAAATATGAAATAACTTTATGATGTACTGGAGAAAGAAGGGACAAGATTAAAAAAACCCACAAACAAACAAGCCCAACATTTTCCATTGGCCAGGAAGGTAAACTGGAGAGATTCAGGGCAGATTAAGGAAGCGCATTACAGCAGAGAATTAACCACTAAAACAAGCCAGAGAGGGGTTCTTATCACCCAATATATCCAAGTACAAAATGGACGCAATTCAAGGACACATATGTTAGTAAAACACAGTGTATGTTTAAAGTTAACCTCCTAAATACGTGAGAAGTGATGTTCTGGAAAGTAGCTGAGTGTAACTATTTAATGATCACAAAGGGTGTCTTTAGCTCTGGCTTTCTTGAGAAAAAAAAACCAAAAAAAACCCAACAAAAAAAAACCCCAGAAAACCCCCACAACCAAAACCAGTTTTATAATCTTCTCCCACGAAGAGGAAAAAAAATCTTTCAAAAATTGATTCACAGTAAGATAAAACATTTCAGTTTTCTGAATTGATTTGACTCACCTCTCTTGCCTAAGGTGACCCTTTATAAACATACCCCTAGGTAACACAACTACTTACAGTCCAGTCCAGCCTTATAGGAGTGGGTCAGCCTAAAAGGCTCTGATATCCCCACTCCATCCGCAACTGGGCTTATAACCACTGACAACACAGTCACAAACTGTTCCTGCTCATGGGTCCTCAGCCAGGCACCACAAGTCTGAAGGCAATTTCTCAGCCTACCCAACTTAAAAGCTACACTGCTCAAAAGTATCTTAATTCACTAAAAGAAAGTTAATAATAGGGTGATTTCAGGAAAATACTGTGCACAATCTCAGTATTTTTAAATTAATACTAAGCACACACGATAGACCTTATCTTTATTAACACTCATTTATCACTAATGAATTTTTTTAAAAAACAAAGTCAAATCCAACAAATAACTGACAAATACAATTCTGAAAAGTCTTTTGCCTCTTCAAGGAATGGTCAGCATCACAGCGTCATCCCTAGGGCTAGGCTGGTGAAAACACTGACGCCACAGGCACGGCCCTCTGGCGGGGAATCTTTCCTGAGCCCGCACTACTTACCTGAGTAACACACAGATTTAATAAACACCACCTTGGGAAGACCTCCTGAAACTGGTAAAATACTGCTGAACTGCGGGGTTGTCCTTAACACAGATACAATGAACATCTGGGAGTTGCTAGGGTTAATGAGTATGTGACACAGCAAGGTGGATTCACTCACACATCCCTTAATTAACACATCTATAAATATTCATAGGTCAACTAGATCTCTAATTATTCCCAGAGACTTTCAGAAGCCTAATCTTCTATTAAAACCTCGGCCTTTTATCTTCTTGTCTGCTAGGGTTTTTTTGACCAAATGCTAAATCTTTCACTAGAAGAAAACCTGTGAAATAGGGAGTGTTCATTACAGTTTGCAAAACTCATTTCAGTGAATTTAATTAAAACAAAGTGAAATCTAAATAGTAAGGTGCAACACGCTGAACAGGGAACACTAGAAACGCACTATAGTGTTTTGTTTCAGGTATAATACCATTCAGTGTTGGTATTCTTCACAGTACAGCAAAGCTGGAGGCAAAAACTAAGAGAGGACTCAGTATTTTTTTGTAAAGATACGTGAGCAGCTCTCATGAGCCTGCAGATGTAACAGCGTGTGACAAGTCTGTCCCTATACTGCATGCACATGAATCAGTTATGGGCCACCTCCTTTCCCCCCCTTGGCAGTGGTCTGACTGACTGTGCCACTCCTCTACTCCCGAGACAGTCCCAAGCCACTATGGGACCTGCCTGAACCATTACAGTACGCCAGAAAAGCACAGACAGGACTTTGTTGGAGGTGGTTGCACAGCATCCTGTCCCGTCCCAAGACATTTTTACCATGCCTGTATTTTGCAATGCAACCCTGCAGGCGGCAAGGGCAGAGATGCCCAGCTAACACAGCGGCAGCATTTATGGCAAGATGGTCCAGGTATCCACGCTGCTCTCTGTGTTTCAAACTTGCCTCTAAATACTGATCCTGTCCAGTTAGTCTGTTGCTTCTCTCACTCTTGATGTGTACTTCTGCAGGAAAATGTGCTTGGAGATTGACTCTGATTAAAAAAAAAAAATTCAATTTCATCCCAAGAAGTGTAGAGAATCACCTCTTTGGAATAGCAAAAGATCCCTCAAATAGACCCATATTCATCTACAGTAACAACTGAATACCCAGAAAATAAAACTTGCAGAACTTAGAAACCTGTTTGCAACCCTCCTTGAGTCTTTTCCATTACAGAAAGAGCTTTGCAGTACATACTACATCTGAAATACCACCTACTAAGAAGCCTATACTCTGAGGTTCATGAGATGAAACTTCCGCAGCCACTGAAATACAAGACCCAACAACTACTCCTCTTGTGAGGACCTGAAACTCTTAGATGTCAGTGCAAGTTTTTCCCCACTTCAGAGCCCAGTGATTGAGACAGAAAGGGTGGGAAGCTGCACTATATCAACCAGACAAGCGAATACACTGCGCAGACGACAACTACAGACTAGCATGGGTGACTCCTGCATATTGCTGCGCAGGCGCTTTTGCTCAACAGTTAGAAAACAGGCAAGAGATAGGTAGAAGAATAGCAAAAATCCATAGGTATTTCCAAAGGAAAACAACCAACTCCATGTTTCTCACAGACTCAGGCAAACAAAAATGTTAAGTGAATCACAAGTAATTTGAGCTGAAAAGGAAGGGTACTTCAAAGTCTTACAGAGTCTACAGGGGATGCACGTGCAGTCAGTTGGAAGTTAGCAAGAGTCTGCCTCTCAAGAGTCTCCTATGGTGACAGAAAGCTCAAACACAATCCAAAGCTGGATTGTTTCTTTGCCTAACCAAAACTGGGAAATGAAGGAAAACAGATAACGAGATTGGTGAAAACAATTTTATTTGCCAATCAAAACATTTGGCAAAATATAATCTGATATCTGTATTTATAAAAATTACTGAGGAGACAATTCACTGTAATGCTATCATCAGAAACTGATAGCTTCTGTATTTTAATTTTTTTAATTATGAGGACAGTGAGAAGAAATTAGTTATCAAACTTTTATCATATTGATATAACACCTAAAAGAAGTAAAAGCAGTAAAAACCTCATCAACATAACTGTACCTAATGTCCTATTTTTGGTGTGTTTTGCATCTCCAAATTACCTTCCTTGAAAATTCAGTATTTTCAATAATATTTTTACTTTTATTCACACATATTTTTCCATTATGTCATGCTGCCATTCACATTCATTATATCGGTTTTTGTTCCCCCTCTTCACCCAATTCTTTTCCTTTTAGTGATTTCAAGACTACAAGAAACATATTGTCGGCCTTGTTCTGGTTAAGATAGAACTAATTGTCTTCTCATTAGCTGGTACAGGGCTGTATTTTGGATTTGAGCTGACAACAGTGCTGACAACACAGGGATGTTGTTGTTACTGCTCAGCAGGGCTCACACAGAACCAAGCCCTTTGCTGCTTCTCACCCCACCCCACCAGCCAGTGGGCTGGGGGTGCACAGGGAGTTGGGAGGGGACACACAGCTGGGACAGCTGACCCCCACTGACCAAAGGGATATCCCATACCATAAGACATCATGTTGGAGGAAGAAGACAGGAAGGATGGTGGGACATTCAGAGAGATGGCGCTTGTCTTCCCAAGTCACCGTTACACACATGACGGAGCCCTGCTGTCCTGGGGATGGCTGAGCACCTGCCTGCCCATGGGGAGTGGGGAATGAATCCCTTGTTGTGCTCTGCTTGCATGTGCAGCTTTTGCTTTACCCATTAAAAACTGTCTATCTCAACCAATGGGTTTTCTCACTTTCATCCTTCTAATTCTCTCCCGCATCCCACCAGGGAAAAGGTGGGATGAAGTAGCTGTGTGGTGCTTAGTTGCTGGCTGGGGTTACACCACAGCAGTCCTATAAGCACTTTCTCATGAAAAATACATCCTATTAAAATGAGATCAGCTTCCTAAAAATACCCTGTTTGAAGAGTTCAGGAATTACACTCATAGAACAATGACAGATAAATATATAGCAATGGAGAGCAATTATAGCTACAGGTATCCAATATGTAGTAATTATTCCTTTACAAAGTAGCATAATCTCACAGCGCCTGTATTGAAGAACATAACTTATTATTGAGTGCTATGTGCAATTTTATGCACACAAACATAAATTAGATTTTGATACTACACAAAAATTTGGTTTGATCATTTCTGAAGTTCATAAAGTATTGTAAACACAGTTTTAAATCCAGAAACAACATCCAGCCTCACACTGCTAAGCATAACATCTCCAAGCCAACAAATACAAAGTGACACTTTCCATATTAGTTGTGGCAAACAGGCCATGTTCCCATTACATAGCACCTGGTGCTCTGGGTTTTAAAACACTTTTTTTTTTTTTTTGGCATTTCTTTACTTTGTAATAGCTTAGTTACTGCGAGGGCTGAGCAAAAGAAATAAGGCTTACCCATTCTAGCTACTGGCAATCCTAACCCAAGTCCATATGACTTTACCTACCTTTATTTTGGGACACAAAACCCTGATATGGATTGTACTTTTCATGGTGCAACTGCTATGGCTACAAGTGCTTTGGAAAAAATTCGTTTCCCTTCAAGAGTGAAAAAAGTTTAATTTCCTTTCCAGGGAGGTAATATTAAAGAAGAATTAGTGACTATGAGAGAAAAGAAACACTTTTGTGATACAATATAAAAACCCACAACCCTCCATAGAACAATGATGATTGATAAGTACTTCATAAGCTTTAACAAGAAAGAAAAGGCTAAAGTAAACAAAACCAAAACAACAAACCCACAAAATTATATGATCATCAACAGTGGAAGTTAAACAAATACAATAACACTTTAAATGTAACAGCAGGATTTTGTATGGTGAATTGAGGAATGAATAGAGAGAAGTACAATGGGTAGTCAGAAATCTTACTGCAGTTTTGTTTTCACCAACTATATATATCAAAAGATATTACATTACCAGTAAGTTGTCCAAGTAAAATGTAAACCTTTTCAGAAACACCTTTATCAGTTGTATTGTAAACGTGATCCCATCAAATGCTGATGGAGTAAAAAACATGTCACTTGCAGTCAGGCTGAATTTTTTGTTACTTTTCCAACAGCACTGTTTCTAGGAATTGCAACCTGGATGTGCTGGGATTCTGGAAATGGTTTTGAGGAACTCCCTGCAAAAGCAGGAGTTTCAGGATAAATGTCTTGGCTTTTGCTTTTTGACACTCAGTGGAAACTCTTGTTCCTTATATAAATTCTTCATTTGAAGCATTTAGTTGAAACACGCATACTGACTTTGTATTAAAACAAGACTGTTCCTAAATTCAATTGTTTTGTTTCAGTCACTTCTCCCACTGAATGCAAGTGCAGAAGTAAAGATGAAGCTGCAAGCATCACAAACATCTTTATCCCTTTCTAAGGAGGACAAAGTGTTTGAGCTTGAATTAAAAAAAAAAACACAAAAGTATGAAAGTAAAGAGTGATGATTTTTAACCAACAAGCGAGTTCACTGCAGAACAGTTCTTCACATGCAGATTAAGTATAATTGTCAGTGTTTTCCCAAGAATGACCATGGGTGAAAAAGAAGTTTCCTCAGGGAAGTGGGATGAACAAATAATCTAAATGAAAACATCACCTATTCATAGTTCTTCAAACACAGCCGGAGCTGAACATCACACAGCCGCTCTAAAGAGCTTAGACTGTGACTGAGTGGAGAACTAGCACCCTCTCCCTTCAATCATACTTGATAATTTTTTTTAAGTTTTCAGACTTTCCATAATAGATCTTGACTCCCCTCTAAAGAATACAGCATCTACTCTTTAACTTTTATAAAGATCAAACAGTTCTGTCCTAAAGACCATGAATGATGATTCAGACACATCAAGAATCTTCTATTAGTTTTAACTGTGTGAGAGGAAATCACTCAGGTGTCTCTGAAGCAAGCAAATATCCAGTAATTACATTAACTTCATGCTTTGTGATACTGATTTAACAAAAATACTTGTTAATATTACCAATCAGTCAGGACAGTACACATTTATTCACTGTTGTGATCACAAGTGTAATTACTAATTCCTTTCTGAAGTGGCATGGGGATACTTTACTGGATAAAATTTAAGACCAGAGACAGGAATATCTGCTGTTTGCTCCCAGTTTCTGGATTTCCATTTACACAAGCCAAGGAGAAAAGCTTGTGGGCAGAGTTCTGAAAAGCTGACTCTCAGCTTCATGCTGTGATGGACACCTATTGCAAACTGTAGCCCCACAAAGATGCAGTCACTAGAACAGTTTGTCTCAAAAACCACAGTGAATTCCCTATTCATTTTTTCCCTGCATGATGGGAACATAACTGTTTGGTGAATAAGGCCATTAACATCTCTCTATTAAGGACAGGAGATATGAGTAGCAATTATGATAATTAAATGTAATTACATTAAAATAATTAGCACTTTAGCTATCAATTGCTGTGCACTGCACAGCAATTAAAAACAGACCAAATTTCAGTATAATTTTTATTACCCTGTTCTTCATTCACAACAGTAAATGGTAGAGAGTATTTTCTTTTCATGTGTGCTGTGCTCTCATTTTAATGGGCACTACCGTCATCTGAGTAGAGTAAGTACTACCAGAGGTGACATAATTGTCAAAACATTACAATTTGGCTTTTTTCCCAAAAGATTCAAGAAACTTATTTTATTATGTATGCTTACGAGACCGTGACCAAAAGATGCCTGGTATCTAACTTCATGGTTTACTAGATCTCTCCTCATTAAAGATATTTAAATGCAATTAAAATGGATGTTAGGATCAAACTGAGTAAACAAGCTTCTCAGTAGACTTTATTACTGATTGACTAGAGCATTACAGATATTTCAGCATGCCAGTACCTCACAAAAGTTCAGTTGGACTGTTTGTACGTATAAAATAGGGAAACACACCTTTATCATTTATAGAATCTAGTTGTTTGGTACAACAAACAACTAGTTGTTTGGTACAACAAGCACAAACAAAAACAGCATCATCTTTCTGAATCTACAAAACTGTACTGTCAGCTGGTAAAGAACAGAAGGTCTTCAAAAAATCTGAGAAAATAAGTTCAGCTTGAAGTGCTTGGAGATTGTGGAGACAGAGAGACCTTCTGCACAGTGGGTAGAAGTGGAATTTACAGTTTAGTTTTACATCACCCTCAGTGATGGGTGGCTTACCCAGACTTGCTTATGGAAAGACACCTTTCTGCCTCCTATTTTTGAGCAGATACCTCTTTTCCTACATAAAACCTTAGGCTATTCAAAGTGATTGCACTCTAAAAAGAGATGGACCTTTGGCTTTCCTTACCTATCAAATGATATAAATTATTTGCCAGCTACTAGTTCTCCAAATTCAACTAAAATATAATCAAATGGAGTCCTTTCTTAAACGATGCAACAAGAAATGACAGCAATCCTGCAAGATCCACACACTGACATTGGACTGAATTGACTTGGTAAATGCAGGAACAACAACAGAATAAAAAGAACATATTCATGTACCATTTCTGATTTACAACCGGGTTGGAAAGAATAAATTAAAAACAATCCAGAAAAAAAGTTTAATCTGTCATCCTTAAAATGACTATGTCGGTAGAAATGCAGAAATGAGAAGGGGGGGGTGTCATTCTGCTGTCACCCAGTGTACATCCCCTGTATAAATGGAAACAGACACAGGAGAGATTGCCTGAAATTGCAGAATCTGCCTGGCAATGTAAACCCATAAAAACCCATAAAGTCAACTAAAGTTACACCCAAACGAACCAAGGAAAAGACAACTGTGAACCAAGCTGACAAGTATTTAACATTACTGAGGTACTTTTAAGTAGTCCATTGCCTGGACACCCCTTCTGAGCAAGTTTAAAGACAGCCCTTTTCCCATCCTGGGCCTGCATTTAGATGACAGTTGCTACAGAGCACAAAGTATTGACTCCCACCTGTTTGTGCGGCACCCAATACAATATGGCCCCATCTCAGTTTGACAGCAGGTCCCACAATTCTAAACATGATTAATACCCACCACCCAACCCACCAAGACATTTCTGGCCAGTTCATGAGATATTTACTGTCAGCATTGTGAATTCTACACATCATTTGAAACATAGTTATTAATCATTGATAGATTAAGTATCTGCTGGTTGAGCGAGGCAGCTTGGAATCCAATATTCATCTGTGCTAAAACACATCCCCCATTTAAATACTGTCTAAACACCTGCCTTAAACATAGGTTGGTATCAGAAACAACTGTTCCAACACTTGGCACTCACAATGCTCTCCATTTCAGAAAGTCTTTGAGGCCAAACCATTAGCTGCTCACAGTTAGCATCTTCTTTAAAAGACTGTAGCAGCATTCAGAACATGGCCATTCCAAGCTGATTTACAGCAAATACTCCATTTCTAATGGAGTGCTTCTAGACCTGTGCTTTTAGGGGTTGCAGCACTTAAAGGCATTTTAAGGGATATCATCTGTCATTTCTTCTATGTATCACATTCAACTTCCGCCCTCTGCAGCTACAGCCTTTACAGGCCTCTAAGGGAATCTGGACTGACTGGCACAATTAGGGTGCACACAAGGGATGATGGCTCTGCTCCCCCTTTCAGAAAAATCCAAGAGCTTTTTGGGTCAAGAGAATAAAACTTTTTGGGAAGTAAGATGCTGAAGGATGACAGGATGGAGAGAGAGGTAGGAGAATACTGTGCTAGTTAAAAGTCGAGTACAACTATTTAATTTTGAGATTATATAAACAGATCCTGTTTTTTCAGTGTAATGACAAAAACCTTAACTCAGGCTGAGCCTGAATTTTTTTAATTAATTATTTTTGAATTTTTTTTTGTTTAAAACTTTTTAATTAGACCAGAATTTCAAATGACGAAATAGAAAAAAGTTAATCTAAACCAAAACCTTTTTTACCAAGTTCAGTCCCCTAAAGTCAATCTGTATAGCATCTTCCTTCAGGAGGCGGCACAACTCACCTGAGACTGGGACAGGTGGATGGAATTTAAATAACTTTATAGGGGCATATGTACATACACACATGGAATCTAACTACAGAAATGCTTGAAACAAACAATAAAATTGATCGGGTATCATTATCCTCCCAAGAGATATACACTCCTAGACTGTGCCATTAAGCAAAACCTTTACATCTCTCTACAAAATAAACTCTTAATAACTTGAACTTTAATATCTTATGTACATGGGTGTCTTTCAAATCCAAGTCCATTTACACAAAAAAAATAAAAAAAAAAGGAAGGGAATCATATCTCTGGAGTGTTATTGCTGGGTAATGTTTTTTGCTGACAGCTTTCATAGTGCATTTTTAATTTAACCTATTCATTTTCCTGTGTGATAAGTGGAATAAAACATAATGCAATTGAACTAAATTATAAAGAATTCAGAATATAAAAATCTGCACTTCTAGAAGTATGCAAAAAAGACCTGAAAAGAGGTAAGACAAATGAGAAGAGATTAAAAAAATATAAGGTGGAACTGAAAGAATAGGTTTTGTTTGATTAAAAAAAAAAGTGAGGGACAGAATAGGGATAAAAACAACTCTTCTCTGTATGATAAAGAAGATGGTATCTGATAGATCATGATGTAAAAAAAGAAAATCAGCTTAAGCTGCAACAAAGAGTATCAAGGTAAATAACAGGGAAAGCTCTTCCAGTCTTATGATGATGGAAACTAGCAGCAAAAGGCCTGTAGTCTCCTTCCACAGAAGTTTAAAACACCTTGGACAAAACCTCTTCCAGGGTTGGTTTAAGTACAGTATATACTGCATGAATGCCAACAGCTGAATTAAATGATCTCTGGGGTCCCTCCTAGCCTCTCATTTCCATGAGCACTATGATCTCTGCTGGTAACACATTAGAATATGCTATTAATCCCGCTTCATGCTCTAGTTACAACTCTCCCTGTGGGGCAGGAAAAAGGTAAATCCTCAATTTAAGTCACAGCCAACCCCGGTAATAATTCTGTAGAGAGTTGAAAGGTGAAAATAAAATAGTCACAGAAGTGTTAATTCTGACCTACACTTCTGTCAAAGTAACATAAATTTAGGTGATGGTATGATATCATCAGTGATACAACACCTTATTTGCAGAATAATATACATTTGTGGGGCTGTGGAGAAATAAGTAAGTTTCACTCAGAGCTCTCCAGTCCAAGACGGCTACAGGACACGCAGAGTCCATCAGGAATTTATCAGGTGGTGCTGCTGAGTGAGAAGGGGGTTTTCACACACAGTCAAGGATGTTTACCCAACCCTCTTTTATGTACAGCCAGTAATAGCTTCTGGTTCAGAAATCAATAGTTCTGTCGTACATTTGCTACAAGGAGTGATTATAATGCCCATTTTTCAATTGGGGAAAAATAATCAATGCAAAAGGCCTGTAAAGTAGATTGAAAATTTACAGCAATAGCAGGGGCCAGAAAGAGCCTTTTTGAAACAGACACACAAAGAGAGGGGGAGGCATGTGAAGTTTCACCTTGTACAGCTGGAGCATTTGTATAGCTGGAGTCTTTGTGCAGATGAATATAACTGAACAGAAGCTTACTTGCTTCTGAAATACATTTTTTAAAGGTACAGAAAAAAATAAGAGCATCTACAAAACTCCCATCCTAGTGTAGGCAGACCATGAAATTATTAACACAGATTAACACATGCTCACTAAAGTAAAAAAGAAATCCTACCACTTGCATTGAAATGAAAACCACATGTTTCACAGCCTAGGACTCTGCATTTCTCTCTTTATTAAACCCCACACAGTAGTAATCCTGTCTAGCACTGTATTTATGAATAGTCTAAGAAGTAAACTAGGAAAAATTTTAATCATGGCATGCTTTCCAAATATTGTCATGTTAATAGATGATACTACTCGGATAGCTATTTCATACTGATCAATTGCGTATTCTTGGCTTTCCTACAACCTGAAAGTCCAAATGAGGCCTTAGATATGACATCTGAATTAAAATTACTATATTCTATGATAAAAAACAGTAACGTTTCTAATACAGATACCTACCATTTTAAGAATCTTTCCAAGCGCAAAAGATTTCTGATGAGAATAAACTACGCTTATTAAATTTCAAAATGATGGCAAAGGGGAAAGGCTTCATAAATATCTAATGGCAAGTTAATATTACCAATTATTTTTAAGAAATAAAAAAGCAAGTTAAAACAAAGCCTTTAAGTACAAGAAAGAGTACTGTTTTACATTAATGCACAAACCATAATTGCTAAATACCGAATTGCTAAACCACAGGTAGGCAGACAACAAAGTCTGCAGAACACAACCAGGTGCTCTGGGGTTCGTAGTGAGCCACCACAAAAACATCACACACTGAAGCAGAAGGTTGAAACACTGTCCTTCCATTCATCTGTAGAAAGGCATCAGATTTTGGCCACTCTAAGGTGTCATGTTTCAGGAAGGGTATGAACCATCTCATGAAAGCAAAAGAGAGCACAATGATCTTTCAATATCTTGTAAATATGCATTTGTAGAAAGATTAAATATCCTGGGCTTACTTAACTGCATGAAGACTGAGGTCGTGATAACATGATAAGGTCTGTCAGAAGGGCACTTTAAAGACTATGGGAAGACCTGTACTTGGTACATAAAGTGAGCAGAGCAAGGAAAACGTTTAGGTTGGGAGAACATTAAACAGTAAGCAGAATGAAGCCTGAGGACTTATTTTCTGTATCCATCACTGTATCATCTATATAAATAGTTGCCAGGAATACAATAGATATTACTAATCCAGCTGTGTCAGAGACATGGTCTGAATGACTTCCATTTGCAGCTCTAAATATCTATGGTCCAGGTTTTCTACGTACTGCCAAGCACACACAGAAGTGGTTTTATTCTCCAATTATCCTTCACTTTGTTTCTCTGGGACAGAGTATTTTAATTTTTCCCCACATAGTTTTTACAAAAGATTAAAACTGTAAGCTAAGACTTCAATGTTTTTCATTATAGTTCTGAAAGCCTTTACCATGTAAAATTACCAAAACAAAGAGCAGGTTTTCCTAGCTCAGAATACACAGACCGAGAAACCTCTACTGAGAAAGCAGTCATGAAGCTTGAAAAGAAAAAGGAGATGCTGCATTAACGTAAAACCAAAACAAACTGTTTATACATCACCATAAAAAATAAATATTTTTCAGTACATTACATGTTGGTTTTGTTTTGCTTTTTAAAATAAAATAATGAAGAGATCACCATATTTTTAATTCAAGAAAATTCCAAATCGAGTTATGGAAAATATAGCAAAGAAAAATGAAATTAATGGCCTGGAGAGGGAGGGATCATTTGCATGTGGGTTTTTTTTTTTAGGAAACAAGCATAAGTAGGCTGAAGTTGCATCACTAGAAATGTAGATCAGTTATCAGGAAAACATTACTCTAGGAAAACATAAAGCATAAGGAAAAGTTAAGGGAAAGTAAAATTCACTGAAGAATTTTGCACTACTAAATCTATTGAATTGAATTAACAGATTTGTTAAAATAGGAACTAACCCCTTTACTCTCATTGTAAATGTTTATTATTCTTTAATTGAACTGAAATAAAAAAAATGTCTTAAAACGTCTTGTGTTCATTTCTCATGCTTTTGTTCTTCACTGTCAAAGACAGTTTGATAAAATTAAGATTCATGTCTTACCATTCAGGTATCTGTACATACTAGACAAGCATTTTGGAAATAATTAAATGTAATGAGGAAAAAACCCAAAGTAAGTATTTGGGACTAACATTTCTCTTGTTAAACATTTAAAAATCCACTACACTCGAATAAATAGCTGATCATTTATTGATTCTGGGATAATATACAACTTACATATTCATTTAACATCTATTACTTGCACAATGCCACATTTGTATTAAGGCATTAACTTTGTCATTACAAAGAATAAAAATCTATATCAATACTCTTAAGCAAGCTGACAAGAAATAAATGGGGTGGCAGTTAATTGACATTTGACAAAAAAGTAAAAAAATTTCTTTCTTAAACTTGGCTTTTGGTAATAGTTCCCTGAGCCATTAAAATTAACTGTGTATTATGAAGTACAAACTGGGACTTCATAGCACGTGAAATTTCCATTCAGAACATAACAGCTCTTACTGTTGGACAAGTAGGAAGTGACCTAAATTTTAAAGTGTCATCTGTATTTTGTCTGGCAAATGAATCTACATACTTTTTTTCCTTTTAAGAAAAGTTATTTATAGAGATAAATTAGCAGACAATCTTCAAGCTAAACAGCACACAGAGGGGCATATCACCACCTGCTCAGTGGAAAAGGCAATTAACATTATCTTAAGTACAGCAATATCTTCTGACTCAGATATCTACCACTTTGCCCTCTTCAGATCATGCCTTTGTGCATGGATGAGAAGAAACACAGAACTGACAAATTTCTGCATATAAACCTTGTGTGTGTATAGCAACATGCATATATGGCTGTACAACAGATATCCAAATGATCTTTAGGGGTCTATTCATGCTTTAAAATTGCACCTAAACATATGTGAACTGATAGAAAAGCAAGTATATGCCAGACAAAAGCATAACACACCACATGCA
This sequence comes from Heliornis fulica, assembly GCA_013399135.1. Classification (NCBI taxonomy): domain Eukaryota; kingdom Metazoa; phylum Chordata; class Aves; order Gruiformes; family Heliornithidae; genus Heliornis; species Heliornis fulica. The sequence continues at coordinate 119,104 of VXBZ01011609.1, read as the reverse complement.
TGAACCACTAAGTTCATATTACCCTAGGGAGTTAGTATTATTTTTGTATTATAAAAATTACATAAACATGTCTATCTTCCTATAACATAAAAAGTATAATGTATAACATATTGTATTACTCTCACTAGTGTCTTTTTGGAAGCACCTGCAATTCCTTTCTCCATTTTTAATTGCTGATGTTTTACAAGACAAAGCCTCAATCTCTGGATTTTCGCCAGTTAAGCAGCTGACAATCTCATGTCATGCTTACCTAATGCGGGCCACATCTCCTAAGAACCACATAGTATTTTCCAGCACTCACTCATGAAGCAGCTTGCCTACAGCAAGGTCATATTCGTCACTATATTAGAGAATCCTTCTGTATGAACGTGTTAGCTGTGTGGTGAGTCACTTGATGTTTATAGCAGCATTACTCCAAGTTTGATGTAAATTTTATGACCCAATAGGTTATATCACTTAGGTACACTGTCAGACATCTTCAGACATCAAGTCAAGCTCTTTTTGACAGAAGAAAGCAAAAACTATGCTCAGTAGGAAGCCCGAAGTGTCTCTTGGTGTGGTTTGCTCCCAAAGGATGGAGCACTGACGCTGGTTTGGTTAGGGAAGCACTGAAGCAGTGTGTACGGAGCACTCCATTACTTGCTCCTGGAAGTCATTTCTCAAGGTCAAGTCACATTTGAAAAGCAGTGCAATGTAGTATCTATGGCCTAAAATAATGTTAAATGACAAGTGGCTTCCTTTCTGCCACATCACGTCACAGGTCAGCTGCTGGAGAAACGTGAATCATTTCTGTTGCACCTGGACAATGCCAGAAACTCTGCCTTTCCAGTTCTCTCTGCCAAAGGAAGGGATTAAAATACAGACATGCCTACACACTCTGGAAGTTTTTCTCTGTGTAGTAGTGCCAAAATTGGTAAATAGGCAGATGTCAAGATAATTTCAATATAGAATTAGAAAGAAACTTTATCCTACCGCTCATGACAAGCAAATGATCAAAAGTAATATTAGACCTTTATGAGAGCATTTCAAAGTGTCCTTTGCCTCAGTTTATGTTTCTGTCTTTGTATCATTGGACATTAACTTCTCACACTTTAAGTGTGACTCAGGGAATCACATTTCCATCAGCCTCAGTCCTGAGCACACGAACATCAACAGCAGCAGGCAGGGAGACAGTAGTCTGTAACACAGCACTGAAAAATAGCGTTTATCATTTTGGATGAAACTATCTGCTACAACATGGAACACTGCAGACACCAGTAAGATGAAGAAGGGTTGGAAGCACTTCAAGCGTACTAGCACATAACAGGCACAAAGCCTTTCTTTCAGGGTGAACTTCTGATATATTTTCAGAACTGTGCGATCAGCCACCCTGAAGGGCTTGCTGGTGGATGCTAAATAAAATTAATAGTTTGTGGTAGAGCTTTTGACATGGAATGAAAACCCTCAAATCGTATGAATGATGTACTAAACAGCAGAGAACAGAGATAAAAGACCGTATTTCTGGGTAAAGGATTTTATTTTACAGATACCAAATGCATGACCACTTGTCCTTAAATCTAACTGATTTTAAGTAAAATTAATAGCTAGAATGGACAGAAGCAAAGTAAAAGCTATAAACGCAGAACTGACACAACAATAAATTCCATAAAATAAGGGACTCCTCTTGTGAAGCAGGTTTAACTCATTCCAGACAAGTGAGGAGCCAGTCTAAACGGTTTTGCAACAACATAAACCAACTCTGAGCAAAAGACCACACAAATTGTTTCACACAGGTAACTTACTTGAAAGAAAACCTGTAAATGCACACAAAAACACCTGTGCAACAGTATAAAAACGTCTGTTTTGTTACAGGAGCAGCAGTGACTAAGTATGCTGAAGCTGATATAAGCTCCACTTTACTGGGTACTAAAAGGTAATTAAATTCCTTTGTTTCAAAAGCCTGGAAATGCTCGCAAATCCACAGATATTTAACAGTTATTTTTAAACAACAACAACAACGAAAAGTCCAGAAAACACTTAGACCTCTTTCATCCATAACTAAGCAACCACAAATTTCAGGTGGTTCGAGTTAGTTGCTCTTGTTAAAGAGAAATAATCATATCCCACAGTCAAATTCAGTAAACTTGTATTTATATGACGTAAATCTTTATATTATTAATATCTTGTACAAACTTTCATTTAAAATTGTTATATATGAGTAATCTTGCAAAATTCTTCCTACTCACTGTTCTCCCCGCCTCTTCAAATATGACTAGAATACTTGAGCTATTTTTTCCAACTCATGAACAAGAAAAGTAGCAGCAGACTCAAAATATCTTTTGCCTGATACTCCTCAGCAGATTAATTTCCGTGCATATTCATATTTAATCAGGATTCTGCCATTTGCTATAATAGTATTAACCACTGCCCTTTTCCTTTCTGAGCACAGCTATGAATGATTAACAGGACTTACAATTCATTACAGATTTGTGATACAAGCTGTTTTTTCACTGATCTGTTTTGTATGTTCAGCATTATGCAAGGCTGCCGTGGTACTTCACAGAAAGATATTTTTAGTGCCCTAACTTCACTACTGTTGCACTGTCTTCAATTACTGGAACATATAGCATTGATGAATAACTATGAGCTACGATGTAAAATGGAATGCAAAGACCACAGTATGGGGGAAGATGCAAAGCACCCTATAGGTGTCCTGCGGAGGACTTCTTTTTAAGAAACCAGAACTTTAAGGATACAGCCTGATATATCTGGAAGCACTAACAGCACCTGGAAGGTGCACAGTTTGTATAATCACTTCTAGTTTCAGGTGGCATACCAGCATTTAAAGAATAAAACCAAAATCCTGACAAATCCACATGAGCTCAGCCTCACATTCCCACATCTCCATCAAGGACAAAGGGTGTGTGAGAAACAGCACAACTCAGAGAACTGCATGTTTAACAATTCTCGTTGAATTTTTGTTGTGATGGAGTGCCTTGCAATATTTTGTGTGCTTAAAGCATTAAACATAATACCTTCTAAGTCTTGAGGCAGGAAGACAGCAAAGCAGTACCTCGACAATACTTGAGGCTGAAAGCCCCTTCCTTTCTCAAAGATAGTTTTGCTCAGGTTAACTGAACTGCTGTCAAGTGTGGTGCATCTTCAGTGGCTTCAGGTCACGACCAGTGACTAGTAAGCAAAGAGTAAGGAAAAAAATTAGTGTCCAGGGATATGAGTGAAGTGTAACATGTTTGCCAGAATCTACCATGTCTTTCTTGCCATCGCCATGTAGACAAAGACATGGAAAGGTCCATAACAGGATATAACCAAAAAAAGCAAACAGAAGAGTTTCACTGTGAAGTAGATGTGGCAGATGTGCACCCCTAAAAGAGAAACATTTACAGAACATCCTACTAAAGACAGCTCAGGACTGTAGTAGATGTGTCCAGTGAAGTACCTCTGCAAGAGGACCATGTTGCAGCAATGGAGAAATGGGAGACGGGAATACTGCTCTTCAGTAAGGGTTTCCAGGGATTCAAACTTCCCTTAAGAGGCCTGTCAGGACAAAGAACTCAGGACAAAGACTATGCTATCAAATACCACTCAGCATTTCTTTTACAAGCTCAGTCAGTAGCTATAACTCTTCAGAAATGTCAAAGCAACTATAATCTTGCTGTTATATTTAAGGAGAAAGGCAGAGGTAAGAATTATGCAGGCACAGCACGATTCACTCAGACATATTCTACTTCCATCTGTAAATAAATTATGCAAATAATCACTAACACTTGAGAAGAAACACAAGACACATGCACCCAACCAAACCCATTTCTTCTGAAACTTGGTAACTAAAGTTATTATTAGCAAGATAAGGTTCTACAAAAGTAGTTCAGATCCTTACAGAACTCTTTAGTGAAACACTTCTGAAAACAAGCAAGAAAAAAACAAACCAACATAATCATTCATATAAAACTAGTACATCCTTTCTGGCTGATCGCATTGCCTTCTAGGGCTTCTGATTAACTCCCAACAAGAGGCAGCTACTATTTCCTCACAATCAAAAAACCTATTCTGGAAGAATTTGCTAAACTGCTAAACATCTGCTAACATCTTCTGAACATCTTCTAAACATCTGCTAAACTTTACAACTCCTCCATTCCCCTGATCATTTCAGAGCTCAGCCGCATCTCTGCCAATCTGCTCCAACAGACTGCTCGGCTATAAAAACACATGCTGCGTAAAGCGGTGAAAAGAACTTTAGACACCAGTTCTAGGCACGGGAAGTGATGGGTTTGGCTATGCAGCCTCATCTTTGATAAAGTAATACTTATGAACAAAGACAGTTTCTGATGGTGCACAATCGGTGCACTATCGGACTGTCCTGTGGTGTAATGTGATGGATTTGGCATTGAATGTATCTGTCATTTCAGCTTTTAAGCTCTTCTCTTGGTTTTTTAGTACTTAGGAATGAAAGACAGGCAAGAAAAGAATGTCAGAGAAAACACAGAATGTATGCAGCTGTTAGCAGATTTCTGGGTATAGGATACCCAGATGCAACCCAAAACAGGATATTTTCATCATACTTTTCCTTATATGAAGCATTAACCACACATTTATTTATAGCATTTCTTTGGAATTGCTCAAATATTTTTAACATATTAGCAAAGTTAGTGATGAAGTAATGTTAGATTCTTTTTTTACAGTTACTTTTAAATAATTGCTTTTGTTAAAGAACTACAATCATTATTCCAGATCTAATCGACTACCACTTAAGAAAGAGAATACTCAGTTTAATTCCCCTAGCACTGACAAAAGAGAAAATTGCCATATGATGAACAGAGATAGGTAAAGTCATCACATCTCGAAATCTTCAAGCTTTTTGGAAAATCTGGTATTAATTCCTTTGGCAAACACTGGCTATGCAAGGTAATAAACCGTGACATAATTAAGGATTAGTATACAGTACTTGTACAGCAACAAAAATGTATTTCTGATGGGATTAATTCAAAGATTATATCCATAGCTGAAATTTATGTTAACAAACCACTTTTCCCATTTCAGCTTTTAGCAAAGTAGATTTAGCATAATGGATATATGGCACTGTAACATTTCAGCATTTCTATTGTTATGTTTCAACCCCTGATGACTGCATAAGGAATTCTCTAAGCAATACAACTTTTTGACTGAAGTTTCAATAGCTTAAATGTGCTCCTCTAAAGCTGGTCTAATTTTAGGCTCCATTTTGGTCTCATTTAGGGCTGCAAGTGAAACCAGCATTTATTTATTCTTTTGTTCTCCCTGATTGCACAAACTTACAGTGTCACAGTAAGAAAAAGCTACAGAACATTTTAATAATGTGGAAGTACTTCACTTGAAACTGTGAGATTAATTGCTAAAGATAATTTAAATGGAGCCACTGAACCAAAATCCTAGGGAATTTATACTGAAGGCTGAGATTAAGGCCTCGGGCTTTATATAGTCTGAATTAATCAGGAATATGGATACGACTCCTCTTTTCACTCAACTCTGTCACAGACCTTACTGTCACAGAGATACAACTGACATTTATTCCTTTAATTTTCTACTGATTCAACTATATTCAGTATCTATCTTCAGTAGCTTGAGAAGTTTCTTGCCATACACCGCTGCCCTCACAACCAAACCCAAAGTTTCTCTGTACTAGTTTTACCACCATTTAAAGACTTCAGCACTACAGTTTTGCTTCCATTGATTTGGAACCTGATCCTACTCTCATTGCAGTATCAGCAGCAGCTCTGCCACAAGCACGAACACACAGATAAATATTTCTTCTTCTTCTTCTTCTTCTGTGTACTTTTTCCTCTTTTCCTCTCCAGTGACAGGATGTAATGTTTGTTTTTACTTTTAGTTTTCCTCTTAGCATTGAATGAATTGCTTTCTTTTTTGGCACTTGCATTTTTTTTCTCTGAAGTCCACATAAAAGCTAGCCAGTTGTGGGTTTTTCTTCTAGAAGTGTTAAACATTGACTCTACAGAAATGCCATCTTCCTCTTTTCCCTCTATTCCCCTCAGCTGTTCTTTGTAGCAATTTTTGACAATCTTGTTTCTAAAAGCACTGTGCCATAAGAGAGGTAGTATGAAAGACAGCCATTTGCCTACTTAGACCTGATTTTTCACAAAAAGCAGTACTGCCTCTATGATCACTCTTTCCACAAAACTAATAGTAGCAATTTTTTATTAGAACCATGTAAAAACTAAAAAAAGTGATCAGACACATCATTTACTACCACTCTGTAATAACGCAATCCTTTCCTCAGAATTAAATGCAAGTGCCCATGAAGTGATTGCGGTTTTTTCTTTGAAAAACAAACCACGTGAATTCACATATTATACCAGTATATTCAACTTCATCTTTACTATTGACACCACTGATGACGTTACTGCTGACGAGTTGACCCTTATTAGTGACACCTTCAAACGAACTCCAATTTTTTCTTTATTAAAAAGGCATTTTGATTAGGTTTAATTATATGGCAATTATGAAAGCTACTGTAATTACTGAAACATACTTACTAATCAGAGTGTTTCTCTTTTTATTAGTTAAAAATCCCACTTGGGTGTTGCGGCCAGATAGAGGGGAGTAAACGCACCGACACGATGCAGATGATAACAAGTCTCCGTTTATTCACAACCTTTCAGTTACATTTATAGTTGTCTATTTCCTACCCATGCAATCACGCGCTGATCATGCATTGTTTGATTGGTTATCCCGCTATGTCCATGTGGCTAGCACGCACCTCTACTTGCTATATGATTGGCTATTGCTTACATGCTTTTTGGCTTTTACTCAAGCATTGTGTTCCTGCTATGCGGTTACAGCATCTGTACTTGTTTGCAAGTTTTAAGCTGACTTCTCTATTTTCTGGGCAAACTTTCTTGTTTCAATTGTCAAGGACAGGCCGAACAAGTTGTCCTTTACAGTTTGTTATAAACATGATCTATCTTCCAGAGGTCTGCTCCCACACTTGGGGAACTGATTCTGAATTTGGTTTGAGCTATCTTTAAAATGCAGATTTTTGTTATTGACTGGAATGTTTGTTCATAATTGTCTGCACGAAGTCCTGTGACTAGTGCCATTCTTGAGACATTACCCATATTTACTGTTCTGTAACAAAATTTTTCTTATAATCTACGATTTTATGACTGTACCCAGCTAGGGTCAAACCACCACAATGGTATTTTGACATCCTAAGCACCAGTGTTAGTATCAGAAGAATGTAAGTAGTAAAAAACCCTATACTTTCAAATCTGATTACTCTAAACATGTGATGGAATATAAAATTTCTTACATATCTTCTATCTTGTTCTCTACATTCTATTATCATTAAAAATCAGTTATGTCCCCCCTGAAGAGCAAATTATCTTCACAAGTGTTTCCTGCCTAAATAAAAAAAAAAAACCAAACCCTTGCATTTTCTCATCCTCTCTTCTTCAGACAGCACAGCAGTAGTTGTTGCACCAATTCTACAACATTTATACTTTCTGATTACAGTCAATATTTGGCAAAACCAAACTCAATAATAAATACTAGCTTAAGTCCTGCGGTTTGCTAGACATGGATGATTTTCCATTTGACCCTAGAAGGATCTTAGACCACAGAGCCATGGTCTACTTGCAGTGACCACTGAAAAAGCAAAAGAAATTACCCAACTTCAAGTCCTTTACAATTGTGTCTCTACTAGTAATTTCTTTATTTTTTTGCCCAGCACAGTATCAGATGCACTGAACAACCATGCCCTGTCACCACATTTAGGAGATTGTTACATGGTGAGATTTACTAACAACTTATCAGCACACTTTACATAGCATTTCTGCAATGTGATATTTAAAAAAAAAGTAATTAAGAAAAAAATAAATCACTTATTTCATGCAGACCATCTAACACCACTTTGTGTGCATTTGGCTTTGTATTTTACAGCCTTCCCCTATTTGTAAACGCTGTTTGTTACTATTTCTCTGTGCCTGATAAACCAGTCTCCAGGAACGCTGCTCTTGCTCACTCAACAGGTTGCTTTTGAAATCCTTCTGACAGAGGATGTCAGTTCTCTTTGAGCTGGTTTAGAAAGTAACAGACCCACGCTATTTTTTCAAGCACTATCAAGGCCATTGTGGTCTTATAGACTAAGATTAAAAAAAAAAATTCCAAAAGATCAGGTGAATCAGTACCTGTTGCTTCAGTTCATCACCAATTTTAAAAGCATTCTATACTTTATTTTGGGGTTTATTTATTTATTTCTCCCCCCCTCCCCCAAAAAAACATAGTCTTCCACCTGCTTAAATATAAAATAGGTTTTTAAAAAAATTAACTGTTTTAGACTGTTGGACTGAGATTTAAATTTAAATTTTATTTTTAAATTGCTTCCTCAGTACCAGGATGCCAATATTGCAATTTATAGTAAAAACAATCCAAATTGAAGTCAATTAAATGGATAGCACATTTTGTGTCTAAATCTCATCACCTTAGAACAGTGCTATTTAATCCTTAATAGCACAGAAGGCAAAGGATACAGGTGCAAGTTTTATGTAATACAAAGAATTTTATTCTCTGGACTTGTTATTCAACTAAAATGCTGAACTGTCAGTATCTAAGTGTCTTGTTTTGCAAACAAAAGTCCCAACAGTCTCTGAAGGACTATTTTACCTGTGGGGAGCACTATATCAAGATGAAAACATCGAAACCTGAGTGTATCTGCCCATAACTACACAGCCTAGTTCATAAAATACATGGAGGCTTATCAGAGAAATTTCAAACCAATGCTTTTACGCAGTTTAATTTTAGCATTTCTCCTTTTCTTATTCGTGGAAGAACTGTTTATTGTACCTAAAACTATGGTAATTAGAATAATTTTTATTACTGTGTTTATTTAAACATTAAGAAAGCTCTTACTTGAACATGATATAGTATTATGAATTGCACTTCTAATTCTTGATTAAGGGCATAAAATACACAGTTAAGCAAAGCATAACAGAGTTACATACGTGATATAAATGTGGGAATTTGAAGGTACCGTGCCAAAGGAGAAAACTGCTTCAAAACCATTAATCTCTAATGAAAACCTTGAGGGGAAGGGTGTTGAGGGAGGAGGTTACAATCTGTGATTCTATCACTCAACTAGGGGAGAAGAAACAGATGATAACGGGCACGAGGATCTGTATCGGTAACCACCGTTATTTTCAAACAGACCATTCAGTTGTTGAGAGCAAAAACCCCAAGGTAATACCTGCCTCAGTCTGGTGCTTTAGCCAACGTCACAACCACTTCATCTTCAGTCCCCACCATCACAATGCAGGCAGGTTCAAGCAGAAGCAAGGAGTCCTGTCCCCCCCACATTGATTTAACAGTGGGATCAGATTCCTCGAAGATTAAAAATCTTTCTAAAATCTAATGACCTAATCAAAATGTCCTTCTACAAACAAGATACTTGAACTTGTGGATATTAATTGGTGTAGACTACCCAATTCAAATTCATTAGATGTTTCTAAAACATCAACTGTGCACCTACTGCAAAATCAGTAGTGGCTGATAGGCCTGTATGGTATTCCACATCATTTGTAGCAGAGAATTTCTAATAGCAATAAAATGAAAAAGCTTCTCAGTCTAACTATATTTTATTGTAATAATTACAAACGCTGATTTTTTTAGAGAGAATAAAAAAAAATTAGCAAAAGTTTGATTTGTATAAAAGTAGTTATCCATTATTCTTTCACCATTATTTCTGTTCAAGTTGCAGAGAAAAACTACTATGAGAAGGTTCCAGATACCGATTTTAGAAGAATATAAATTTAAAAAATCATGCTGTATCAATCAGCTTCAGATCAAGAATTTCAGTAGCTTCTTTGAGCAGTTGCACAGACCAAATGGTGGTTTTGGGAACTATAAATCCCGCTCACTGACTTGTAGGTAATCCGCGTAACCCTACTTCTCCAAGTTCACTGACCTGATGGTAGATTTCATCTCATCTGTTTTTTCTTTAATTCTTTTAGTACACTCACATACTTTGTTGAGGAATCCTGTTTATTCAGAAGGTATTGCTTCTATTATTAGTATTACTTCTGTATTATTAATACTAGCAATAGTAACAAAAGGAAAGATCTGCAGGCACTGGGTTGAAAATCTAAATGGATATGGAGAGCTGACGTTATGGGACTCATAGAACTACCCCTCCTACCCAGCACAAGCAGGTGCAGGTGTAGACAGAGCAGACAGGCTCTCTGATAAAAAGGAGGTTTTCTTAGGTTTGATTTTTAAGACACACAAGACACAAAAAGACTGAAATGACAACATGGCCGAATACTCCTCTACGGGAATTTGTTTTGTGGAATCCCTTGTGTCTCCGTGCACAGACACCAGCCTCTATGGTCCAGAGAGTTGTACAATAAATAAGTTTGTGAGACTCTGGAAGACAGGGGGAAGAAGAGTTTACTTATCAGAAAGAAATGACTCCATCACTGGCACTCCATGCCAAGACAACGTTCAAAACTTTGCTACAGCATGAGCAGATGTCAAAGATAAAGATGTTGACCAGAATCAAGAGAAGAATAATGATAAAAGCACTCAAGGATGGAAAAGGAAACTGGTGGAGAAGAACTAGTAAAGCTGCGTTTAATTTATTGTGAAATGTCATAAAGAAGACATTTTAATTTGGTGCAGAATGACAGAGGGGAAATTTAGCAAGACCCACATCTGCTTTTCTGTCCTTCCCTGTTAGAAGGCAGCACTGTATTTGTACAGGTATGCAAACTCACCCTGTTACGTCTCGTAAAGTTATGAAACAAGATCTTTGTGATAGGAACTGGCAGTCAACAGTGTTTACAGTTTACTTGTTTGCATTTCTGATTATCATGTAGCTACAGAAAGAGGACCTTAACAGAAAAAGATCCTGTGAAATAATTAGGTATAAAATCATCTAAATGATTAAAACCAACCAGATACAGCTCTCAATGTCACAAGAGACTAGTAACTACCTTTCCCAAAACTGCAAACTCGTAAGATTTTTAAAATCTGTTCCCCAGGTTTATAATGCCATTAAGACTTAGGTGACACAAAATTTAAACAAAAAGGACAAAAACTCAGTGCTTTCTCCATCTGCAGTCCAACTCTGACATAGACCTGTGAAACCAGATTAAACATTCAATAAGCAATGCAATCTTCATAATAGTAATTATTCAGTATCTAAGGGAGCAGGTTTGTACTAAAATGCTCAGTGAGGCATCCTCCTAACAAGATTCTGATTAAAAAATGCACTCTCATTTTGTACCCCATCTCAAAGAATATTCTGGAGAATTAATTAAAGTCTTCAGAGGACTGAAGTTTCAGACAGACATTTCAGATTTTTTTTTTAAAGGAAAACAATTTTGTGGCACAGTTTCTTTGCTCTTAAGTATTATCTCCATTATTTCATGTAATCTGGAAGTTCAGAGGCTGGGGAAGTATGAAGAACTTAAAATCTGCTTTATTTCAGATCTTTTTTAGTCTCTTCATTAGGAAAACATGCAGAAAAAGTTACTGACTTCTGCATTTTTTTGAAACTAACATTAATAGGTGTTTTTAATGAAGGTGCTGTAATGTTTGTTTCCGCATATAACAAACCTCATGATAGGTTCTTTCCTGCTTTAAATGAGATGTGTTACTTTCCCTGAATTAATTTTTTACTTCTTTCCTACAGGGAATAAAACGTGAAACTGGATACTTCAAAATCAGCATCTAAACTGAGAGCAGCCTACTGCTCAAGTCTCCTTGGCTATGTTCTGCTGGATAAAAGCAGTCCCTGATGACTAATGGCTCTGACTGCCTTTATCATGATGCTTATTCTACTCAGGATTTATTTTTGGAGAGAGCTTGCTGAGGTCCAGAGCTAAGTCACAGAACGAGCTGACGCTTAAGTACTACCGGCAGTCAGGAGATCAGTGTGTGAGCTAACTCCCTGTTCCCAGGGGCTTTCTCTAGGCAACACAGAGCTACCGGGAATTAAAGTCATTTTGGTGTTGAACAAATTCTGCAGAAATTCTGTGGGAGATGAAAGTTGTACACACAGACTGATAAACCTTCAACTATATAAAGCAGTGATACAAGTATATGTGCCATTGCAGAATATTTTGTTTCCAACAGCCGTAAGACATTGCTGAAAATACCCACATAGAGTGAAAAAGAGTATGGTGACTGGTTTGGATGTTGCACAGCAAAGAGGGGGTAGGCCTTGAAAGCCGCATTACATTCAGCTGACAAGGGGCGGTGGGGGCACTGCAGCCTGGCCAGACTTTAGGGATGGCTTTGTAGCAAGGTATAGGAAGGTTGCCTGTCGTCAGCCAAACCAAACAGCCCCCTCCACCCCGAGGGGAGAACAGGCTGAAGGTTTGGCTTATGCATTTGTGTGCTGTGGATGCAATGATGTATGAGGACTTCCCTGTCACCCCTCAGCAACTTGCTGTGGTGGGAAGCAGGAAGTGCTCCAGCTAGGTTCTGCAAGACAGTCACAGGCTCCAGGAAACACTGCTGCTCGTCCCAGTCCTGCCCCTGCTGCCCATGGACCTTAGAGATGGATGGATGGATGGATGGATGGATGGATGGATGGATGGATGGATGGATGGATGGATCTCACAATGAATGGAATAAAAAAGACAGAGGATCTGAAAAAAGTCCACATTTGCTCAGAAAAAGTCGATAGCATTTAGATTTCTGAAATAAATTATTTCCTGAGGCATTTTCAACTTCACCTATAAAAAGTTTCATGACTCTTTTTCCATAACAAAGTGGGAAATGAGGTGATATAAAGATCAGCTGATACACATTCTGCAGTTTCAGTAGGAACCACTCTGAAACAGTCAAATAAATTCAGTATTTTAATTTTTTTTAAACACAAATTCCTTCTAGATTTGAAATTCTTTTAACAAGTATTTTAACTGCATAATACTTTTACATATTGCAACTGCTTAATGAAATAGGGATTTGAAACATGAAACCTGTATTCAGAAGGTATCAAAAATGAAGAAAGATGAGGAAAAAAATATTCAAGATGTTCTTTCACAGTCCTGGAAAACCAATGCTCATCTTCCCTATGAAGGAAAACAGTACTATCCTAGTGTTACAGAAAGGTAACACTTACCTTTTGACTATGCAGTAAAACAAAGTCTCTTGATGGACAGACAAAAATGAAGTAAACAGTAAGGCACACTGTCTAATGTATGCTGCTCTTGTTCTACATACAGCAATGCCAACAGTCTGAAGAAATCCAAATCAGTAGAAATGGTAATAAAAAAATGCTGCATGTATCAGAAAATTTGAAATTAATAAAACCTCTGGAATACATCTGATAAAACCTCACTAATGTAAATTTTTTCGTTCAAAAATAATAAAAATACTTTAAGCCTAGAGCAGAGATAATGACTATCATATGAAGAATAAATCTTTGCGATTGCTTTCTGGTTGAATGAAGTATATCTTTCAACCAGATACACTGTTCCTATCTTCAGAGCAAGGTATGGATGAGTATATGCAGAAAAGTGCATGTTCATATATGTCTATAAATATAGACAGATATATATAGACACACATAAATATTTAAGTACACAGTGGTATTCTTGATAGTGGATGCTTTCCACCCATACTTAGAATGTCCATATTAAAAATGAGTAATGAAATTATTATAAGTAATTGAGAACTAATTAAAGCTTCAGCATATAATTATACATTATACTATGCATATTCTTAGTACAATGATTATCACGCTGGTTTCTTACAAAGGTCTTAAAGATTGTTAGCAAGATGATTCTGTAGTCCTAAAGCTGCAATATCCCAGTAGCTACAGATTCTTCTTTTCTGCAGGATTTATGTGAATGAGGAAATGGTAAATAAATTAAAAAAAAACCACAAAAAAACCCCAACAGATTTTTCTAGAGTTACTGTGTTATTTCACCTTCTTAGGGATCTATACGTGACACTGTAGAAAGGAACTTGTTTTAATGTCTTCTATGGTGGGTTTTTTAGGCATAACCATAACGCTAAATATTCTCCAAGTAGTTTGGGTGGCTTTAATAATAGTATTTTTGCATTTCTTCATTAAATCACTATATTTTTAGCCTTAATTTTAATGTAGTTTTTAGCGTACATTTTCTAAACACTAAGAAATAATTCACTTACATATGAATACTACAAAAAAAAACTACTAAAAACTAGGAAAGATTTTAGAGGCATCATCGGTCCCCATCATAAGCAATAACCACAGCACAATTACTCAGTAAGCTGGGTTCACAGCTGCTCTCCATCATCGAAGGAATGCTAAGCAACAAAATTTACACTGATAAATACAGCATTCCATTTATAATCTAATTGAGCTGTATCATCCAGCTTTTTTTTTTTCTTCTTTTAGAAAATGTAGGGGTCCAAATCTGGCCAACAGAGGTTCTTTCTTGAATCTCAATACTCTTTTTTGCTGGGGAAAAGGCAAGTCAAAGCAAGCAATCCTCAGTCAGAGACACCGAGTATGCATACAGCTGAATCTCACATTTTATATTTTTTCCATAATCTGCTGGTTGGATAGGAATCAAATCCACAGCAGCTGAGAAAATTTTAACGAGCTAAATTATTTAATGAACAAAAAACTTAGTACAATGCATATGAGTAGCTTAATGTTTAAAGATAGCAATATAAAAATGCATCTTCTGATCTCTGTGTACAGTAGAAGTAAAACAGAGTATCAAAAGAGCTTGGTACGTTTTAAATCTGAGTATATCTGTCTGGTTAGCAGTAGTTTTATTTGTTGTTTACCCTATTTTAACTCTAATTGTGTCTCATTTAATCGAAACAGAATACAAATAGCAATGCTGGAAAGTGTAACACTAGTGAAAACCAAAACATTTGCAAGATGTTCAACAGCAGTCAATTACACTTTCTTGTTCTTCACAATTGCATCATTCTTCTAGTATTAGGTGAAAAAAATATGATATTGTCACTGCAGGATCTAACAAATACAATTAGGATTAAATTATTCTCACTTCAGTGACAGCTCAACAGAAAAAAACTGCATGTGTTTGGATTACTACAAGCAGGCTGAAATCAATTAGAATTGATCGGCGATAATATAATTTTCAAAATTATCAAAGAAAAAAGCTGCAGAAGCTTCCAGCACCCAGAGTATTCTGCCTAGCCCTACTGATCTTAGGAATGCAAATCACTAAGTATCTCATTAGTTTACACTTTGATTTCACTCTATTGCTTTTTATATGTCAAACTATGTACTGGTCAGGATGCTCCACAAGATGCCTCAACGCATACCTAGGTGACTAATTTTCAGAAATGTTACTCAAATTATGGTTCAAAAGAGTTATAGTCTTCATACTTAACTTAAAATACCAGTACCATTCCAGATGGTACTTTGCAGTGAGCATCTCTCATCAGACTGGTGTAGTATTTAAATGGTTTGGAAAAAAACACCCCAAAGGAACCCCTAACGTCTTACTCTAGTCCAGGCTCAGTTCGGAGTCAGATTATCACATGGGAAACACAGAAATAACGTGCCTCTACACGTGCACCCCTTTCCCAAGAATCCTGGGAGAACATGAATCACATCAGCCTTCTGATGACCAAGTCTATCACCCGAGAGTCTCCTGCCATTCCTCTCTCTTCCTTATTCCTGGTGATCCCCTGACCCCTTTACGGTGGTCTTTCCTGTTAAATACTTCAGAAGAGCAACACTCAAATATTCTTAGGCTGCAGTTGGCTGTATTTAGTGTATAGCTTCTTCACTCCTGACTAGATGCATAAAGATAACCTTTGGGAAAGCTAATCTCAGCCTTTCTGCAGCATTTCAAGTACAAGATAGATGGCATAGAGTTCTCCAGAACAGGTCACTTTAAGCTTCCAAGTGTGAAAGGGACTTGATGCTGTGCAGCATTTTGAAAGTGAATAGCTTCAGTTGAGATCTGAATGTACATTTGGAGGTGGGGGAGGACTGGGAGAGATGAGACAACACACCTCAGAGTCCTTTAATTTACTTCTGGATCTCAAGTGCTTGTTTACAAGAGGACAACATAAAAAAATGAACAAGATAAGAAAATAACTTTATAGGTATATATACATTCCAGATATTTTTTCCTATGCCATGCAAATTCATTGTTAGGAAAACTCAGCAAATCAAATCATTTGAGGTAGTTCAACAATAATTCCCACATAAATCCTACTCTTATTTTATATGCATAGAAAAGAGGAATCTTTGTAACCAGAGTTCACTGGCTGCTAATCACACGCTTTTATTAATAATATAAGAACCAAAATAGAAGCAAGGTGCCTAAATACATACATAGCCTTTGCAATTTCCCTCAAGAGGTCAGGCAAGAAGCAGCCTCACTTCCTTCATTGCTCTGAAGACAAAAGTCTAATCCCCAAGTCATGGAAGAGCTGGAGCAAGGACAGATTAGTTGAAAGAACCATGGTCTGTTCTTTCAGACATGTGAGCATCCTCTGATGCAGTGTGACCAAAGCCAAAATTGAATCAACTCATGACCTGCAGCTAGGACAACCTGACTACAGAGCAGACAGCTGCTGGAGTTACCCCACCATTTCTCTGAGCAGGACACTGTCATTAGCTCATGATTGTTCAGGGAGCAAATGTAAAGCTCTGTGACCCATCTACAAACCCCCAGGAGAAACGTTCCTGCTGCCAAAAAGCAGGAGCCCAGCACCAACTGAGACATCCCGGCATGGGGCTCAGACAGGTGCTGACGGCACACTGAGCCATGAGCAGCTCTATTTCCCTTTAGACTGAGAATGGGATGGAGGAGATGCCGTCATTATTTTCAGACCTGACCAGGCTAAACAGTGGAGATGACTGACCAGAAAGAGAACCACAAAGGAAATAAAGGAGAGGAAAAAAAAAAAAAAAGTTAAGAGCAGGGAATAACAGTGCCCTGGATGCTGCCTTGGGAGCTTGCATACTTATAGCCATATTACAGACTGCACAGATAGAAAAGAGGACAAGTGACCAAGGATGCATTTGCTGATGCACAAGCCAAAGCAAATTTCTGGCAGACTCAGCCTTTTTCAGGCTGTACTGAAGAAACACAAAGTGGAGCAGCAGCTGTGCTTTCCTTTGGGGATGCTGAAAAATACTTGTCTTGGATAACGCACTGGACTAATTTTGATAACCAGGGGAAACAAATGGAAGTGGTATCAGTAGTAGCTTGGTTCCAGCATCAATGCTTCGAGTACTTTACATCAGTATTACTAATAGTGCTAGTTTGGGTAAGCTCAGAAGGACACAAGGCTGAAATTTAGTAAGTATTGTACTAAAACAAGGAAAGGCACCATATGACCTGCTCTCCCTTTCACAACTGTGCTGGCACTGTGTAATTTTGGCAGATACATAAAAGCTTTCTGAATTATTCCATTTCCATGAACATCATCAGGAGATGATGAACATTAAAA
>VXBZ01011609.1:0-100495 GCA_013399135.1 Heliornis fulica | reverse complement strand
AAAAAAAAAAAAAAAGGGAGCTACTGCCACAGAATATTCCAGGAACAATTCTCATACAAAGACTTAAATTCGACTAATAACAAGACAGATTTGAAAGATGCAGATAGAAGCAGAATACAAATCAAACTCGGATACCTGAAAGTGTGTAGTTTATTCCTGGAAAAATGGTTACTCTCAAACAAATGGTCAAGAGCTATACACTTTTACTTTAACGAGAAATAGTATTTACAGTTCTTTATTTTTAAGTAAAATCTGTGAGCATTGTGTCCTCTATCCAAATCTGAGTGCAGAACAATAGCTCTACCTGGCACTGGAAAGGAGTTGAAAAAACATTTTTGAAGGAAATTGGCACTCCTAGGTAAGCATATGTAGAATTTTAATCTAAAATAATAAAAGGCATACATTACTTGTGGGATTTTAAAATCTAGTATTTTATAGTGGAGGAATTGAAGATTTCCCTTTCAGCCTTTATTCAAAGCTGTGTGAAAGCAATTAGAAGTTTTTTATGAACAAAAGTGACAAGTTAAATTGAAATAACTTAAAAAAATGGCACTACAATAACACTGAAAATAGCTTTAAAATTCAGTAGACATTTGTCAAAATTAACAGCCTGAGTTTAAGACAAGATGACTATGTTGGAGTTATTAGGGAAACACTGGGCAATACAAACATGTGTTTTGAGAGCAGTAAGCAATACAAATGGCAGAAGGTTCACAAATATTTGAAAATACAATTATGAAAAAAATAGAAGAGTCACCAAAATCAAAGCCTCAGACTTAAAAATCCTGTCAGTTCTTACTAACCTAAATCACACAGTATCCTATGTGAAATGAAATCCAATCTCTTCATGGAACTGTTGTGATAGTTGTTCTGATATTGGAAGAAAAAGAACAGTACAGCTCTGAAGGAATTCATTGCTGCATCACACATTAAAAAAAAGCTTAATACGTGAGAGCGGAAACACGTGTCTGTGTTTGCTGAATGTTTTTTAATATATTTTCAGAGGACCTAATACCAATAAATATGCCTCTAAAAATATTGATTTATTGTCATTATTGTGTATTATTGTCGTTATTGTATTCAGTATTGTCATGGGTTTCTATAGTATATAGTAAAAGAAACAGTGAGATAAAAGAATACTAGCCAGCAAAGACAAGTATAAGATTTTACCCTTCTCTGGAGTCACATTCAGACAAATTTAAATATACTACTTTAATTATACACAAGGTTTCTAAGGCTGTAAATACATTTTCTTTATGGCAACTCCTGTTTCTAAATAAAATATTCAATATAGTCAAAGTTTTCTGTTTGCTATTTAATCCCACTAATTAAGAGTAACCAATTATCATTTTTATGACAATCTGGGGAAGCATTTATTGATAACTGGGCCTAAGGCCACTAAGCATTTCTTTCTAAACGGACTTGGACCAACTTACTTCAAATTTATATTCTTCCAATCCACTCCTGCAGTTCATTAAGTGACCAGGCTATTTTCTGATTCCTGATTTCTCCCCCACCAGGACAGATGTCGGCTATGTTTTCCTATTATGTCCCCAACACATCTGCACATTCAAGTTCATTTGTTAAGACTAAATCGCTGTAACTCTTCCTCCCTCACCCTGACAGCACGTTTCACTCTGCGCTTACCTCTTCAGAACACTACTGTAAACATCATCTTCCACATGGTTTTTTGCACGCAAACTTTTTCCTCCTTCCCTCCCCCTCTGTAACATTAAATATGAGCACCTTGTCTTCATTAAAGCTGCTCGTGGTCTCCCCAGGTTCACTTCTCCCAGGCTGCTAATGACTGCTGTATCTAGCTGTCTTCAGATAGCAGCCCTCAATGCTATGCTGTCACCTTGCCAGCTGGGCACTTTTGCGCTTCATTGCTTCATAAGCATCTGAATAACTTCATCTTTATTCCTACTGAGGAGCTCCCTCCTTGTCCATCAAGTCTGCAAGTTTTTTGCTGGAAAAGCTAATTCTCAGTTAGGACTGTAGTCACTGCAGTGCCCCACTCCTCACAGGCTCCTTGCGTTCCTTTGGTGTCTGCGCCCAAATGGACAGGAAGTGTCTTCTCCAGAAAACTCTTGGGACAACTTTTACATACTACATAGAAAACCAGGTTTTTGTTCTATCACTGGAGCCCTTGGTTAATATAAATAATGCAGTGACCTAACATGGTATGGGATATTACTACTTCATCATTTATTTTCTTAGTATTGATATATCTTCAAGTAATACCACTATTTATTTCCTGGCAAACAGAAACCATTTGGCTTCTTAATTTTATTCCAATTACTCCACCACACTACCCAAGCCATAATTCCCTCCAACAGCGATCAGTTTGCATTGTCTCTCTTCTGAAACAAACCTCCTGCTAAATTTGAAATCCTCTATCCTCTTTCCCTCCAGCTGCTGGCTAAATCAATACTGTAATAGATGTACTCTCAGTAGAAAGCCGCCTCACTTTTGACACTGCAATTGCCCGAGCGCACGCAGGCAGCTTCGGTTCCCTCTTGTCAAGCCCAATTTCACAACACCGTTGACCTTGTAAAGCTGTAGATTCCTGGAGCTGTTCTGTGATCTTCCTGCATCAACCTCCAGGCTAACAATGTACATTAAGATAAATTCAGCCATGATAGATAACATCAGTTTGAACTGTTTCATTGTTTGAATAATTCAGGCAGATCCTTTGTTCTTTTTCCTACAACACCATTTCAATGCCTTTGGAGGGGGTAAGACTGATGAAGAGTTTTTAATGTAAAACATATGGAACTCCTTTAATTAAGATTCCAGTCTTGCCAGAGACTCTGTGGGGTACCCTGCTGAAACAGAGGTGTGCATAGAAATACTGTTTGTAAAATTTTACCTTGCAACTTAAAACTAGCACCACTACATTTTAATCTAATTTCTGTGAAACTGAAAAGGAAAATATTAATATTTTCACATTTCCATTACCAGCACGGCATTTGATAAAGTTTCCTACAGATTTTGCCAGTATTCAAAAGACCACCCATTCTTCTGCCTCAAAACAGCTTTTTAAAATCTACCAGTCATGTTGGATGCTATTTCTATCACATTACTGGAATCTGTAGGATTTTTCAGTCGTGAAGTAATTTTATGGCAGAGTCTGAAATAAACGTTAACGTCCTAGCAGTTAAGACCAGTTCAGCACCAGTAGGAGTAAGTCAAAGAAAGATACCGACACTCAAGACATCGTGTTTGTATAATGTTTCTTGACTTTGCTGCCACCTGCAGCAAAACACCAGATAAAAGCCCAGTTTAAGTATTTCTGTCCTATCACTGCTTTCCAGTCCCTCCTCACTAATGGAAGGTGCTAATTTTCAAAGTTTATGTGGAACTGATAGCAGAGGGTTGTTTCTAAACTAATCCAGAACTTTCNGGGGGGGGGTGGGAAGAAAAAAAATGTATTGGAAGACCGATACACACGTTTATTTCACTAGATCAAAAATGACTTGAAATAATTTAAAGTTGGAACTTGTATACCTACGTATTTATTTAGACATTTTCTTAACATACAGTTAAGAAATTAAATGCTCAGTAGAATGAATTATTTAAATGAATCTAAACAGAACAGTTCAGATGGACGGGACCTATAGTGATCATCTAGTCCAACTGCCAAACATACAATTTTTGAAAAATAGCAGTAATATATGGATGCTTTTTAACCATGAAGTCACAGATAAAATCCTTACAATACTAGTGTTTGGTTTAAGTCTCACTGGAAAAAAATATTAACACTATAGAGGAAAAGCAGATGGTGCAGCATTAGTGTGCCTTCACTTGCTCTTCTCAGCATCACTTGGAAAGTACTATTTGATGTATTTCCAGTACTATTTGATGTATTTCCAGTTTCTTGAAGACCATATTTTGTGGCTACCAGAGTGAAAAGCAACCAAGCTCAAGTAAAACAAGAGCAATATATAAGCAAGTTATCTCTCAAAGGGGCAACAGCCTTGAAGAACTAGCCAAGGTTTCTGTCTCCACCTTTGGTGAAAAGGTCTAACAGACCCATTTATCATGATAAAAATACAGGGTCTTGCTGTTTGGTTTTTTTTTTTTTTTTTTCTTTTTAACATAACTTGAATAATCATTCAATTTTCCAAGGGGCCTTCTTTTATCTCCTGCTTCTTAGAAAACTTTTCTGACAGGTGAAAAGATGGTCATTAATCACCTAATATGTAGTCAACCTTCATCACAGGTCACTGGAATTCACTGTATGTGAACACTAATAGAGCATTATAATGTATTCACTCCCTGCTAACCACAGTGTATCTATCTACCTTCTCTTCATGCTTGAGGTCACACTGATAATATCGGTCCTATGCTTCATAACCTCTACTGAGTTCTAGTAGGAACTGGTTGCGACTTTACATCACTGTCCTAATTTATAAAGCAACCTATATGAAAAAAAAAATCATATTGTGTCACCTGTGTCCCCCCAAGCAGTGCAGATGACAAAGATCAAGTTATGGTATCCAAGACTAAAAAGCCTAGTTATAGAACAAATAGTTTTCCTTAGGAAACAGAATAATCTACTCTTTTAATGCTCATCCCCTCATGAACTGCTCTATTTCAAACTCCTGCCATGAATGGTTCCATCAGAAGGAAGCTCTATAAACCAAAGCCTGACCAAGAAAAGAAATGCCAGAAATCATGCACAGTCCACTGATGATTTCAGAACTGCTGTTAAGGTTGTCCTGGGTGACATCTGTGAGAAGCTGCTAAAAGCTTCCCCCGTGTCTGAAAAAGCCAATGCCAAAAGCAGCTCCAAGACTGATCCACCACTGGCCACGGCCATCAACAACAGTAGTAGCACCTCTAGGATAACAGACTTAGGAAAGAGGAAAAAAACCTGCTTTGCAACAACTGCAGCTGCAGAGTAGAGTGAGAATATGGGAGAGGAACACCTCTACAGACACTAAAGTCAGTGAAGCAGGGAGACGAGGTGCTCCGGGCACCAGAGCACAGACTACCCTGTAACACCTGGAGAAGACCATGGTGAGGTAGGCTGTCCTCCTGCAGCCCATGGAGGATGACCATGGAGCAATAGTCTAAGACCATGTAGCTGCACAGTGGTTCTCCTCAGTTTAATTTATCCTATGAAATATTTACTAAGGGGAAAAAGGAAAATCTCCAGCTTCATTTGCAGATCTTTCACCAGGCAGATTTTTTATTGTTTTGTTTTGGGGTTTCTGTATGGGTTATGGGTTTATTGTTTGGTTTGGGGTTTGTTTTTTGGATTTATTTTTTTTAAGACTGAACACAACCGACATTTAGTTGAATATTTTTCTTCCACACTAACCTTTGTCAAAGAGACAGCTTCTAAGGACAATAAAGGCCTTTGACTGCATCCACCACTCTAAACTGCTGAGCAGAAGTCATAAAATACTGCACAAAGACCCCAGTTAGTATTGTAGCCCTACTAGGCTCTGTGTATAGGCATATATAAAAATATGAGCACCCTGAGTTTGCAAGCTCATCCTATCTGTAGAAGATAGTTTAACTCTTTAGGCATAAATCCAGATTTGCTTTCGAACTAAAATAAAAAGCAACTTCAGCTAATCTCTTTGGTCTCACACAATGAACTCCTGCCAACTTATAAATGGTAGAGCTTCAAAAATCATATAAGGGAAAAAGAGACTATGAACTCAGTACTGGATCTGGATTTTCATCCTGAAAATTGTATGATGCAAGCTGAAGGAGGAGAAACAGCACTTCCATGGAAACACATACTGAGACAGGAGAGAGCAGAGAGCCAACAGTATTTTCTCTGCTGAGCCTGCAGAGCCCCTCACAGAATTAGGTACTAACTAGAGGAGCTGTTGTTCCCATGGGATCCTGGTGTATCTGCTGCTCAGACCCAGTGGGACCCTCCAAGCACCAGATGTGTTTGTGCTGGGCATAGAGATGCAAGTTGGATGCTCACCTAAATCATCCCTAAGTGAATAAGTTCAGCTTTCAAAATAAACGTACACACACACAAAAGAATAATGCAATTCAATTTATGCTGATCTCTAACATGTTCTTAATACCAGTTTTCAAATAAACTCATTCATTGAAATAACAAGAGAAAAAAATCTACCGAAATGTAGCGCAAAAGAGTTGAGAAATTAAAACAACACCTGTTCTCATTTCAGTCACTACCAAGGAATTATGCCCACTCTAGAAAAGAACATTAAGAAACATTAAAATTGGCAGGAAAAGACACAAAGTAAAAGCTTTATTAATGAAGACAGAGGACATTCTGAAATTTTTTTTTTGTCCCTTAAATATTACAAAATACAGAGTAAGAAATTAAGAAGGAAGGTGTTCAGTCAAGAAATCTAATAGAAACACAGCTATAGAAAACCGTATCCAGACATCCTTCGTAATTCAAAGCAAAACTGTACAGAATTAAAGGACAAAAAAAATGAACCTCCTGCTTGCTACGCTGTTCTTATTTTGTGTCTCAATGGGAAGAGAATGACAGATGGAAGTATAAAGTATGTTTACTCATATCAGGCCTTTGATATGCAAATGCTTGTTCTGAAAGAATGAGAAATACACTGACCAGCAGACATCCCCTCAGAAGAGGAGCATCACAACCTGAGGGAGAAGAAAGATAAACACTCCTTGATGGATGCATTATGAATACTGACTACGGCAAGCTCTGCCACAACACTTTCCTGAGGGAAGTATTATGTCTTGAAATGTAACATCTTGACAATATTTAAATGCAAAGAGTGAAAGAAGAGTGAAATATCTCAGGGACACTACTAATAAACACAACAGTGTCACTCACTCGTGTCTCTTTGACCACCACCCCTTACCTCCCTGCCTTTTTTTTATTATTATTTTCAGCACACCAGTAATTCTGTTATATAACTCCTAAGCCAACACCAAGAAGAACTAACTTCAGCCTCAAAAGGTCTGTCTCGAGAAATTTCTTTTTAGGCAATGGAGACATCCACAGGTTCAAAGGCGATCTCAGTACATCGTGTTCAAGTCCCACTCTGAACCCCTGGCTGGTGGAGACAAAGTGTCTCTGTTAGCTGTCCCGAGAACCGGTGAGACTGGCCTCGCTCTCCCACCTTCCAACACTGCACATTCCTGACAGCAAGCCTACAAATATCAACAATAATTTCAAACCTGATCCAAACTGCTTCAAAGTTTGTGACCTTAACAAATAGCTGCTAGTAAGAAAGCTCTTGCTGCACCTCTGCAGTGAAGCCACAATGTTATTAAAGCACACTCATCGACCTCCTTCCCAGAGGTTAAACCCGCTGTTTTCCACCCTGCGACAGGACAGAGTTTGGATGCGGAATGAAACCTCCATGAAACCAGGAGTACAGCAGTATGGCATCAGTTCAGAACCAATAAAAAAATTACTTTAAGAAATGTAGCAGAGATTAAACAATACCATTTTTTAGCTGATGATTTTAACAAGGTATTAAGCACAATTAGCTCACTAAGGTGGGAAAGCCCCAAACAACAGCACTAACTACCCTTATATTTAATATACTCTAACTTTAGTGTATGAATTTTTTTTAAAGGATTCATTATTTTCTCCAACCATCACTAGCTCAGAAATCTACTGCAGAAGAAAAAGATTTTTCCTAAGTTATCCCTTTTTCAAGAAACCTGCCACATCTAATTGCTCACAGCAGAACTGAGGTCACGCATTTCTCTCAGTTACAAGTCCTTTAGGAGAAAAAGGAGCTATTATTATTTTAATAGCTTTCTCATGGAGTTTTCTCAGTAATGACAGCTATTGTAACCGTTTGTTTGCTCCTCAGAGCACCCATGTTTCATATCTCTGCTGTAGTCCTCTTGAAAAACAAAATGAAAAACCCCCAAAGAAAACAAAACAAACCACTACACACCAAAAATCTTTAGAAAGCACAACCCCACACTCCTCAAATGAAAAAACTGATGCAGAAAGACCTTGGAGAATGTATTATGTGGAAAAGTACTGATGTTCTGGAAGTTAAACCCCAAAATAAACACTACATTAATATCTTTAACATTCTACTGGTCATTTCTGAAGTACCAGCAAAGTCTCATTGTGCTCTTACCCTTGAGTTTCAGGTCAAATTGCTCTGCTGATGCTACTAAACATTTAGGTAAAGATAAGTAAGGCACAGGTATAAAAAGCCAATCAAATACCAATTACTTACATTTGCTTCACTAGTAACTACACCATGGGGTTTGTTTTTTTTTGGATGCAGGCAACTGCAAAGATTACCAAAGACAGAGATTTAGTCAAAAATCAATAGATCGCTTTATAGCTACTGTGCCTTCATTTTTTTCAAGCTTACCTAATTTATTTCTAAGGAGTAGGGAAGTCCATAAATCAGAAACAAAGACAAGAGTTTTAAGGGTTGGCTTGAAATAAAATCTTTTTTTTTATTATTATTACACACAATACCTTTTCTGCTAACTGTAAATATTACTGTCCAGTAGATTGCACCATCGCTTGCTACTCCTTACAAATTATAGCATTTTTTATTGCTATGAGACTGGATAATACTCTATAAAAAGACCTAAAACAAACCTAAACATTTTAAATCCAGGTGTCCATGCTGTGTATTAAATACTTCTTTCCTGATCAGGAAATCATTTCACAATACATTTACGATGCAGTAGCTCCCAGCTATGGAGAAGTAACTTCACGCTAAAGAGTCAGTACCACAAGTACCAATCTCTGCTACAGGGATTTGGGGATCAGAGACGCTGACTGGTCGGATCTGACAGAATAAAGCAGCAGAGAGACTTCAGGTGCTGAAGTGCTGGCAGACCTTGCTTGGACACTGGAGCATTAGCAAAAGGAGGAAATGAGCAAAAAGACTGGTAAATGAATAAAAGGTGTGTTGACACTGTAAATTAACTTAATTCTCCATCTCACTTCTAGACCCTTGGCCATCCCCAACACATATGCAAGTTCCCTCCAGGTCTTTCCAAGACAAAACCCCAGTGCGCTCCTGGAAGGTTTTTACTGATGCTGCTCCAGGGTGGGGGGTGGGGTGGGTCTGTGGCCACACTAGCCACCTTCTGTGGTAACTGTGATTCAGCACCTTGCTTCTCTAAGATAGCAGAGACACCCAGATAAGATCATAGCGAAACATTGTCTGCAGGGGACCATCTCCCAGTGGGCAGCTCTGTCATCCCCTCTGCCTGCCTCGTTGGTACACAAAGAAGGGAGGGAGATGGGCCCATTGAATCATGGATACACATTTCTCAAATGCATTACCAGACCCATGCCAAACTGGTACCACGCAGGCACAAGAGCAGTATGGTACAAAAGCAAGTTTCTTCTTTGTACCTTTTTCTGCTTACAATACTGTCACACAGAAATTTATTCTAATCCAAAGCTCACAGGGCAAAAGCAATCTCAACATGGCCTTTTAAAATGATGTGGTTAGTTTGGGATCATTAGACTAGGCAGTGTGTCTTATGATGGCTTATTTTGCCTACAGACAGCTTGCAAGCCACAGTTTTTACATTTACTGTAAAGAAGAAAAGATTTTATCTCTCTATAGGCTATGGTGATTAGCGTGACCTGTATTTTTAAAACAACAGAATGGCCACAGAGAGTAATCCACAATTATTTGCAGATTTTTTTATTTACTTTGTGATTATTTCTTTTTCTACAGTTATCTGGAACATGAGTGGTGGTTTTAAAATTTTCTTTGATTTAGTCAGGCCACCTTTTCATTTATCGGAAGAATTCCTTTTGTGCAAGGTTTCTCTATCCACTGTAATTTGTGTTACTGGATTTAAACACATCAAAAAGTCCTAGGTTTAAAAATACCATGACAATATAGTAGCATGTAAACACTAGGTGACTAGTATAAAACCGTCTGAACTGTCAGAATACATTTTTTCCTAAAATTTTGCTTCATATATTGCTCATTTATACTTTAAAATCCCCAAACTACATGAACAACTGCTGTGTAAGTATTATATATCACACTAATGGAGAATTATGAAGGTGGTTGTGCCTGCTGATCCCTGTAAGTGTTATCCTCCCTCTTACCTGAGCCCATACAAGTACTAACGGCTAAAGTTGATGACTAGAATTTTTTCTGACTGTGTTTGCACACACATAATTACTAAGTCAATCACTGATGCGATACGGACGTGCATGACCTTAATGGAATTTAGCCACTACTTTCTTTTCGAAACTATAAAAATTTCCCTCACCATCCCTAAATTATATCATCTTTCTGCCACCAAAGTAATTAAAAAAAAAAACCCGTCAGGCTCATAACTCAGAGTTACTAATGATTAAATGGCTTGATTCTGAAAATTCTGAGTTCAGTGTACAGTATTTTACATGTACACATCACTGCTGTAAGATCCAAAACTGAGTCTGAATAACATAAGTGGTAAAGAACAAGTGAGGCGTTTTAAAAGTTCATATAGTAAAGGACCTCGCTAAATGATGCTGATTTATCCTTAGGCTCATTCTAATTAGAAAACCTAGAGGTGCCAGCGTACAGCTGGGAATATAGAGTCTACCAAATTCAGCCACAAAGTCACACTGGATTTAGCAGATTTCCCAGTTTGAAACATGTACTGAACAGACTCTGGCTTATGACTCCTTGAAAGTAGTGTTTAACTTTGGAAGATGCAACTGGTCTTGTTTTTAGTTTAATCACTGAAGCTTTTAAATAACCCTTAATACAGACCAGAACCACAGAGCTACCCATAGATCAGAATATTCTTCAGTAATTTATTTGCAAGTCTATGCCATGTCTTTCTTGAAAGACCTAACGTCACCTCACTCCTGCTATCAAATCAAAGCCTAGGTTTCAGAGCTGCTAATATATCCCTAACCAGTTTTTGCACTGTAGATATTTACTGCAGAAAGTTTAAAAGCTCATAGTTCAACAAGCATTACCACACAAAGACGTGAGAAAGCATTTTCCCTCTCCAAGACCACCTGCTAACAAAGTGTACCTTTAGTGACAATCAAGCAACATCAATTACACATCATCCCATTACTCCATCCCACTATTACATTATTTGTCTTATTATGTTACGTTATGGTATAACTGATAGCGACGTCAGTGTAGGAGAGAGGATTGAGTTTTTACCTGGTTTAGCATTCTCCAGTGTTGTCCACTGCAACAGTTGCAGGTATACAGAGTTTAGGAGGGTGGCAAACTTCTCCCCCCCCCTCCTTTTTTAAGTTCTGCAACCTTTCTGCAAGTTTCTTACATCGTAGGTGGGATTTTTTTCCTTTGGCGGGTCACCTATATCTCATTCAGGCAATGAAGAAAACTCTCTACCGAAGAGGAAGGTTTTGCAGAGTTCTCTGAAGCTCCAGCTCATCTGTAACTATTCACAGATGTTACAGACAAGGGCTTGTTTCGTGCCTCCTCTTGTGGCAATTAGTCTAAAATTGGTAATACCAATTTGACAGACACAACTTCAGAATTTGGTGGTGGTTAACAAACACGATAGCTATTAACTCACTGACAGTTGCGTAGAAGAGAAGGACAACAGCAGCAGTAACCTGAAACAATTGCTCTGCTTTCCTTCTAACAAACTTTCCAGGGTCCACAACATCCATAACACACCAATTTGCATTCTGCACTAGGATTAGCACAGTATTCAGACTCATTACATAGATAAACTCATTACAGTTTTTTTCCCAGCTAATCTGAACCATTCTTCACAGGGAAAGTCTAGTGAAGTTTTGACAGAGGAGTCCAGCCAGCCTCCCCAGACTGACAAATAGCCATTCAGAGACCTCTGCGAGTTTAGAGCACTAAAAACATTTTTTAAAGTCTTCAAAAATCTTTGTAATGTGACCTTGTCAACATTGTGCCCATTTCCACATGAACATTATGAATGTAAACAAGTTTCTCTTCTGTCCTCATTTGTTTTTCAGTTAAACACAGTTGGTTATTTTTTGACCGTACATTAAAAAAGATCAATAATTTGTTTTTAGAAGACAATTTTCTGATAGAAGTGAAATATTTTGCCACAACCATGCAGAATACATATTAAAAAAAAATCACCAATATAAAGGTTACTTACAAGCCAGTCAAAAGAGAGTTTTGAGCTTTGAATGCTACAATAGCAATCTAATTTTTTAAAAACATATAATGTTGATGCAAAACTCTTAAGGAATGCTTTTTAAAATGCATAATGTAGAAGGAAAAAAAAGTCTTCTGATCTAAATTTCTCCCTAGAATTTTTCTTTGAAGACAATCTAAATTTTTATTGAGAACTGAAAAAGGTGTTTTGCAAACTTGAACTCCTTCACAAGACAGTATTCCTCTTACTAACTTGGTTTGTCACGACCTTTTACGGTAATTGTGTGCATAACGTCAAACAACTGAGATAAATATTCAAAATTATATCATTGCATAGCTTACAAACAGAAGTACACGCAGAGACAATTAAATGTATTATTCATTTACTGTGAGTCAAGGAATCCCTATTATGCTTTTGAAAACAAAGTGTACATCTCCTCCTACTCCTGGATTTGCCTTCACCAGCATCCTTAAATGCTACAAACCAACTTGGTCTTCAAGGCATTCCCCTCGGAGTCTCCTCAGGGTCTTTACTGCCTCCTTACTTGGTGTGACTTTGTAGCTTTTCATCATTCCTGTTCAATGTGTTGGAAAATTTATTCTGAGTTACAACTAAAAAATGCTGCTACATCTTTAACTACTATTCCAGTCTGTGATATCCCAATGAATCAATGTTAAAATTCTTTCTATTCCCTGTCAATGTATCTTGAACATACACATGTATGAGACATTTTTCCACAGTAATTCAATTTAATACTAAAATATGCTACATTTTAAAAAGCGCATTGTTTCCTCAAATGCTGCTTTAAAAGAACCGCACACGAAATGCGACAGGTGACTGTAACTGCAGATATAACCATTAAGAAGATCCTAGTCACCAAGTGAAGTAAGTGCTCCAGGACACTGGATTACATGTTAAGTCTGGGAGGTTTGCCTGCTCTCCCTGCCACTTCTTGCCTAAGCTGCCAATACAAATAGGTACTGGTATGTAAAATACTGCACATATTCAAATGACTTTTGAATATGAATTTTCAGGGTTTTTATCTTAACGAGTCATTTCTTTTCCTTGAAGACTGGTTTACAGTAAAACTAAAATCTAACGTCTGACTCTGCACAGAAGATATACTGCCATTAAATTTACTGTTCCACAGGGACTTTATTAGGGCCGCTACTGAACTGTGCATCATTTTAATTAGAATTAACACTTTCATCTTGTTTATGAATATATGTAAGATAAGCTCTGAAATATTTAACATCTGGGAATACCGTCAAGCTGTCACAGCAAAATTAAGACATTTCACATACATAACTCTTATTATATAATAGCCAGATACCAAATAACTAAACAGCCATTGTTAGCATTTGGAGTATAATCTCTCTATGCATACATTTCCATGTCCTTTGGGAATTTATTCATGCTTTGATCACTATCCCTTTGAAGCAATGCCTCTTTAAAGAAAGACATTTCAAGTGCAGTCCTTGACTCTGTTAGATGTCTCGCTGGTAGGTACAAGACCTATTTTACATAATTTATTCTACTGTTAGCAGACATATCCCTAGAAGGGCACAAGCTTACTGCAGTGGGTTGGTTCTCAAGGATCACCTTCCTTTGCAGAGATATTTACTTTGCAGGATAGAAAGATTCAGAGACATTACTGTTCAAAACACCACTGTCCCCAGATCAGTCACCTCTCATGAACACAAGTTTCTTCCCTGCAGAATACTCTTCTGTGATTTGATAGCACTCCCTAAACGTAAAATTAAGAGGGAAAGCAAGCCAACCAAGAAAAAAACAGAACCAAACAAACCCAAAACACAGTAAAAAAAAAAAAAAATCCCACAAAACCCTTCAAGAAAAGGGCTTTCAGGAAATCAACTGAAACACTATGGGACTGCCACTTTGAGATGTGGCAGACAGTAAGTCATTCTCTGTTTAGCCCTTTAGGTCAACATAGCAAATCCTATACATTAGCACTTGATTATGATAACTCTTAAAAATGATGGACAAATGGCAGGTGAGGTCTGGGAGGAAGGTAACAGTGTGGAGGTCAGGTCTGAGGTAGACTCTCTACCAGGTGCTAATGAGGGAACACAGGGAGCGCTGACCAGCAGCTGGTACCTCTGAAAAGAAGTGAGCCAAGGGAGACCACCAGCAGCAGAGATTGGCTCTTGCAATAGGGCCCATGGGTCGCCAGAGGAAGTTGTCTCCACAGGTAACTTGAGGCCACTTCACACCACCACCGAAATGTTGTCAGGGTATATTAATTCGAATGACAATTAAGAAGCTGCTGCAAACCATCAGCCATAACAGCACTGTTCAAAAATCCATGTTATAACAAAACATCCCTATATGGGAAGAGTAACATACAGCAACTAGTAATAATTACATTTAATTTCTTATATGCTACGTTTTCTTCCATACCCTTTCGGCCGGCACTAAACACCTAATAAACACCAACGTTCCTCTCAAATGCCACAAAACTACCCTGTGCCTTTGGACATCAGTGTTCAGCACACAAACGTACAACATCTAGATGTTGTAGCACAAGAAATCACAGATTATCTTTGTAATAACCATCTTTTTAAAAAGTGACCAACTAGTACTAGCCTAGTCTCATTCTTACAAGTCAACTATGTTTTACATTTAGAAAACATTTTTGTATTTTAAGTACATAAGAGAATACCAAAGCATGCGAAATCCTCAGTTAATAAGAAATTATTTACCTTTTAAGAACTTAACTTCTTGCCACACTACTAACAGTGCAGAACATTAAAAGACTATTTTACTAAAAAAAAACAAACAACAAACCATTAAAACAAGTGGAAAATAAGGTATGAGAGGCAGAAAATACCTGTAAGAGAATAGTAATACAAAAATAACCCAAACAACAAGAAAAAAAAAAAGAATGCAGAAATGCACTCTATCACATGCAATCTTTTTCATGGAAGTTGGCTGATACAGAAGAAATTGAGTACAAACACATTCAAACTTTAGGAGTTACAGTCTAAACAGCTCAATACCTGTTCAATAGGCATACTAAAAGTGTATCTTTCACATAGAAAGCATATAACTTTTTCCAGTTTGACTCTTCAAATTCTACAGTCAAGTTTGATCATTGATCACCACGTGGACTATTTCTTTATCTCTTTGCAAAGATTTATCTTTTAATCAACAACACACTGATAAACCTTAACAGGAAATTTTCTGCCAGAAAATTACCAAAAAGGAAAATGAAAGTGAGATCCTTGGAATGTACGTATAAATTTGTCACCAGAATCTTCCAAGGATTCCCCAACCAATGAGCTCTTTAGATACAATTCACTTGTTATATACTGTAATCAAACTACAAAGCATAACTTTTAGGAATTTTCTGGCTTCAGGTCATGTTTTGGGGTTTTGATTTTAAATCATTACAGCATTGTACAGAACTACACAAAATGCCTTTTGAGTACATAAGCGAGATTATTTGAAAAGATCTAAATTACATGAGATGACAGCTAAGGTGGAAAGCAAGATTTGAGAGAGAAAAAGAACATAAAAATACATACACAAACACCAATCACACTGATTCTGAAAAAAACAGTATGAGCAAAGGAGCAAGTTGGAAGTACTGGTAGCTGTTCAGCTGTATTTGTTCAGAGTACACCGGTGTGGGAACCGAGATGCCTATGAAGCAGGAATATTCTACAAAGTAGGTCAGTAAAAGGTAACAGTGACAACAATGCAATAGAGTAGGTAAAGCAAGTACCAGCAATACCACCTTTGTTAGATTATAGCAGATAATTCAGAGGAGGGACAGAGCTTTTAAAAGGACTAGAACAACAACTCTAAACAGTCTCAGATGTTCAGCAGCATTTCCTTTTTACATTACTGCCATGTAAACGGTTCTGCAAGTGAACACTTGATGGTGCCTGCCCAGCACAATACCCAGTACAGGGCTTCAAGATCCCCGTAAAAGACTGTAAAGCAGTAAAGACACTAAGGTGTTATGGTATTACAGACCCAAAAGAATCAAGAGTTTATTTTTCAGATTTTGGCATCCAAAAGTAACATAGTGACTTATGTCCTGCAGTTCCAGTTACTGATCCTCACTTCTTGCCAACAGACCTGCAACAGCCTTCAAAGAACACTGCAGCTCAAAAGGCATCCATCTTCATCAGTGCTCCTGAAAGCTATGGGAGCAGGGTTGTGACAGCTGAGACCTAGCCATCACCTGCAGCCCCATCAAAGTAAAGGCACTAAAGCTTTCCCTGCACAACAGAGGTCAGGGAGCAACGAGGAACCCTTGCTCTGACCCTGTGGCAGCTCCAGGACACATTGCACTCGAGCAGCAGTGCAAAGAGACAAGCAATATGCTGCCAGGGATATGGCTCTACTTTGAGAGAAGCTGCGATCTCAGTCAGATTTCTGCCTCCTCAAGAAGTATTCTGGTGTAACCCCTTATATCTAGACTACTGAGGACAGAGAAGCCTCTGAAACTGGCACCTCAGCTTTCATGGGTGTTCTCATTCCTCTCCCTTTTCCCTTATACAAAGATGTCTGTCCTCAATCTTGCAGTTAATAGGATTGTTTGCCATATGATTTCCACACCCCTCCATTTGGCAAAAGCTTATGTTTGTGAGTCAACTCAAAATTGCTTTGCTCAAATGATGCCTCGAACATGACACAAATTTGGGGGAGGCAGGTGTGTGTAAGCATGTGATTTCTGATGATTTTTAATATTATAATCCTTCAAATCTAAGGTAGTCCTTGACACAAAGTCTTTACATCAAACTTTTGTGTAAAGCAACTGCTTTTGATATTATTTTCCACCTTAACTTTTAGGAAGGAAACTGTAAGGCAGTTGGGTAAAGCAAATCTCATCTCACTTGCATTCTTAGTGAGAGCTACCAAAAGCAAATACAATTCAACTTTTCAAACATTCATCTGTGTTCTTCTGTATTCCAGCCAAACTTTGTCAGAAATGTCTTTGTGCAGTTACTTCTCTCCTCCTTGTGATTCCCAGGCTACAGCATGCAAGAAACCCTTTATTGATTGCTTTTGAAATTACATTTCTCAGCATAAATGGTTTAATAATTGACTGAATAAAATGATGGGTAACCTCTATGGGAACAGTTCCATTACAGAATGTGTTTTATGGTTTATTTGTGAATGTGTTACTCATTAATAACTTGCCTCAGAGAAAGTACAGGTGATTATCTTCAGACTTTCGAGCTCAAATTTATGAGTTCTCATAGGGACATCATCTATACCATTGTAATAATAATAATAAAAAATGGCCTGTTATTTCAAAGCATGATTTTAAGTACTTGTGCTCAGAAGCAGCATAAAAGTTATTTTTTAAATAAGCAAATTAATAAATTCCAGAATTTTCTCTGAAAATTATGCGAGTACATATTTACATGAAGAGCTGAAATTTATGTGAAAATTATTATTATTAATAAAAGTATCAGCCACCTGCTGTCATGTAGAAACTTTCATCAGGCACCCTGACTGCAGGGGGTTTGGGGATGTTGGGGGTTTTTTTTGTTTTTTTTCCTTACTCAGCTTGTCTTATTCAGGACTCCACCACAAGAAGTCAACGATAAGCAAATATTCCATAAACTGAATTTCCAAAGACAAATAAACCCTTATTAAGCCAGATCTATTCCTTCACTGCAACATATGCCTATGGAATTCCCCAAGACATGATTTTTACATAACTGCACAATACAAAGTGTGTTCCTTTGTCCAATTAGTGGCCAAGTTTGTAAATCACAGCTTCCTCACAAAGTATTTCTCTTTCACAACTTTAATGAATTCAATGGCTAACACACAGCACTTTGTATTGAAAAAAATGTTCTTAGGTCTTTATGGTTTCATCTCTTCTCCATGTGCTGGCCACCAAAGGCCTCTTCAGAACTCAGCTGTACATTTGTCAGCATACCAAAGAAAACTACATACAGAGGATAATACGCTCAACCAAAAGAAAACCTCATCACACTTCTCTTCCAGCCGGAGAAAAAGCTCCTACAGTTGTAAGAAGATACAAGCTCTGAACCTTTACATCCATTAAATACAGCAGGCCATAGTTTCCACTCAAGCAAGTCTGGCCTGCATTCAATATATTCGATTGCTGAAGCAGTAAAGGTTGATCATGTGTAAAGCACAATGAACATTTTCCAAGTCAAATTAATCTGAAATGATTGAATTCAAGTTTTATCTACTGACTCCCAGAATAGGAACAAAATTTATACAGAAAGCAAGAAAAAGCTGTGTTATCCAAGAAGAGAAAGACACCATTTCTGGTAGTCTCTCTAGGATGAGAGGGGGAGGAGGCGCTAAGAGATTCCCTGCAGCCTGTGGAGAATGCCATGGTGAAGCAGGTATCCCCCTGCAGCCCAGGGAGAACTATGAGACCCCCATCTGGAGAGTCACCTGGGTCAGGCAGGACCCCACCACGGAGCAGGTGGAGGAATATAGAAGAATCTGTGACCTACATTGGAGCAAACCCCTGACAGCACCTGTAACCTGGTGGAGCAAACCCCTCTCCAGCACCATGGAGAGAGATAAGCAGAGAGAGATAGAGGCCAGAGCAGGTTTGCTGGGGGAGCTTGTGACTCTGTGGGGGACCAGGCTGGGGCCAGCAGTCTGGGACTGAGAGACCTTCTATGAGTTTATAGCAGTGACCCACACTGGGACAGCTGGTGAAGAGCCAAGGTGTCNGGGTGGGGGTGGTGTTTTAAGAGCTGTTTGTACTTCTCATTATCTGACTCTGGTTTCTGTGTCTGTGTAGTGCAGTGTAATAAATTAAGAGAGTTTTCTTGCCTTTCTTCTGTGCTGAGTCTGTTTTGCCTGTGACACTGATTGCAGAATGATCTCTCCCTGCCCTTATCTCAACTCCTCAGCCTCTCAACATGTATTTTTTCCCATGTCCAGCTAAGAGGGGAGTGATAGAGCGACTTTGGTGGCAGCCTGGTAGTTTCACCCTGGCTGGAGGCCACAGTAGTAAGGAAGTTAAATCCATACTAAAGGGACACAGGCTTTTGTACATTATTGCCATATCGTACTGATTTACCTTGCATTAATCTGGAATGAATAAGGAACATTAGAACAGCCACCATAACCTCACTTCCAGTATTATTGGAATTATTACTGAATTATTGTAAAAATTCAAATTAAAGCCTTGACTTTTCTAACTGCATCTGAATAAAGTATATGTATATAGGAAACTTTTTTGCTAACTAATCCTTGGAAAGTGCTCTTTTCCACTTCAATTCCGAGATGTGCATTGAAATACAGTACCTGGTATGAAAGTTACTTTGTTGGAATAAGCAAACCAGTTTAGGTTGAATAATAAACTGCAAACCAAAAAACTGTAACTGTTTTCCATTTGTATGTACAGATGGGATGCCTTGAAAGCAGAAGCATGCTGATTACTCAAATACATCTTGCCTGAGGTTTTATGTCAGTGTATACTGTTAGCAGCTATTGATCCTACCAGTTATTCTTGATAAAGAGTAGACAAAAATTGTCAAAGGGACTGCAGTGATTGATTTTGTTGTTGTCATATATGACTTGGTAATACAGCTGTGTGATCTGACATTAGCAGCAGCCCATAGTGAATTACATTTATTCATTCTTTCTCTGCTGGAAGAAGTACACTCCAGTGATTATCACATGGAAAACTTCCAATTCATCTGAAAGCAAATCATTGTAAGTTTTATAAAAATTCACATATAAATACAAATTTATTTGTTCATCTAGTCAACTGTGTGTAGAATGAACATGCTTTAAAATTGTTGAATGATTTACTAATATTTTTTAACTTGCTGTGCAGTTAAACATTTTTTGGCTACTTTGATCTCCTCCACTCACCAATTTAGCCCTCTTTTATACCAAAGCATGATGTCATGCTATAGAGTACCCCCTTTAGTTTAGGACACAGACAGCTAACCTATCTCAACTACTGGTGAAAACTGTTAGTCTAGCATAACCCAGGACACCTTCCCAAAACAGACTTTTGAAAATCTGGTATTAAGCTGAAAAAGGTTTGTCAGAAATTGATGTATATTAACATGCAAGTTCCCTTCCCATTGGTAAAAATGGGCATAACAGAAAGGCTGACTGGTTGGATGCTATAGTATGGCAAGAGATGAAGGGAGTCTCTAACCCTGCGTTACTCTCCTGCGTTTCTCACTGTGATACGATTTGGCCTCAGAACATATGGCCTCCTTGCCCTTCACCGACCTTGTTGTCTGAAAAGTTCCTTACATCTTCTCACTCTTTTCTCTGGAGGCAAAATGCAGCTGTGGGTTTTTCTCTAAAATGTGGTCCCAGAGGTGCTGTGACCGGCGCTGATTGGCCTGTCCGACCTTGTCAGTAACAGGGTTTGGGAGTTTGGCCTTGGGAGCCCATCTGGGATTGGCTTTGTTGGACCCTTAATAAACTTCTAGATGCTTCTTAAAGGCGGCACTTTGCAAACCCACAACTACATAAAATCAAGGAAACTTTCCTTGCTTGGGTTTCAAATTCCCCCTTCTGAAGCAGTACCCCTTTTCCTGCTGTTTTATCACATTTATTGTATTACAACCTATCTGCCTGAACAAAGCCACAGATGTCTGTGGATTAAGTAAGAAGGGTTGTATCTGCACTACAACATAAATTTATATGGCATTAAGATTTTTCTGGCTGCTGACCCAGGCAGTCATTGAGAACAGGTGACACTAGGGACCTACTTCTTTATTAATATTTTGCTGCAATAAGACCCCTGATTCATTTTGGTAACAAACTTAAGCAGTCTCCTCAGTTTTAAGTCACTTTTTCTGAAAAGATGTCACAATGCTGTAATTAAAAAGGAGCAAAACAAGGCATATCTTTGAAAGCTTTGCAGAAGCTAGCCTGGTACTGAGCATAAACAAAAGGACACCATCATAGAATTTAGAAGAAACATAAAAGCTTTTGAACCTTAAAACACTGCCTTTTCCTCAAAATGATTGAGAGCAGCAAAGTCAGATCTCTTCAGGCTGGTCCAACTCCTATTCATCTCTCCCACAGTAAATAATATCACATTCATTTTGCACAGTCGACTGCACATCCTTTTCCTTCTACTTCAGCTAAGCAACAATGTTATTTTTAATCCACACTAATTGCAAGCCTTAAGGACAAAAGGGTTCTTTCAGTGCAAGTGGAAAAAGCGGGGTGAAAATGAAAGGTAGAGCATGAAATAGCTTGGCATATGATCTGGCATTTAGGAATTAAAACCAGCATGTACAAACATAAAAGCGCTACCGAGCTGGTAATGTCTCCCTCTCAACAGATAATCACTTAAATTTTAGGGTATAGTAAACACACACTCTTTTTCCCCAAAGTATACAGTTCTCAAGTTAAGATCAAATCAACTGCTGTCATACAGCAAAAATTTATCTGTGATTATTTATATTCAGAAGTTTTGAATAAGACACTGGTTTTCTATACTGCTTCCTACAGAGTTGTGGTTATCCACAATTCCTTAGTTTTCATGCATATTCTTGGATTGCACTAAAAACCTCTCTTCAGTGGTTCAACCCAAAAACTGAATTTGGAAGTGTGAAACTACAATGCCATTTTATTCAGAACTCAAACTAAAATACACAGTGTCTTTCCACTGATGTCACATAGCCTTACCGAGGCTACAGAGTAGTAGAAAAATACAAAGCACAAGTAATCACAAAGGTCTTGAGTGCTTCCATGGAAAACAGTGAAATCTAATCCTCTTCAAACTCACATATACTGCATAAAAAAAAAATCTAAATTTCTTATAAGCAGTACAAAAGGCATGAAACTCTCCTAGAGCACTTGTGCATTTAGGAATACACTATAAATTCAAACAAGTTATATAGCTGTTTACTGAAAAAAAAACAACCCAAACTATTTTAGTGTTTTTTAGAATCAGATACTAAAATATAGATGCTACTTAAAAAACATTTTAATTGTCTCCAGAGGAGATCAGTGCGGAAACGATTATGATACACAGCCAAAATTTGACTCCCAAAATCATTGGAAAATTTGGAGAATTTTGTAGCCTGCCCATTCTCCCTGTTCTCTGGGGTGTCATCAAGGGATGTCTGACAAACAAAACACACCCTGTAGCAGTGCAGAGGAAACAAAGGATAGAGAAGAACATAGCCACCAAGCTAATACTGATCACATATTGTATCTGATCACTCCTCCTGCCCTTCTTCATGTTACCTCTGGCAGTACCCTTACACACACTCCCCTCACCGACCACCCCACTCATGCTCCTTCACAGGCCTGCCCTGGCTTTCTGCACAACGCTGTTCCATGTGCACACTGCAACCAGTCTTCGGGGTTGGCTCACTGTGAGGTTACACTCAAAAGGAGGAAATTGAAATCAAAAGGAAGAAACTGAAAAGAAGCTTCACTTTAACAGGGAAATAAAAAATAATTCTAATTGAAACTTTAAGTTATTATTTTTCTTACTTTTCTACCCTGCATTTTGAAAGGAAAAAAAGATATTTAAGAGTATTGAAGCAGGTTCTGTCTACAAGAAAATCCCCTGACACAGACAAAGAGGCAAATTCTATCAGCTAATGCATCTACATAGCTGCAGGTAATACCAGAACCTTCTGTACCTGTCTGATTTCACACCAGAGAGAGAACAGTCAGTGGATCCTCTCAGCCCTGAGTTCATTCAGCCTCCCAGACAAACTCCCATCTCCAAGCTCACCAACGGAGGTGGCAGGGATACAGATCTACTGCACAAGAGATCTGTCCCAGCTCTGCTGAGGAGGGACTCTGAGGTGGAAAGATTTTTCTCTTAAAAAGAAGTTAATTTTACTTTGGCCCTTTGTTTTTTGTAGTCCTAATCTATGCTTTTCCTTCAGAGATCTTCCTTCAGTGCCTACAGGTTGGCAAAGAACAGGAGGTCTCATGAGTAAACAGATACCTACGAGAAAAATCAAAAGGAACCGTTCACAATATTTTATCTCTGTAACTGTCAGGAAACCCACTGTTCTGATGTTTATTTTTGTTTTTCTTCCTTTTCCTGTTTTCATGACAGCACTTAACTAACTAAAGCATGATCATTAACTTCTTGGTTTCCCAACAAAGACATGCTATAGATACATATATTAGGATGAGGTTAGTCACGTTCCCAAAATTAAAATATTTTTAACTGAGTCAGATTAAATGGTTGAAGATTGGCTGCTAAGGTAGAAATCTTAACACTGAAACATTACCACAAATCCAAGCAATGAATAACAGAAAGAAGTGTTTGTTCAATTAAACAAATGCTCAACATGGAGTATGTGTACTAATGTGTGGGCATTAGCATCCCTAGGAAGTGTTGTTCAGTCAACTAGGGTTCAAAGAATTTGAACTCTACATTCACACTTCTTATTGTATTTGTTTTAATTAAAATAAACTAGGAGAGTCTGTCAAAGCCTGCTGCTTTACAATTTAGAAGTTTCTTCAACTGTGCCACACAACATCCTGGGGTTGGAGGTGAGGTGTCCTGAGAATATTCCCGAAGAACAAACAACTTCTTACAGTTAAAATACAATTCTTCATTGAGCTTGACTGGTTCAGGCTCTAAAAGAAATTCTCAAATTATTGTAGCAATTAGCATTCGCTATATATAACTGAATTTTTCTCTGCAATTACTTGCTAAACCTTGAGTAATTCAGCTAATTTTTGGTGAACCATTAAAGAATCAGACTTCAGTTAACAGTCACCTAATTGTTAGTATATCACACCTAAAAAGAACCTAACTGTTGTAATTAAGTTTATATAGTGTTCATTGCCCTATGTTTTTGTGCAAAAAAACCTTATATTCAGCATACATTGGTTAAATTTAGTGCCATTCTTGCCTTGGACTGATATTCAGAGAATAGAACATGGAAATTGCTATTTTTAATTGCTGTTTATTGGAACCCTGTTCAGCATCTCCTCGTGGTATAAACTACAAATGGGGCAGGTATCAACCATTTAGCAAAGCAATCACTTCATGTTGGAAACACTTATGATTTGCATTTCTATATTATTAGTACTAACTCACTTATTAATACCTAAAGAAACAGCAGCATTCACGTATTCTATTTCAGGAGGGGAGGAAAATAATCTTGACGGTAGATACAAATAGAAGAGTGATATATTATTTACACAATCAACTGAGAGGTTATATTTTTTGCGGTATGTCATTAAGAAATGCACATTCACACACAACTGAATTTTCTGCAATCAGTGTGATTTCCCTCACTGACTTCGGAAGAGTCCCCAAATAAATGACAAATTCTCTATCAGTATGTCTCTAAACTGTTCTAGACCCATTGTGGGGATGCATTTCCCAAGTATGGATATTGTAATCCGGTTGTGAATTCTTCTCATGCACTTTCACACTGACATGATGCTTTTAAAAGCAAATATGACAGATAGGAGAAGGCTGATAGATTCAAAGAGAGACACATGTAGAACTGACATATACTGAAATAATTGAAAAGTTGCCAGTTAGGTTACTTTCAACTGCCAAAATCTACTTGCTTCTCTATGATTTTAACAGTAGTGGTAGAAGTCATTGAAGAAGTTTTTATTCCCATTCTTGCTGCTTTGAAAAACTACCAGCAATGACAAAGACAGAATGTAATTGCTTGTGGCATTTAGTACTTCCTGAATAGAGAGTGCTTATCTCCACAAATATCAAAACAGAAATTTACTTTTAAAATTCTGTGACACATAAGCCATATTTGCCATGAAGAGCTTACTTCCTGCTGAGCCATGTGCTGGTGTATAATTTAAAGTCTGACACCAGTGCAAGCAGGAGGAAATAGTCAGGTATTAGAAAGTATTGCCCACAAGCCAATTACTTGCCAGAAGGTATTTCAGAACTATTATTTTGAAAGGGTTTTTTTTTTTTTGTCTGTATAAAATAAGTTCTCGGGTTTGAGTATGTCTATGAGAAGTACTGACAGAATGGCATCAAATACTTCCAAGATGCAAATTTGCTAATCCAGCAATGGCATAGGAAGGAAGAAAGGGTTTGGGGTTGGGATTTGAGGGAGGACCCTAGAAGATGTGAAAATTGCAGAGGTATATTTCAGGTATTAGTAAACTAAGATGCAGTCGTTTCTCCTCTTACCATATTTACCTCTCCTTCCTTCCAGCTTCTATGAGGAGAAACTAGAAATTAATTTTACAAATTTTCCCTTAGAAATTTAGTAACATTGAGGTATTTTACAACTTAATGAGTATTGAAGAGTTACTTCAGGATGTACTGACAAGTGACAAATCTTTCAAACTCTAAATTTCTGACTCGTGTCTCAGACAAGCAGCAAAGTCATCAAAAAGGATAGTGTGGCTGTCCCAAAGATTTCTGTCAACATAGGCAATGATCTTGCCTCAGTTCCACTGCACACTTTCCCAGCTACCCAAGCACGCAATGCCACCAGCAACTTCAGCAAAAAGGACAGGTGGCCACCCTGACAGCCACCATTCGACCCTGGTTTAAGCACAGGAGTTGGAGAGTGGGCACCCGTGAAATTAAATTGACAGATTGGTTTTTGTTGGGTTGTTTTTTTTGAAGTATCTTATACATCTGGGTTTGCATTTGGAATGACAACCTTGAAGGATTAAAAGGCAAACATACTTTGAGAAACAATCAGAAAAAACATTATTAATATTGAAAAAAGACGAAGATGACTATATGAACTTTCACAGGTGTCCAATGTCATTTCAAACACATGGAAGCTCTATTACATTATCATTTTCCTAAAATAGTAATTTGTTATTCTTAGGGCAAATAGGTAAGAATCACACATAATCACAGAATTTTAGGGGTTGGAAGGAACCTCGAGAGATGATCAAGTCCACACAAGCACTCCTGGCTTTAGGTAGACCATTTTGTTTAGGAGGTACCTGTTCAGCAGCAGACTGGACTACCAGTTGAATAGAGCGGAGACAGTGCACAGCAGAAAAGTTTCCAGACATTTTTTGAGGGCTTTTGTTACTGATTATATTGCTCATG
This sequence comes from Heliornis fulica, assembly GCA_013399135.1. Classification (NCBI taxonomy): domain Eukaryota; kingdom Metazoa; phylum Chordata; class Aves; order Gruiformes; family Heliornithidae; genus Heliornis; species Heliornis fulica. The sequence continues at coordinate 74,442 of VXBZ01011609.1, read as the reverse complement.
TACAACTCCCAAGTATGACTCACTCGTGTAATGGACAAAAATTCACTGAGTGTTAATGTCTTAAAGAAAACCCTCATCCCATTAAAAGGGAAACCTTTTGACCTTAGGTAGAAAGTTGTATTTGCTTCCAGTAACAGCAACATCAAAACTGTATCTTTGCAATGAGTATATTCTGATAAGTAAGGCCAGCAAGATCAGACAACAAAGTGAATTTAATTTTCTGATTACACAGTGTTCTTTTAATGCTCTATTATCCAAGCTTGCTAGGCAGATTGCCTAATACCATCCAATCTGAGTAGATATTGAGCAAAATATTCAAGAACAATGTCTCTAATATATGTGGGTATGGACTCTTTCTCTTCCCTTTCACTAGAACGAAATGTTCAACTGAAGCAGGCTTCTATTTCAGTGGCTACTGAGACTTTCTTTGCAGTCATTACTACAGGAAAGTATCTTATTCTCGAATCACTGTGAAACTATAAGAGAATAATGCACATGTATCCTTTAGTAACTCTTTCTGAAGCCAACAAAACAATCTACTAAGAAACTGCGTGGTATGAAAAGATGTGCACTTTTTATGATTAGATGTCACTTATACAGCAGTCCTGGCAAGTGGAGGAAAAAAAAATATTATAATTGTCTCAACCTGCACTTTCTCCATTGACAATAGTTTCAAATTGAATCCATGAAAGCTCAGAGCCTTGGGCTAGCCTCAAGTATACCACAGCATTTACAGAGTTTTAGAAACACATTACTTAAACTTTTCTGCTTTTTATAATGGTAATCTGACTTTTTCCACAAAATTATCAAGTTTCAGGAGTGGAAAAGGTAGGGTGAGTGAACCCTAACACTTGGGTTATGCAGAAGACATGCTTTTTGGACTTGCACGCCTTCGTGTTCCTACCTATGAAAGGGAGTGGCTGATGAAGGAAGAAAATATACTTCCCTTTGCAATCACCTCCAAGTTGAAACCTTGATATAAAACATCCTTAATTTGCTGTCATAGCTACAAGGTGCAGTGTTATATTGTTTCATATATGCCAGCAGAGTGCAGCCTGCAAAATTACTGAAGTCAGCAAGCACAGCTATCCTCCTCAACAATCTCAAGGTACAAAAAGGTGGCAAACAACATTCAGCAATTAACTGCTCTACTGACACCTACTTCACTACATCTTACTACATTCATACATTAGCTTTTGTGAAAAGGCAATATGTAACTAATGCTATTTATCTGGTATTGTGATGAAAATATTTTTAGCACTTTTGATTTTAACTTAAAATAGTGTCTCAAAGATCTTTAATTTAACTTTATGCCTCAATGAACAAAACGCACATTGTTGCAGTGGGAAGTCAGTAGGTACATGAAACCCATTGTTTTGCAGATGCATGGATAATGATGATATCCCTTCAGGTGAATTTTTCTCCTCTATATTTTCAAAGAATCACAAAACACTTAGGAGTTGGAAGGGACCTTAAAAGATCATCTAGTCCAACTTCCCCTCTTTATGTGCTTACAGGAAAGAGCCCACCACAAGTAATTGACCAGATCTCCTTTTTAGACACATGGGGGGGTGGGGTGGGGGAAGACTGATTCCCCCACCCAGTCACTGCTCATGTCATCCTGAGATAGATATTTAAAGCACAGTGGATGAATCCAGCTCCAAAGCACACATTTGTCTCCAGTAATTACAGTAGTCAAGGTGACCAATACATACAAGCATACTGTGAGCGCCTACGGTTAGGCAACAGGAAGGTCATCTGTAGCAACAAAACATTTTCCTGGAAATCCACAGTATGAGAACTTCAAATACCCTTGCTTATTTCTGGACAAGAGGCATTCCTTGAAAACATGATATCACATTTTCCAATATATAAGCTCCGTGTTATGCCTGTAACATTTTAAGACTTTTTGTAAATGTAATAATACAAAAACAAAATCAAACAATGCTTTCTTACCGTGACAGGAGCCATCTACTTCTTCATATCCTACACTGCAGATACATCGTCCAAGAGGCACAAGCCAATCCCCATCTGCTCCACAATACAATTTTGGAGTATCACGTTCCTCAGCACTCTTCACACAGGAGCCCCGTACTTCCACCAAAGAGGAAGAATCAACCCTCGGAATAGTATCAGGAAACATAGCCAAATTACGGACTGTGAAAGGGCACTTCTTGTAATAGACACGGACTGAGACCAAAGCAATGCATGCTCCAATGTCCTGAAAAGCAAGATAAAATCCTTTCTTGTTTATCGGCCCGACCTCACGAACTTCCGTGTTGAGTTTAAGAATGCGGTCACCCAAGTCCATCTGAGTAAAGCTCTCATCAGCTGCAATAGTATCAATTTTAGTGTACTGGTTTGGCTTGAATTTTACTCCATGAGACTCATCTGACTCCATGTAGTAGAGATTGAAAGTTTCCTTGCAGGTTCCCAGTACCCATGGAATACTGTTGCAGTCCCTCAGGGTAAATTTCATTTCCACATAAATTTTCTGTGCAGCATCACGGGAGATCCAGTTTGTTCGAAGCCAGTTGTTTTGGTTTGGTTCCATCACATTACATACCTGGTAAGTATGAATGGGACGATTGTGTTCATCCATTTCAGTTATGGCATCCCACTGGAAAGAAAACAACACTGTTTGACAACTAAGAAAAATATATTATGCATCTGCATATACAGAGAATACAACAGGTTCATTGCGCTTATGGCTTAAGTAAGAATAATTAAGTTTAGCAGAAAGATGGCCGATAGAAGCAGATACTAACTGCAGAAGAGTACAAGTTTCAAAGCCTCTACAATAAATTGCTATTATTTAAAAGAAAAAAATATTTTAAAAATCAGCGTGGCTCAGTAAAAGAGGGAAATAATGACTATGTTTATATTAGCAAATTTAGTAAGCCCAAGAACACTCCTATTCACATCATTCAATCTTCTAAGCCAAAAAATTGCTGGAACAATCCTGCCCGGCATGCCAATAGGGCTAGCCCTCTGGCAGTCCCTCAAGCAGTTCCCATAGCTCAGGAACAGAGCCCTAGCCAGGAACCTGCAGCAGTCCTCAGCTGGGATACAATCACACTTGTTTGATGGGTCCGAGGTGTTTGTGTAACTCGAGGCAACCTGCATCATAAATCCTAGAAACATTTACCTCCATATACAGAGGGGCTACCTTTCTGGTTCTATAGGGTATTACAATTATTTCCTCTTTAAAAGAAAACAATAAAGTCAAAGACATCATACGATTTTTGCAGCCTTTATAAATTCTCTTCCTCACAGTTCAGAGATGAAGGAGAAATTTTTATTCCTCTCCACCAGCCCAGTTTTCTGTTACAATGGCTTCACTAAAATTCTTAAAATTCTGGTAGAAAATCCCACACGGAAACTCTCAAAACCAGAAATACTTGAAAATTAACCATGTGCTACATATTAAAGACTTATCAAATGCATAATCTGCTGTTCTAAATTATTTCCAATATCCCCAAAGTAACTACAGTAAATATGAGTAAACTTTCCACTAAGCACTCCTATATTCACTACAGCATTAGATTTGGATGTTTTCTTGTGATTTTCTTGTGAAAACAGAGAACTAGTTACAGTTCAGTTCCAAAAATACTGCCTCCCATCAGAAGTTTTATTGTGGCCTTTTAGATGCGCTGTTCTCTTACAGAATTTTAGATGTAAGCTGGCACATCAAATAAGCCAAAATCATCTTCATAAGTACCACTCAAAATGCCAGAGTACATTGTTTTAATGCTACAAAACAAAAATATGCTGAACTGTGAACATGAATAATGTATACTTGGAATACATTTCTTATGAACACAGACTTAGTTAAAAGTACTTGCCTCTAAAGGAGATACAGAGGTTTAAAATTGAGAAAGCAGCCAACTGTCTCAAACTTTGCAGTTTTGTAAAATTCACTGTATGTCATCTTAAAATTTTATATTAATTACATGCAGGTGCACACACATAACATGCCAAAACACGTTAAAATTGCATATTGTACAAAATTTGAAGCACAAAACCAAGATATGGACCTTATCCATTACACAACACAAATGTAAATTCTGTAAGCACCATGATAACTCAACCCTGAACCTTCTTCTGCTCTAGTACACAGAATACCCATACTTTCAAATTAAAGTTACATTCCTAAAATGCACTTTAACTACTTGATCAGCTGAATATTCATAGTGCCTGCCTACTTCAATACTACAAAGAAGGTATGGTTGGCCTCTGGCCTACTGGATTGAGAAAGTGCAGAAATTACAAGGCCAGTGTAAAATTATTAAGCTATTAAAAAAAAGAAAATCATCACCATTTAGAAATACCGCTGAAAGGCAGACTTTATCTGGTCATCTTCTTCTGTTAATGAGGACCTAACTTTTAAGTAGTATGTTCATCTTTTTCAGAAAAATTCCAAGATATCAAATGACTTTTAAGGCCCATGCAAACATGTAGAAAACCAGCTGGTTTTTCTTTTGAGTTTTATTCACAAACTTTTAAGAGAAAATAATGACAGAATATGGGGGGTGGGGAGGTGGTCTGGGAGGACAGTACAGGACACACACGTCTCCAAGACTTTTCATGCAATCTTTATTTGCAAGAAAAACCCCTACCAAAACACACAAAACCAACCACCACACAACACAGAACAGTTCACTAATTCGCTTCTTTAGGAGTAAACGGTAGAAGAGCAAAAAACCCATGCAACATGTGGTCTGGCTGGCATGAAAGCTTTGGGTTTAAGTAGTGGCTGGAGTTCATAGGGAGAGAAAAAAGGGTTCTAAGACCTGCCAGATGTGATCAGGGAATCTGTATTCTTCATGACTGCAGCACACAACAGGGAGCTAGGCAGAAAACCCATAAATTATGGGCTCTACAGTCCATCTCTTCTGAGAACTCTTCCTCTCTTCTGAGAACTCTTCCTATCACAGCAAAAGCAATAGCCCAGATACCCTGTACTAAGAATCACAAAGCAATAATAAAAACAATAACTCAAGTAAATCTTAGCTTTGGCAAAGGAAAAAGGGACTTTCATGCTCTGGTAGGCCAGCCTCTTCCCTTTTGTCAAGCATGAAACCACACAGCTCAAATTGATTCAAAATTCCACAGCCATGAAGGATTAAAGCAATTAATTAAAATTAATTTAATTTTAAATAAAATTATAATCCATTGCTCCAATAAGCCTTAAAAAAAAATCTCATCAGAAGAGAGGTTCTTTAAAAAGAACAGATAAGTCTCTCCGCCACTGGTCTCTTTTCTTTTTTTCCTTCTGCATCTGTTACAAGAGCAAACAACATGCAACCTTTCTCTTCACATGTAAAACACACACTATATGTCTCAAGCATTTTTACACAAATGTATTATACACAAAAATAACCATGCTGTAGACTTAGAAAAAACAGGAACAGAAGCTCGGTTCTGCATTTATACACCACATTCAAAGGAGGATGTGCTCCAGAGAGATCACAGAGCATTCTCCAGAACCTAAGTGAACTAGCTTAAAGCAAAGTCCCCATGACACTACAGGCTCTTAAAAATATTAAGAATAAAAAAAAATCCAACATATCATCCCCCTACTGTGAGATTTTCTGCAGAAATATTTATATATTCACTTTGAAACTGTATCTTGTTTTCAACTTAGAAAGTAAAACCCAAGAAGTTTGCTACTAACTATGAAGTTAGTAATATAAATCTATTAATTCTGTAGGAAAAGTAGATGTTCAGCACTTCAGTAACTCATTTAAAAGAATAAAACCAGATGGATTGATCAAACATGGACAGTGCTTTAGTTCATTCAAAGCAGACCCTGCATGCTCCCTGCCTGCATGTTTCCATCCTGCTCCCAAGTAGCCTGCTGGCCACTCAAGTTATAAGACTTCATGTACTGGGTAAGAACAACATTTTAAAAGACATTTGTAAAAATTTTCTCAAAAGTAGTAGTCTAATCATCATAAAAATAAAATACATCTAAAGTTTCAATCTAGCCGCTGTACAGAGGCACACTGTATAACGTATGCCTATAAATACAACCGTGAGTTTGTTAGCGCATGCTCTTAATTACTAGTCCCAGATATTGATGGCAAATGAGGTGAATTCCATCACCTCAAAACATCAATGTAATTTCCTGAAAAGCCTGACAATTTATTCTATGACAGACTCCAACAAGGACACATTCTTCTTGGGTGAAATACAATCTGCTTTTCATTTCACATAAATGCTGCATTTTTCTTCTGATAAACACAGCCAGGAAATGGTAAACAGCAGTTAAATTCAATGCAGACAATGAAAACCCAAACAACTTATCAAACACACACTAGTTTCCTTTTGGGTGTATTTCATATTACAGTTCCCAAAATAATGAAGAATACTTATAAATGTTTTGGTTGTGCAAAACAGTTCTTTGCTTAAATCTTAAAAGCAAGCTAGCAGAGACACCTAATTAGTGATTTTAGCAAGAGCATGTGGTAGCTCTCCCCAGAAAACCTGAGATGCACAAACACTGGCAGAAGCTCCCTGGTCCGGAGAAGCTGAGAGTTCAGACTTGTGTCAAGCTGAGCTGCTCGGCATCCCAACACACAGCATTACTCTCAAAAGTGTTTTATTACATCCAGTTAAATAAGGCATGCCTCTGGTAATGCCGACTGAAGCAGTAGTAGTATAAAGCTACTTCTTACAAGCAGAGTTCCAGGACTTAGGAAGAACTGTCGAAAACACAGTAGAAAACTAGTCACAGGAGGAAGGACTTCCAAATTTTAACACTGTGATCAACAGCAGTGTGGATAGGTTGTTACATTTTACTTTCATGTTTTGCATAAAGGAGGAGGAAGCATCACTAAAATAGAAGCACAGGGAAGTTGAAGATTGAGACAGAAAAGATTAAGATTACTTGTCACATTCAAGTACAGAATAAGAGATTGATCTGCAAACCACACAGATTTTAGAGAAAGTCTCAGCTGTTTTTATCTCTCTAAACTGTTTTACAGCCTGTTTCATTTTGGAACTCCACTAATATTTAACAGCATACAGAAATGCATATAAAGAGCAAAACCCTAATTTCAATCTTGTACTAGCTATGATACTGAAATCTGTTTTCGGTGTTCCTCACTTTATTATTCTGATTTTAAACAAAGTACTACAGACTTCCAAAAAATTAGGAAGAGGTATTTATCACAGTTCAGTAGGTTGTAGAACCAAAAGCTGTATGAACACAAGAAAAGACCATGACTGCATTTCATATTTTATGTTTTTTTTTAACACATTACTGTCTGATAAGAAAGTTTCTCAGTGATACCGTTTTACAGAAAAATAAACACAGTGGACAATTTTCAACCTGAAGGAAGAAGCCAGCTTCCCTGAAGACACTAGAGTTATTTCAACGAGTTCTCAAACTTGACTATTACCCTTAAACCACATTCAGATTGTTAAGTGCGGCCTTGGGCTCCTTAAAAAAAAAACAAAAAAACAACCCAAACAAACAAACAAAAAAAAAAGCAACAAAAAAACCACAAATGAGGACATCTTAGTTCTGTCATTTGCTTAGTGACAAGGCAAGCAGATTCTCACTATTTAGCAGCAGACCTATTAGCACTTAGAAATAAAATAATTAATTCCTCATGTAAAACTTTGCTGTAAGAAGATTTTCCAATTAATAGAAGTAGTTGTAGCGAGTGCTCAAAAATATAGTTTTCATAACATACTGATACCTACATAACTTGAGATAACCCTAATGATGTGAGTGGTGCAACACTGGTACAGGTTGCCCAGAGAGGTGGCAGATGTTCCATCCCTGGAAACACTCAAGGTCAGTCTGGACTGGGCTCTGGGTAAGCTGATTTAGTTGAAAATGTCCCTGATCATTGCAGGGTGGTTGGTTTACATGACCTTTAAAGGTCCCTTCTGACCCAAACTATTCTATGATTCTATGGTAACATCACATCTAGAAAAAAAACACTACTGTGCCCACGAGTTGTCACACTGATTGATGAATTATTAGCGGGTTCTTAATCTTAGGTAACAGCTATTCAGGCGTTGATCCCAGCAGCAGCTTGCTAATCCAAGATGGCATTTTTAATATCTTGCACAGCTTGAGATTCTTTTTAGTGGCATTTTATTTCATTTGAAGTAAAATGTAGGGACACTGGTTCCTCAGGCCCATGCCCTAACTCAGCAGTTTAAGGGATGAAGAGCCCTACTGCCCTTAGAAATTTTACTGCATTTGTATCCAGTTACAAAGTTCCCTCCCCTTTTTCCTTACCATTTTACTCAAAGGCTAACTCTCTAAAAATGAAGGGTTTGAAACACACCTAACTGACATATCTTAGTTCACTGCTGAATAAGGAGCGGCTGTGGCAGACTCACCGCGCAATAAACTCAGATATTAAGTATACAAAGGGACCCCTGCATTAAGCATCCTACACAAATCTATTGCTGTTGAACAAAAGATGTATGGATAAGCACTGGCTTTGCATGCAGCAGGAGAACTGAAGGAAGAAAATGTGCCTAAAAAGAGATTGGGGAGGAAAACCTGCTGACTTATATTTGTCACTTATATTTGACTGCAGCCCAGGAAAACACATCTGTTAAGGCAAGTCCACAACAGCAGTAAGTCTTATGGCCTTTGTGGCAACAGAAGACTTCCTTTCTAAATCAAGGAACAAAAAAGTAAGTAAGGTTCACACCACAGAGGTTTTGCTTTACACTACTGGTTTTCAAAAATGTAGCTGTCAACTATTTCTTGCACTCTGGCTGGCATTTGAAAATTCAGTGAACCCACAGCAATACGAATTTCTGACCTATATCCCTCATTGCCACTTGGAACAGGTCAGATCCCTAACAGTAAAAGGGATTAACTATGCTTGTTACAGATAACTGCTGCTATTTAAAAACAACAAAAATAACAGTCTGGAGAAAGCTACAAGTATGTCCATACACCCTATGTACCACAGAACAGTTAAGTAAGCATTTCTATATTTACTACATTGTTTTTAATCCAATGAGAATATAAAGAAAGCAGATGGTAATTTTTTTTCTAATATTTTAACTGGCTCTTGCATTTTGTTATTTATACAAAACAGTTTATTACTCATTTTAGCCATCAGTATTTGCAACTCTCAGCTGGGAGTCATCTGCTGAAATCTAAAGTCAATTCTCACTTTCAACTGTAAACTCCTGACAGTTTCTTAGATATATTTCCATGGAAACAAGCCGAGTGGTAAAAATACAGAGAGTTTTAAAAGTTTAAAGAATTCCCTTATACTATCTCCAGTGAAATGATCTCCATAGAAATGATATCAAAGGTTTAAGCTAGGAAACAGAGTGGGACCTGCACTTGGCATGCACAGCTGCTGGCAGCCATCTGCAAATGCAGATTGCAACATCCAGATGCTGTAGTGGCATTTAAAGAAAACCAGCTATGCTGGTTCATTTAAAACTGAATTCAGAAACTTTGAAGGATATTAAAGCGAACTACAGAACTATTGTAAATCAAAGGTAATAATATTTCCCCCCATTCACTCCAATTTTTATTTGCCTCCACCTTCTTTCAAGATCTACAAATCTATAACAAACTGATACATAATTGAAGTCAAACACTAATGTATAAAATGCCAGTCTGCTTAGTACTTGGGAGCAAGACCATCATTTCCCTGAGTGCATTCTGGACTATAAAAGACTCAGAGGCTTGCATCAAGACCTGTGAGGATAGCATGCCAGGCTAATTCTCTTTTAAAATGAGACACACTAGCAAAACGTCAGCAGGTGGCAAGGCATGCCACAATTCAGTGGTGAAAAGTGCTGCTAATCACCCTTCCAGAGGCATCTTATCCTTATGTAATGCAACAGTTCTGATTTAGAATTGAATGGAAAGTAATAGCAAAAAAGCCTATGTCTTTTACAAATATAGTAGCTCTTAGCACTCAAACCTGCTGTGTGCCCTTCAGAATGCTGCCCATATGTCATCTCTGGGACTTGTGCCATAGCTGGGCAACCTCTGTTTTACTAAAGAAATTAATAAGTTAAATATATGTTTACAAATACCTGCTACTGGAAGAGAGCTGGGACTAGCTGATCACGAGAGCTGTGTGCTACAATCAGCAGAGCGGCCGCTGGCAGCTGCAGAGTCCCTCTGCTAAGACAAATTGGTTTGGGCTGCTGAGAAGCCAGAATAACACCAGGGCAGGGAGAGATAGTTAGTAGAAGACAGTCTTCAGTCCAAGAGCTGACCTTGCCTGCCTTATGATTTAATGCGTCCAATACTGTGTCTAATGACCAACTGCTTCTACCCTTTAACCCCGTCAAAAGTTGCATCAAGTCATAAATTTGACTCATACACAAAGTCCCAAATATTAGTTCCCTTTAATTGCTTTCCACTTTTTGAATCTTTTTGAATCTTCAATTCTGATACCTAACATTCTCTCTTGGCATCAGGAAGATCCTCTTTTTGCCTTTACGAATCCAAGAAGAGAGCTTTAAGCTAATACCACACAATCACAGCAAAACAGCCACCCTGTCTACGAGCACCCAGACAGCAGGCTCTGACTCAGTTTCCCATTTTCACTGCCTGACGAATCACTTGAAGAAAAAAAAACTTCAGTACCAGAAATGGCAGAATCTGTGTAAGTATCTCTCTGATCCCCAGGCTTTCCCACTGAAAAGTAATGGATTTTAGAGTCTGATGTGTGTATTTAAATTACTGCCATTAGCAAGCAGTAAATGAAGTTAATATGGTATCCTGGTTCCAGCTTAGATAGAGTTAATGATTGTCCCAGCAGCTGGTGCAATGCCATGTTTGGGAGTTGGGGTGAGAGCAGCACTGATAACACCCTGATGTTTCTAGTTGTTTCCCAGCAGTCAGGGACTTCTCAGTTCTTCATAACAAGAAGGCAGAGGGTACCCAGGAAGCAGGGTGTGGACGCTGCCAGGACAGGTGACCCAAACCCGCCAAAGAGAGTATTCCATGCCAGTGATGTCATGCTCAGTATAAAGGGTGGTCGGTGGGGGAGGGGGGCACAGCATCAGGACGTGTGGTTTTGGGGGTGATCCAGTCCCAGAACAGCTCTGAGCTGTATGGCCTGGGGTGTGCGGTTCAGTGAGAAATGATACCCTGTATGGCCATTTTCATATATTTCATTATGAAGTCCCATCATCGTTATCTCTCTGCTGCCCCAGTAAACTGTCCTTAATCCGACCTGTGAGGTTTGTTTTCCTTTGTTGGTTTTCCTTTCTATCTTTTCACCTCCAGCATTTCAGAGAGAATGGCTGCGAGGTGTTCAGCTCTCAGCTGGGGAGAAACCACAACATATGAATTCAGTAAAACCTGTAAGAATATCTATCCTTTCCTTCTTCCTACCTCTTCCCTGCTGTTTCCTAAAGTTTCTAGTGTTTAAAAAGGAGAAAGAAGAAAAAAAAATTTCTGCAATTTCTACTTCTTATGGAATTAGTGCCAGTCAATTAGTGGTTTTAATTGAAGCTATACCAAATGGAAACAATTAAAAATAATAACAAAGCAACTATATGAAGCTTTTAATCTTTGGAGTGCTTTACAAACAATAACATTCATTCAAACTAAGATATAAAACTAAAGAAGCAAAACCAAAGATAATGAGAGGAAGGTTAAGTGACAGATCACTGGTTTTCACCAGCATGCGCTGCAAGTTACAGTAATGAGACACTTGCTGTATCAGTGCCAATGCCTTCACCTGACACCAGACATACCTGTGCAAACTGAAGCAATGCCACTTCAAAACCTTGCTGCAGCATCACAGTATTCCTCCAAGCATGTTACTAATGGGCTCCTTCATTCCTCTGCAACTGCTGTGCCACCTGGAGAAATGAAGCCCACTCCCAAGGTGCCCACCTAGCTGAACCACCTGCTCCCAGACAAGTGAAGTCTTGGTGTCTTGCACTGATCAGCTCGGGCCTTTCACCATCACCCTAACAAGTGCTACCATTATGCACCAATAATGCCATCCTTGGCTTAATTTATTCCCAATCCCTTCTGAGCAATCCAATGATCAAGAGTGAAGAAAACCAAGATTGAAGCTCTGGGAAGTATTAGGGGTAAAAAATTGTATTTATTGGCTTGGGATACTGTAAGGGATCATGTGGATACTCTCACATAAAAGCCAAAAGCAATAGTATCATAATCTGCCATTTGTCTGACACAAATTCCTAGAAATAAAATCTGAGGGCTGGACAGAAGAACCAAATACTGGGAGTGGAACATGCTGAGTAATTCAAATAACAGTTCAATTTATGTGTATACCAGTTAAGTTTATTTGCATATTCTAGCTACACACATTACAGCTCTACTCATTTTCTAGCTTGAATCAGAGTGGTGCATAAAATTTTGCAGAATGACTTCCATTAAAGGTTTGAAACATCTTTATTTTATAAAAACTTTGGATGATATATTAAATACAAAAAAAAATCAGAAGTCAGACTTTTTTTGTTTTTAAATTAAATGCTATCCATATCAACCTTATGCATATAGTCCCTGAACTCTAAAGCAGCAACAAATGAAAACAAAAGAGGAAGATAAAGAAAACAATAACCAATGTTTTCCAGCAAATCGCTTTGTTCATGCTTCCCATGTAATTGCTTATTTACTGAGAGCTTGTAAAGTAGCACTGTCTCCTGGGGAAGCCCAGGCTCAATCATACTCATTAAAATGTACTGGAAGAAAACCACCTACTATCCTTCCCCCACGCTCCTTCCTTTCATCCCATTTCTGAGCACTCAAATGGAGGAAGCGTCAAGCTTTTAATTATCCTATAAGTGCATAGGGGCTGGTATTTAAAGTGTTTCATTCACTAGAGTTGAGCACAGCATCCAAGCAACCTCTCAGGCATCTCCTCTGCTCTACACTGTACTGCATTCTTTGGATATGTCTGAGTAGGAGAAGATACGAACTACAATAAGATTCGTGTAGTCTTTCAGTGCCTCCCCTCCCTCATTATCCATATTTTCAATTAGACAAGGGAAAAAAAACCCCAAAAACTTCCTAAACCAATTCCTGGTGCAGTAGACCAATTCTTAATAGCAGTACTATGTTTTAGTTAAAACTAATGTTTTACTTTATCTCGGTTCATTTTGGTAGACAGAGCATTTCGTGTAGCTTTACTGATGAACTCTATGTAACAGAGATCCTTTCTATTCCCTGTTGAAGGCACAACTGAATTCTTTCTACCTTTAAGGAATTTGTAATAACTGGCCTTATAATTGTCAATTTCTACAATTGCAAGGTAGCAACTGACTTTATTATCTTAAGTACCATATCATTTTTTCGCCCCACCTAATCAAAACCTAGAGCAATATTTGGACTCCAGTGAAGACCACCTGGTTTGCAGATACATTGAGCAGCCACAAGTTAATGACACATCACTGAAGCTCATGGAATGTCAACTACAGGTCAAATTAGACATCAGGTTCTTTTATGATTTACCAAAAGACTATAAATTAGAAGTTTTTGAAGAAAAATGTTCAATTTCAGTTGTTACAACCAACTTCCCCAGAAGAGAACAATCCTTTGTCATGTTACAATAAAAAACAATTGTGGAGATGTCAGCATAATGTCCCTGCTTAAATATATTGCCTGCCAGAATGGTGTCCTTTAAACATGAAAATAAAATCCATTCATGTATGTAATTTCTGAGCAGCTAAAAGGAGGAACAGATTTTTTGGCATATGTCTTAACAGGATTTTTTTTAATGAAGGACATGAGCAAGATTAAGATTTTTGTTTTATTTTACTTTATGTCAGCGAGTATCTTCACATTTTTATTTTTTAATGCTGCCATGACTATCTGGTCTAATTAAGAAACACTAAAACAGCTTTTATGAAAAGTTAAATCACTGAAAGAATGCACACCAGCAGAGGACAATTGTTTAGCTGCTTTTCTGCAGATAGGGCTAAATTTTTGCTATGAAACAATTATTTTGTAGAGTCTTTGTTATTTATACTATGCTTTAAACAGATGTTCCAGTTTTCCAGAACACAGATGTTGGAGCATTCACAGGGCCAGAGGGAAGCAAGCGATACAAATTCAGCTGTCAAAGTTACGGAGAGAAGTCCCATCTAGCAGAACTGAGAGGTTCCACAAGAACTCAAAGTCCAGTAGAAGGGAGGAAAACACAATTTCTCATTCAATTTTTATCTTCCTATTCCTCTTACTCCAGAAACTGCCCTAAGCAACCACAACGATTTAACCTGCACTGCAGTACATGAAGTGACTACTCTCCTAGTGCTAATATTTAGTCCAAGTGAGGGTCTTAAGGAAGTTTCCAGAAGAGTCTGGCTACTGACAGCATATTTAAATAGAAGATTTCAGAATGTAAGCCTGTCTTATTACTGAAGAAAACCATTTGACCATCTAAAACTTCAGGATTATCTAGACTTTTGTCAAATATCTGTCACCTGTTGAGCATATAAACTATTGTTATAAAATGATTAAATATATCATAGAACGCATTAACTTGGAAGAGACCTTTAAAGGTCATCTAGTCCAAGCCCCCTGCAGTAAGTGGGGACATCTTTACTAGATCAGAACATATGATTGCAGTTCAGTATTTTTCTGACATTATTATCTATGAATTGTTATTCCAGAACAATAACCATGGAGAATGCCATGCCCCCAGTTCCCTAAAAATTTACTCGCAAGCTTCAATGCTTCCTGACTCTTAGACCTTTTTTGTATTTAGGCAAGACCTGGGAACACACCATCTCCATACAAACTCTGATTATTCTGGAAAAAAAAAAAGTAGGAGTCTCTAAAAAAGAAAGAAGCCGCAGTATCCAAGTCTCCTCATAAAAAGGAGTGAAGGACTGAGACTACCTGAGAAGAGAGACACAACCCAGAGAAGGTAAAAGGGAACAATATAACAGAAATCAACCCACAACTCCTCCATCACATTTTTCTCCCCCTTTGTCAATTAGGGCCATGTAGATGGGAGCAGAGAGACAATCATAGAATCACAGAATGATTAGAGTTGGAAGGGACTCCCAGAGGTCATCTAGTCCAACCCCCCTGCAAGAAGCAGGGACACCCCCAACTAGATCAGATGGTGCATGATTGAAACAGACCATCTCTATTAACCTTACATAAAAATAATTACATATAAAACAAATACAATGCAGCAAAATTAATATATATACACGCCACACTTTTCTACCACACTCCATTTTCCACCAAAGGCTCTTAGGTGTTCCCATGAGAATATCTACATCAAGATTTCTGCTCCTACTTTCCACATTTAAGAGGCTTGCATATGAAGCGTAGATACCAAAAATCCTGAGCTACATCACTGGGTAACCAGTCTCAGAATCGCTTTTGTTTACATTACACATAAAAGCAGGTACTTCTTTAGAGCACAGCGTGCCGAGTTCAAGTCCCTTCCCACCCCACAGCCCCCAAAACACAAGTCAAGAGGAAAAACATTTCTGTAAATTGGTTGGTATTCACCACCAGAATATTCACCGGCAATCTCTTCTCAAATTGTTGAGTCCTTCCTTGAAGCAGTTGTGTTAAGTAAGTATACTTCTGTGCACACATCTGTTTTCTAATGAGATATGACATAGTAATTAGCACGCAGCAAGCTGGGGTGGTTTAATATACTTCCCTCCTTGTTCCTATCCAACTTTCTGTAGGTTTCATTAATCTTTGCCACCACCAACAGGAAAGCAATAAAATATGTATAACAAGTAAATACCAGCACTTAATAACAAGCTATACTTTCATTTCAGCTCCAGTATTAAACATTGGTTTCTGAAAAGAAACGTCTGCTTTTCAGAATGGCTAATTGGCTGGCCAACCAGACGGTTCAGGTAAGCTGCACACCCCAAAGTTCACCTCTGAGACCTGCTGCTGATGAGATGAATGGGTGAATTCCACGTGAAAGAGTAACCCAGTTGGCAGTGCTCATTTCCATGCTGATGAGCCGCTTTATTACTAGTTCTGGACACAGCTACAAAACCTGATTTTAGCACTGTAAATACAAAGTCAGTAGAAGAACTTTCACAGGGTTAACTGGAAAGTTGAAGGTAACGCTTTTGGTGTGGGAACAAAGAATGTTACACTAATGCCTTTAACAGGCAAAACCACGATAAATACATGTGAATAAATGAAACTGCTCATGAGTACTGTCTAATTTTCTCTTCACAGATAAAAATAAAAGTAATATTTTTCACATGCAGTAGGATTCCCACATCCAACTTCTACAGAGAAGACATTTATTTATAATCTGATAAAAATATCCCCTATAACTCACAAATATTCTGATTTTTTACACAGAATAAACTTTGCATATGCAAAAAAAGTAGGTGGACCCAGGATTATGAAGGACAAAGAATGAGACACTAAAACATTTTAGAAAAACATCACTTTAGGCAGTCTATACACAGTAAGAAAAGACAAGCCTATTTACTAAAAATACTGAATTACAACTTTTACCCAAACATTTTTACACCAAGAAGAAAACCATGCTACTCTCAGAAGGTTCCCATTGGATCTAAGTAGTACTGCAGGACTTTTTTACCAGCTCAGGAGCTCTGCAGAGTTAGCAGGTCCTCTCCATATACCAAATTCCTTCATGTAGCATTTCAGTAACTCTTTGACACTTGATAGCAATCTCTTAACTCCACTTTCCCAAACTTACTACAGATTACTTGTCAGCACAGCCTGTAAACACAGATCTATCCTATTTGCCAGCCCCAGAGAGACAAAGGACCCTAAAACACATTTGTCTTGGCTTCTGCTTGCCCCTTCCTTGCTTCTTAGTATCTACACATCACACTGAAGGAGAGTTTTATTTAGACTTATGGCCAGGCTTTTTGTTTTGAGCTGAAAAAGCAAATAATGAGAAGAAGTTATAAAACAATCCTGGTCCAAAATACAATGGGAAAACAACTTAAGAGGTTTCAAGACTGACCAGAAGCATTAGGGCAGCAGCTTGTGCCCCACACCTCCCAACTCTGTTTCTCCCCCCCCATACACACAAGCAGTGTGTAACACTCACTGTTCCTCCTGTTGCACTGAAATTCACTGCAGTTCAGGGGGTTTTTTTGGGCTGCAGTAATTGTTGTGTGAGATAACACTCCACAAGTCAAATGACTTAAAATATTGACTGCTCCTTTTTGAGTGCATTCCTGTTGCAGAGAAGTTATTTTTTGTCTTCTCAGCAATATGATTTACAGTAAACTGTAACAGCCCAACTGAGAAAACAGAGAAAATAGAGAGTGATGCAGCAGAAGCAGCTTGGGGCATAAACTTTGAACACTATCTTTGCTGCCAAGGCATCAAGAAATCCCAGAGTGAGCTGTTAAAGAGATCACTGCTTCTTTCTTTTTCCCATACTGATATCAAGGTGTAAGAACTCTGCACTTAATCTCTTTTTTTGCACTGGACAGCTGGAGTGCTAACTACACACCATTTTCTTTATAGCTAATATTTTATTAGCTCAATGTGATAAAATATGACTATATATACATACAATATAAATAGATATATACAGTGAAAACATATATACAGATCTTACAACCATGGACAAATAAAGCATAATCAAAATGACACAGTTCTCTGCTAGACCAGACAGCAGGACTCTGGCAGGCATTCTAGCTCCCAGCCCTACCAGAAAATCTGCTTACTCTCCTGCCAGTTTTCCACAGAAACTTCACCAGGTACATCAATAACACTCACAATGGCCGCCCTAATAAGGTGCTTTGCCTGGTGATGCACCTACAAGCAAACTTCCTGCTCCATCCACTGGTGCTGAGATCATGGAGCACAACCAATACCTCCCACAATGGACCCTGTATGCAGGTGCAGATACCAACAGCACCCATAAGCTGTGCCTTGATCACAACCTGCAAATCTGAAAGAAATCCAACCCACCACAGAACCAGAGAGAAGGGCACAAAGCTTTGACAAGGGAGGTCTAGGTTGGATGTTACGAAGAGGTTCTGTACTGAGAGGGTGGTTGGGCACTGGCACAGGCTCCCCATGGAAGTGGTCACAGCACCCAGCTTGGCTGAGTTCAAGAAGCATCTGGACGATGCACTCAGTCCCGTGCTCTGACCTGACTGTCCCTGTGTGGAGCCAGGAGTTGGACCTGATGATCTATATGGGTCCCTTCCAGCTCAGGAGATTCTAGGATTTAAGACTCCTGGGGCATGAGCTCCCACTTCTCCTGCTGCTTCCTGCCCATGGTCAGCTGTGTAAGACTGAGTAGTCATAATTTTTATGGGATTTTGCAGGTGAGAAAATGACAGGCAGCATGACAAGATGAGAGTCAATACAGAGAATGTAACAGTAAAATAAAAGAACAGTCTCTTGGACAAAACAGGTCTTGAGTCAGCTCAGGTGATTTAGAGGATCTGTTGGGAAGCTTAAACACAGGGCTAGAAAAGTAACCAAAAAAGAGCATTAATTAGGAACTGCACATTTGTCACCTTTGAAATCAAGGACTTGAGATTACTTAACATGCAACCAGCTAAGGTCTAGAACAATAAATATATTATGAAAACAGAAGGAGAAAGGAGCGTAGAAAAAATTTAACAGGTAAGACTCTAAAAACTCGGAAGCTCTAATATACAGAAAGTCTTCTTAGACTTGTTCTGTTGACAGAGCTTGCCTTGCTGAAATTAGTAAGTACTCAGAACTGAATGATCCAGCTATCTAAAATACTTTAAATAGTGCTATCAAATAAAGTTTTGCTGGAGAAAGAAAGAGGAAAAAAGAAAAAAAAAGAAAAAAAGAAAAAGGCGAGTAGGCTGTTTCAGTTCGTGCTTTTCCCAGCAATTTGTTAACTTACATTTTTCCCACAGAATATTTGGCCTTTAAAATTGCTGTTCTGCTGGAAGGCTCTACCAGAATACCAACAATTATGCTATAAAGTGTCATGAATCGATAGTACTGCATGCAATATTTAATACAAAGTATGCCTCATGAGCCTGTTCTTAGTTTTTAGAGTCAGTTTTTGCTTACTTTCCTCTTTGTATTTTGAAATGCCTATTATGCTTAAAAGAGACAGGGTGCCCCAGCAATCTTTCCAGCAGGAACACAATAGTTTATGCTGGCATAGATCACAAACCCCTCAAATTCTGTCACAGGGAGAAAATTTTTTTCTAAGTAGAAACAGTTTGAGAAATGCTGCAGAGGATTTTAAAGCACCCCATAGTTAACTAAAAATATTGTGGAGGAGAAAACCAGTGAACATAGAAAATTTTATACAAATCCTAAGGTATAGGTATTCAAAGCTTGAAAAGTTAACAGGGATGATTTTGAGTACAGATTCCAAAGGGCTTGTTCTTTGAAGAAGTACCTGAGTGAGAAGCTGATGTTCTGCCAGATGACTTCACCGTGACAGCAGCTACTTAGAAATACTCGCTTTCCAGCTACATGTATTTCAACCACTTATTTTCCAGTTTGTATACTGCCTGTTGTGGTTTAACCCAGCAGGCAGCTAAAATAACCTCAGCCATTTGCTCACCCCTCCCTGCTGCCAGTGGGATTTGAGGAGAGAATCAAAAGAAAGGGGTGGGGGGAGGGGTGTCATTTAGTATTCGAAAGTCAGGATAAAAACAGTTTAATAGGACAAAAAAGGAAGATTAAGAATAATAATAGAACATATAAAACAAGTGATGAACAGCACAATTTCTCACCACCTGAAGCCAATGCTCAGCTAGTTCCTGAGCTGTCCCACCTCCCAGCCATCCTCAACCCTACAGAGCAAGAAGAAACCAGTAAGGTAACTGGAGGCAGAGGAAAAGGCAAGATCAGCCAGTAGTTACAGTGCAAAGCCCAAGCCACTTCAGCAACCTTTCCCTAGCAATGGCACATCAGAGATTCACAGAGAGATTTAAGAACATGGTAAACAGACAGTGATATTGCTCCAGGACACCCTCCAACTCTCAGCCTGGCTGAGAACTGGTATCTTTGTAAGTTTTTTAGGCTCCCTCCATCAAACCATAATTACACTTCAAAACTACAACAAAAGAGAGACTACAGAATACTAGAGCCTTGATTTGGCTGGATGGGAGAAACAGCTGCATAAATAGTTGCATCTCACGGCTTTCCGAGTCCCCCCTTACCTAGCTGGCTAAGCGAAGATGAACAGTAGTACTGCAGCACTGCCCCAAGAACATGCTCCTTACCACAGGTTTCCTTCTGTTCACATTGAAGTCTGTACATTCGTGGGCTAGTCATAGTAAATGCATCTTTAGAAAATAGCAAATGCAGCCAAAAAGGATGTTCTAATTCAGAGAGTTGTTTTCTAGGCATACTTGGAAGAAAGTCTGATCTGTTCTGGCTGTATTATCCTGAACACAAAAACCATACATACTCCGTGATATTTTTGTCTTCTAGTATTTCCATGTGCAAGTTTCTAGGTAGAGGTGCTTTGTAGAGATGGTTTGAAAAGCCCATAATGGATGTAGCACTAAAATATTTTCAGAGTAGCATAACTCTTAATTTTGCCTTCCCTTTCTGAAATATTTTGTACCATGCAGCCCTGCTCAAGCAGGGGGGTTGAACTAGATGATCTTTTGAGGTCCCTTCCAACTCCGGGCACACTGGAGAACTTTTCTGTTGTGAGAGCACTGTTGGAAGTTGCTTAACTTTTTGTACACACAACATCAAGAGAACAATCAAAACTATTTTCTGTGGCATTTCACTTTTGATGAGGGTGGAAACAGCATGCATTTGTACACACAAGGACAGTTTGCATGTACAAACATGTGCTTGTTCAGACGTTGAACAGCAATATTCAACTTGCAGAGATTACACCACAGCAATTATTTAAGCAGTAACTCATTTGTTTCTGACAGCCTTCCTGCATAACTGAAATTACCTGTTCCAAAAAAAAAGCCAAAAAACCAAACACCCCAAAAAACCCCAGCCTTAAAGCAAAGGGCTTCCTAACACAAAGAAGTGACTCCCCGTGTCTCTCCCTTCAGCTGCACAGGTCTATGTGTGTGCGCACAGGTAGCGCCCGCAGATGCTCAACACCAGCATTCCCATGTGTTGAGCCAAGAGGCTACCTGGTGTTTTTAATTAAAATGCAGTCATCTGAAAATCATTAATATTGCCAGAGAAAGAAAAACAACCTTTACTCTACTGGGCACAGGTAATAAAGCTTTGGGTTTTTAACTCGCTGAGCTTCATCTGTGAAGGTTAACATGAAGGTTAGCTCAGAGAGGATTGCAGCTCTACTTTGTAGAGCCTATGGCTGCATCTCATTCAACTCTTAGTTCCACAAGCTGAATCATAGGTTTTATTAAAAGATTATGCGTGTCCCCCCCCCACTCCCTACCTTTGGAAATTAACATTACTTACACTCCATAAGAGAATGCTACTGCTAAAAATGTCATTTTAAGGCAGGCCACCTAAACAGAACATGCCTAAATTCAGCATACTGTGCAGGACTAATCTTGCTGACTTGCAGTAATTCAAATTCTAAAATTGTAATAAAATTACAATTGCATATTCTGTACCATAGAAGTGAACTGAGGTGTCAGTATTCTGATGAAGACTGCAAAATAGGTAAAGGAACTTTCATTTAAAAGTTATGTTTGAAAATTGAAAATATTTTTGTTTTGTGAAAACTGTTTCATGGATTTGTTAAACACACTGAAGAACCTTACAATTAAGAATCTGTACTTACCACCCTTATTTTTCAGGGATTTGCCTCTGTGTGTGTGTTAGTGCACACCTGTAATTTCCTTTACCACAGGAAGTATGCCTCAAAACTGAATGAGCAGAAACTTTAATATTCAATACCCACAGAATTTACCTGGATTTTCACTTACACTTTTTTCCATTCAAAATTATTTATCCTCCACTCTCCAACAACAGAGATCGCAATTCAAATCCAACAGACATACAACCCAGAGTGAGCTAACACGATTCTTAGAGGGCAAGCTTTTTCATTACTTAATAAAAATATTTCTTGCTCAAGTTTTGAAAAACTGGGAAAGATGGAGTGTATCCATGATGCTTTCTGACGCGAGGGTTTTAAGTAACAGAAATTCAAAAACATAGTACTAGAAGACAGATTACATGTCATATTCTCTCAGTCTCTAAGTGATGGGGCAACAGGAAAACAGCAATCCGTTGAAAGCTGGAGCAATCACTTGGGATTGAAGTGTCCAATGACTGTTTAGGAAACATGGGAAGTACCACTTGTGCTGCCACATTTCTCTAGAACAACCGGGCAGTGTATTTAACCTCTCTGTGCTCTAGTTTTTCCTTTACAAATAGCAGAAAGCTTCAGGTTGTCAGTCTGCAAGAATAGAGTTGTTTGATTTGGGCCATAAATCTACACAAACTGATAGAAAATGACAAGTAAAGTAGTAATAGAAAAGCAAGAATGATCCAGCAACAATATAGTCAAGTTGAGCTTCTGAATGACATTTCAGGCCAAATATCTAATAGAGTTTGTCTTAAACAAAAAAAAAAACCAAAACCTGAGAATGCGAGGATAAAAATTGTTCCAAAGATATACACATGCTTCTGCAGCTACAGATCTTCAGTATGTGCACACAGATTTCCTGTTATAACATGCATTTCTCCCCCAAAATAAAGAGACCCTGCAATCTCAAAGCAAATACCAACTGTCTACCTTTCACTTCTGAGAGCCTTTTCTTCTTTCCTTTTTGAAGACAGGAAAGGTTCATTAGTCTTTTCCTTATGTTAATTTATTTCAGATTCAAACTGGTGATCCTTTTTTTATTAGCCTTGGTGAAGAATATTCTGCATTCTTCGCAATCACAAGGATAAGGCTGCTTTGTAGAGCTGGCTAATGTCCTACGATCTAACAATTCAATTAATTTGGAATGTGTCGTCCAGATTAATAAAAACTTTTACAGAATTAGGCATTTCATCTGTATTCATACCCTCACACTAATGACTTTCTTAATTCAGCAAGTTATGCAACACAGAGGATAAAATATTTATGTTAAGATATTGTAAATTTAATTTCATTATTAAAATTTGATAATATTATCAAACTTTTGTCTCATGTTCTAGTCTGGCTTTAGAACTAAATTCTACACATCTACAGGCTAAATGAACTGGGCAAGAGGAGCTAAGTTTAGCATGTCACTGACCCCTGCCAAGGTGGGGAGGGGATGAGAACAAACTCCATAGGATGCTGATAGAAGTGCTGTGACAGCAGTTAACACCAAACTGTACAGTATGATTTAAAGGAACCATCACTTTTGAGGGCTTATTTTTCAAAACACACGTTTTTGTAATTTTAGGCACAATTATAGTGCATTAGATTCAGATATTGCCACAGACTAATATTCACACCTGTAGAGAAGTGCCCAGAAGAGTCTGAGTGAAGTTCTACAAAGCAGCATGAAGCTCATGTGAAAACTTGAATTTGCTCAAGTGAAGAGGTGTCAAGTCCCACTGTAAAGCAAACCCTGCCTGCTCTGATAGTGAGACAAAGACAAATTCTACTTTCAGTATTTTTTAGGTTTGCTCTGAATTAAGAGAAAAGAAAAAGTATTTTTATAAATGCTCTGGAATTTCTGTAACGTATCGTATAATAAAAAAAAAAAACCAAAACAAAAAAACAGGCCCATTGACTTTTTTTAATCAGTCAAGTAGAACAAAAACCAAAATACGAAACTTGATGGAGCGTTAGCTATGCAGTGTTCATGAAGCAGTAATTGTCCCCCAATCCTGTTCCTGACCCACCAAGCACAGGTATCACTGCCTCCAACAGAAAGTGCTCTGTTAGTTCTGTT
Organism: Heliornis fulica; assembly: GCA_013399135.1. NCBI lineage: Eukaryota > Metazoa > Chordata > Aves > Gruiformes > Heliornithidae > Heliornis > Heliornis fulica. The sequence continues at coordinate 50,691 of VXBZ01011609.1, read as the reverse complement.
ACTGTGTAAAAAATAAAAACCCCATGTCAGCTCACACCCAGTACGCGAAATGTCTTTGTTTATTTTCTTAGACATGTTCACTTCTCATCGTTTCTAGATAAACAGTTCACAGTCATGCCTTTCTCTTCAAAAATCAACATTTTACTTCACCTGCTGATCAGACCCTGCCTCTTCTCCCCTCCCATATAACTGCTACAGGTAAAATAGTCTCTGATATTACGACCAAGTGTATTAGTCACAGTAAAAGCCCATACTGTTAAAGTATATTTCTGCTGAAACAGAAATAAAGACATCAGCTACTTATTTAACTCCAGTTTATTCAAATGGTACTTCAAAGTGCCAAATCCAACAGCACTTCCAGGGTACATCTGATGTAGGTTTTTTATTAAAGCACAGGGCACAAACAACAGCCCCGCAGAACAACAAAATGACTCCATCACTCCTTTGTTTAAAAGAAGAGTTACCAAACAGAATCTAGAAGACAACATGAGCCACAACTAGGACTTGTCCCATTCAATCCTGTTTGAATTTCCCCGCACCATTTCATATGTCTGTACTTCCCACTGATCATCTTCAGACATTGCTACTGACAGAGACTCACAAGTCTGGAACCACTTCCTCCAATTATGGAAATTGCATGAGCAATGAAAAACAAAATATGTCTTTAGCAATGACAGTCAAATTGTGAAACGGTAAAGGAAATACATCATTTGCATTTCTTATTCCCCAGTACAGGCAAATCCACAGTATGTAGGAGGCCCTTAGGAAATAAATCTAGAATAATTTCCTTTTACTTATTTAAATCTTACTTCAAGAAGTTTCATTACAGTTACAAGTCAATGGTTATTTATCTGTGTAGAAAGAATAAAAATAAGAAAAAACACTGCAAATAAGAACATTTTACAAAACCCAGGAGTTTGTATTGAAAGTAATCCAGGATAGGGCTGAATACATGAGATATGCTAGTGATTCAGAGTTCTGCTGTGTCACATGCCTGCTGACAGTTAACCAGATATCCCCCACAAAAAAATGGTGCATTTTAGAAGCGTGTGCTCTTTGTAAAGTCATCCTGTTTATCCCTCAGAGTGGAATATGGTCGCTCGTCACAACCAAAGGATGGTGTGTTCTGGTAACAGCAAAGGTATTTCTGATAAAACAGGACACTGATGTTTAGATTTTAAAAGTATACCTGCTCAAAGCAAGATAAAAAAATTCCCTTCTGCTCTTTTGACACCTAAGAACTGAATGGGCAAATACTTGACTAAAAACACTCACCTAAAGAAACACTGATGGTATGCTTTACACATCATAGTTTATACAAATCTGAAGCTAGCTTTAATAGTTGTATTTTCAGAATTAGTCAGAAAGTATTTCAAGATGCACTTTATAAGTGCAGCAAAATTAAAAAGTAGTATTTTGTACTGCCTTATTTTTCTTTTCACTATCAGTAATCACAAACAATAGTAATAGTTATAAAAGCATCTCTCCTTCATTCAGAGATTCTAGTTTTATCATCCTGTAACTCAAAATACAGAATCACCAAAACAGTTTGCACAACGTGTTGCTCCTTACTTTTTAGTTTAAAACACTAGGATCTAAGGGTCTTCATTTTGGAGCACACATAACGATATCAAGCTTTACAGATTACTCAAAATACGTGCCTACTTTGCTCGCTTAAAGCTTTACCAAGCACGTCAGCTTATCTCTGAGGATGGGCATCAAAACATCTCCCTTGGCACCTGCTCTAGACTTTGATGGCCAAAACCCTGTTGTCTTTTGAAAATTTCATCATCACAGGCTTTGGCCATTGGCACTTTCTGGTTCTACAGCCTCCCCTTGCCTAGGAAAAGGCTACAAGGGTCCCAAAGTCTTCTCTCCAGTCTGAAGAAGCATCACACTCCAGCTGCCACTTCTATGTCATAAGCTTCAGTCCATTTTCTTGGTGCCTTTCATCAGCTGCCCATTTGTAACTAATTTAATGCACTTTTCAGTACAGCAAATATTTCCCTTATCAATCAGTCAGTAAAACTACCTTCTTCCAAAAAACAAACAAAAAAAAGCTTAAATGTAGATAATCTTTTCAATAGACAAGATAGCTACTAAACCATAAAATGAAGTAGCCAGCAGAGCAGCCAGGCACTGGCACATGATCCAGCTTTTCTATTAGACATTATATTTTGCCATTAGATAGCACTAACATTATTAATCAATAACAAATTTAGTCTGCATAAGAAAAGACTAAGGGGAGCCCTTACCTCTACCTACAATGACCTGAAAGAAGGTTGTAGAGAGGTGGGCGATGGTCTCTTCTGCCACGTGACAAGACAAGGGGAAATGGCCTCAAGCTGTGCTAAGGCAGGTTCAGATTAGATGTCAGTAAAACGTTCTTCACCAAAAGAGCTGTCAGGATATGGAACAGGCTGCCCAGGGAGGTGGCTGAATCACCATCCCTGGATGTATCCCAACACTTCACTAGACAACTACCATTCAAAATTTCCAGAGCTAAATATCAAAGCCTTCCATGGGCCACTTTCAATATGCAGTTTGCAGTGACCCTCTCTTGGAGGCTAACAGATTCCAAAACAGCTGCAAGTTATTCCAATGAACATCCCCAAGCATGTTTAATTTACTGATACTGATGTCTCCTGTGCTTCTATTATCTTATCTTAGGGACTTAAGAACAACTGCACTTATCTTTCTTTGGTTAATATTAAAACATAAACATTCATAGCTGATGTTTTGTGATAGCCAAGAAAAACACTACTCCTCTCATCAATTGTGTAATGTCCCTATTAGCTGGTATCTGTAACCGGTTAAATTACACCAGAGTGGAGAATCACATGGTGATTCTCCATGAATCACATGGTGTCGCTTCTGTCCTTTGCCGTTTACACTGGGGAAGGTACTACCACTGCACAGACAACTGTCGATCCTCAAAACATCCCACAGTAACAGCAAAACCCTAATTCCTTACTGCAATCTCCCTTTCTGCACCTGTTTTACAAGCTGGACACTGGAAATCAGACTACACAAAGAGCTGCAGTAAATGCATACCATTTATAGTAAATGCACAACAAAAATGCAGATAAGAAGCAGAAAGAACATGAAGACTATTCCAGTTATGTACACTGGAAGATTACATCTCTCTGAAGCTTCATCATAAAAAACTTAAAAAATACAAAGACCATCAAACAAATGAAGTGCAATTAGAAGTATAGCTAATAGAAGTTTTAAGATGACACTTTTACTTCTGTAATGCCTAACTATGACTTGTGTTAGCAATAAAGCAATTTTCCAGTTCCCTAGGAAAAAATAAACTCTCTAGCTGCAATTTTATTCAGGACTATTGTATTTAACATTTCAGTGAAAAATTAAGTGTATTACCAAAGAACTACAGTTAAAGTGCCAAACACTGAAACACTCTTACAGTGTAAAATCTAGAAGAAAAAAAATCTAAAGTAGAATATTCAAATATGCTTTTTCCTTCTTTTACAGTTATTATACTGCTGAATATGAAAAGTTGTATATTTTTCCTGAAACATGTCTACTAGTCCCTGTTAGTAATCAGTGCTGAAGCATATAGTTCACATGGCACTTCATTCTTTTATATAATATTCCAACTCTGTCAATAGTCTTGTTTTCATTTTACTAAGATACTTGATTTAGAATTAAAATATCTAAGAATAATTAAGAAGTCTACTTCCATTTTAGTTAATTTACACTAAAATGTTTACAATCAAATTTTAAAGTCAAAGTCTCACATTAATATTCACCTTTTGTAATACAGAATTATTTTCCAATATATATCTCTTTAAAAAAGATCTTTGGAACATTGACATAATTGTTAAAATACTTTGCCTTATTTAAAAAAAACCAAAACAGATCTCCAAAAAATATGTACATATGTGTTAGCTCATCTGGAAGAAACGAATTTGCAACAGCATGCAACATGCCAGAAAGCCAATTTCATATTTTAAAGACAACTGGAAAGCCATTTAACACCCACATAGTATCCAGAAAGACAAAACAGATTTAATAGATACAGAAAGGAGTTGAAAAACATTTCCTACAAGAGAGATGAACATTAGGGATAACAGAACACGAGTATCTGGCCTCAGAGCTTCCTTTCCCTTCCAGGAAACCCTTGACAGTAATATTTCAGGAGGTTTAAAGCAAGATACAAATACAGCTGTCTTGAGAAAACAGCTATTCTTCCAACTTTTTATACTCAGTCCTTGTCTATTTTAGCATTTCTCTTTTACAAAGTTGCTGACCTCTCTACTAATAGCACCATTACTAACCTTTGAAACAAGATTTTGATGTTGCCATTATATACACAAGACTGCCATTCTGCCATGCACCGAGGGTGCAGTCACCACCAAAACAAACCGCTCTCTATCGTGGCAACTGAGCCAACGTTTGCGCTTTTGGCTTTAGAAGAAGACAGCTAATGGACAGAAAGTCCTAAACAAGCCATTCTAAATGAACTCCCTGCAACAGTATCTTAAACACTAACACAGTTTCATAAATGTCACTAAAATGTGAATGATGCTTTGATATTGGCTTGCTGGGAGCAAGGGATTGATGTTTTGCAACCCTCTTCCCTAGTTTATTACATCTTTCCTACAGCAGCCTCCCAAAGGGACTTAGCAGTTCTTGAGGTGTCTTTAGAAATCACTGTGCATATTTAAATACTAATTTTAGGCATTAAACAGGTACACCCAATCAAATGGTTAAGGACCACTATGGCAAAAACACTGAACAAAAAAGGTTTGAATCCCCTAAGAAAGCACGTATCTTTTAAGCAGCACAGTTCCACTGATACTCTAAATATTGATCATTTGCAGACAAAACAACAGAAAAGCAAATTAAAGTTTATCAGGTGCTGAGAAACTGACATTCTGAATCAATGAATCACTCGTTACATTTAATCCCAATTGATTTCAGTAGTTCAGTACATCTTCCGAGCTTGTCTTTATGTCATATCGTAAAGTCCAAGGAAAATGGAAATTTATTAAGCTATGAATCCTTTATTACTTAAATTCAATAAGCTCTAAATGGCTCACTCATAAGTGACAGCTCAAGTTCTCCACGTTTAAATTTTTTAATACAATAAAAAAGCAAGCTCTGGTAGAGCTGGCACGGTGGTCTAGCGGCAGTGTGATGTACTGCAGTCACCGAGCCTGACGCTTCAATCATCGCCTGTAGCCCAAGGGAGGGCGATAAGGCCGCAGGGAGAGTGGGCACAACACAACACAGACACGATGTTAGCACTGAGCCCTACAAGCTGCCAGACACGAAGAAAAAGTTCTCACAGCAGAACTAAAATCTCTCAGATACAGGGTGAAGTTACATAGTTTTACCTGCTGAGGATGCAGCGGATACCCAATTACTACTCGGTTACCTCGATGGACTCAAATGATTCCAGCTACAGGTCTCAACACCAGCAAAGGACTGAAGTGAGCACTGATTAAGCTGCAACCCAGCATACCTCCCATCCCCTCAAAGTTACTGCACATACAACAGGTGCCTAGGAAGCAAGGCTAACAGCTCAGAGCATAATAAAACATGTAACAAGGCTACCTTTTTTCTTCCAAATCTATTCTCACAGGCAGTGCTGTTCTAACGAAGAACAGCAGATGCTACTGTTGCCAGTTTTGTCTTCTCCTCTGGTAATCTTAGGAACAAAGGCTGAACTTTGAGGAAGACAAAGCCAGCAGAGCACAGAAGCCTCACTGACACATAACAAGCCTAATGCCTACCAGCTGCTATAGATATCCTCATGACAACCATTAACTAATGGAGAGGTAAATGCTTAATGATTAGACATACAACATTGAGTAGACACCAGCTGTAGCTGGTGAGGTTTTGCAGATATAACCGATAAGCAATACAAGGAACAGACACAGAAGCTCTTCAGGAGTAAAACCACCAAAATACACATCAGGAACATTTACATCCCACACTGAATTGCTGCAGCCAACAAAGAAACACCATTTTTATTTAGCTCCTACATGGAGAAGACTTAGATCTTGCACTTCACTCAAATGCAAACACAGAACTACAACAAGCCAATTCTAAACCTAATTGCCCTTTGGGATCCAGTTCCAACTTAATTTCCACATTCAGAATCCCTAATATACAACACTGAGGTCCAGCACGGAGTAAGCTATAATATTTGGGAACATTGCTGGCATAATTCTGCTGTAAAGTAACATAAAAGCAACCTATGTGGAGTACTACCCTATACAGCATATTGGGGGGCAACAACATGTACCCACACCTCCTCCTCCCAAACACTAGATTGTCTTCTTGGAAACTTATCCAAGATGACTCCATTGGAGCAACAGCACAAGCATCCATAGAAGAAGCAGGGTCTGATGTTGGCATTCTTCTCAAAGTCACCTTCTTTTTCACGCTCTTTTAAGCAATGTTGACAGCAAGTCTGGAAAACCACAGGAAAGCCATACCAAATATATTTACAGGCATCATCTGGCAATCTCAGCAGCTTTGCACTGGGCAGTAAGAATGCAACATGGCATCATACCAGCAGGGTCTCCAGTTGGTCCTTCTGTGCCACATCATCTGCTTTTTCACATTACTTAAATGGCTTACTACACAGCGACTGATAAATAAAGACGAGGTAGTTGCTACACAGGAGTTTAACTCCTGGTATGTGCTAAATGCCAAATAAATTACTGAACACTTTCTAGTAAATGGGGAAGCATTCACAGTACCAACACTAAGCGTATGTTTGTCAGCAAAAAAATTAAAACTACTGACTGGAAAGATTCAGTTTTCAACTGAATGAAGAGACAATTTTCACTGTCAGAAACATCTAGGAACATATTTACTTTGTTATTAGTCTGATAATAAAACCATCTGTTGATGTTTATTTGAAATACAAGTTATCATGATACTGTAATGGGATGCAGTTCTTAAATTCTAGATGAAATAACACATTCTGGTATCAGTAAATAGAAGTTTTGCCATAAAAACCTTCTAAAAACTGTGTTGTTCAGGTTGGACTTGTTCAATCTTCATAGAAACAAACTTATAATGGACCAAACGTGGAAGTGTAGTCCAGCAAGTCTTTGAAGCTTTTAGGAAATTTCTCCAATAAATCCTTGAGTGGGTACATAAGTTGTTGCCTATTTGACCAGCAAAACCAGTCTACTCTGATTATTATGGCAATGCACCTCAGAGTCTCATAGCTGTTCTGTCACTTAGTGACCGCATGAGAAAGAAAACTGGATTTAACTAAAATAATATTTTGCTTTTTGACAAAATGTAAATATATATAAATGCACACTTTTGTCAAGTGACAAGATAATTCCATTCACTTTGAAGAGAGCAGTGAACTAAGCTCAGCCTACTCTTCCTTTCACGGAATCACAGAATGTTAGGAGTTGAAGAGACCTCCGAAAAATATCTAGTCCAACCCCCTGCCTGAGCCTTTCACGTTTTAGAACCTAGATTCTTTTTCAGCTATACTGTAAAACAAAGAAAAGTATTTTTTAGACCACATGAAAGTATAACCTATTTGTACTTTAAAAATAAAGTCTTTGCACCATGCTGCTTCTGGCCACAGGCACTTGCTGAATCGACAAGACAGTTTGACATTTGAGTCAGTCCCTTTAAAACTCTATGCTTAATGAAACCTTGAAACAAGAAATAAACCTACAGCATTAAGATGCATTTTCTATATTTAAGGTATCTATTTAAGGTACCTTCCTTTTAAAGCTGGATCCCACATGCCACACTTAGTTTCAACCAAGAAGCCATATGCTGTTAGTTTTGCAGCAAACACGAGAGCACTATTCCAACTCTGCTTTGCACACTGACCTTTGTCTTAAACTGTGTTTTTAATCCAGTTTTCTTCCTGGGTTGAAGCAGCTGGAAACTAAAGCATCCACACTTAGATTGCTCTATGGGTCTCATTTCACATTTGATAAAAAGGATGAGTAGTTCTGTAGAAAAGATATTTCTCAATAGTAATATTGAGAATCCAGATGTGTTAAAAAGTGCTTCACAGCTTCCTATAGAGTTGGACTCTATGGGTCCCTTCCAACCTAGTATATTCTATGATTAAAATGTTCAAAACAATTTTGAAGGTTCCCCCTCCCCCAAACCTGTTTCTGTTTTTCCTTTAATCCTAAGAAAGTTTGCCAAATCCAAAGTAGTTTGCATGCATATAAATTCTAACTGGTTACTCACATTACAGAGAAGATAAATGTCAACACTGAAAAGAGATACTTAAGTATTAATTCACCGAAATACCAGAGGTCATGAACATATGTTAAAAGAACTTCAGTCTGAGATTTTTATATATATTTAAATATAATAACAACAACAAAATCACCATAGCCTTTGAGATAAACTTTTGCTATGTACAGAAGACACAGTATTGCATTTCAGGTGAACGATGTTTCCCCAACTTCAGTATACTTTAAAAATCTCATACTTTCTTAGGGAGGAAATTATTTCAAGAAACTGACAACCCAAAATCTATTTCCGCATGACTGGATGCAGAACAACCACTTACTGAAATTAAGTCTTCTCTCCAAAACAGCAGTGGAAGCACTAACTTAGCAGCGCAAAAATTAATGGAAGTGAACCTAGAAAGAAATACTGGCATAGCATATACTACCAGCCCAATATATAATTTAATAGTGTTAAAACAGAAATGCTATTCTATTCCACTTCAAGCTCTCTGGACATGCAGGGCTCGATGCTCTGGGAATATTTGTATTTTATTATTGATTTAAGAAAATAACTAACCAAAATTACATTCAAGAAACACTCCTTTTCCTAGTTTAGATACAGCCTCAATGATTTTAAGTACACACATGAATAAATACATCAGGGCTTAGATATCTTTCAGTTTTCCATGGCTTTACTTTAAAACTAGTTGGAGTCCACACAAGTCGCCTTCTTCAGTTTTCTGCACAGCCCCCATCATCATACCTTTTTATCACTCAGGAACATGAATCTATACATTGTTTCAGTTTTAATTGCTAAATCCTCATATTCAGATGCACAGCTTCACATCTCCCATTATAAGCACATTGTATCTCAAAGGGCTTTAAGCTCTTTTCTATTTGGGTTTGGGGGCGGAGGGGGAGGATGTTATTTATTTGAGAGCCCTTCTTGCCGTCTCTTAGCCTTCTCCTTGGTTTGTTAAACACTAGCATGGTATTCATCATTTCTCCTGTCTTCGTAATGCAGAAAGCCCATCTGTATATTGCAAAGAAGGTTCTAGTTAAAGAACACAAGCCCCACAAGTACTATGGACCCTTTCATGGTCTCACACCCTTACAGGAACAATCCTAACATAGCCCAACCAATTTATAAAGGCAGCCTGAGTGAAGAAACAGACAGCCCTATACAACCTATACATACACCACTATACAGTAAATTATGAACCGAAACTATACCTGTCTTCTAAATCAACCACAGGGACACAAAAAACCAAACAGGACTTCAAGGAACTTAAGACTTCCTTGAACTGTAAGAAAATTACAGACACAGGTAGAGAGATAATTCTATTGTCATCTTACTCCTCTACAATTTTTAACGAGAAGTTTTGGGTTGTTTTATTTTCAGTAGTACCAGTAGGTCCTTCTGGTCTATGTGTGTTAAAATAAAGACAAATACAAGACAACAAAAACTCTTAAGCAAAAAAAAGTTAATTTCAGAAAATACTCAATACAAGCTTGCTTATGTAAATTGATTCTGACAAAATTAAGCAAGAAGAAAATGAAGAATAATTTTAATTTGGAAATGCTGTTTCCAGTATGGAAAGTTATGTTAATATGCAGAATCACTTAAATATTTAAAGCACTTAAAATGCAGAGTTTTTCCTCCTAGTTTGTAGCTACATAGTTCTGGAAACTTTTCATTATGTGAAAATATTCATTGCTTTGCCTTTTCATCCTTTACAGGATTTTAATATGCTTTGTAGCTCAACTGTTCAAATTTCCCACAGGTCATAAATTCTACTTTTTAAACATCTCTACTGACTGATTTCAGGACTAGAATGAGATTGAGATTACTTGCATCACTTTCTGTCAATTAACCCCCTATTACTTATTCACTCGAGCTAGCCAAGTGTTATAGCAATACATTAATAATTTCTACATTAATTCCTACACATTATTTTTCAGTTGCCATCATGAAAAATAAGTATATCATCACTGCTGTCAGAACTTTTTAATCAGTAGATCTCAAAGGTTGCATAGAGGGAAAATGCTCAGCAGTTACCACTGCTTTAGCAATTCACTACCTTTTCCTCAAAGAATGAGCTTGTTGACACACAGTGTTTGCAAAACAAGACTGATTCCCCAGTCTGGGATTCTTAAAGATGGTGGGAAGAGAGGTTGTTATGATACTTTCAAAACAACAAACAAAACCAAAATAAAAGCCACACACATTAACATTTTGGCACACAGAAGTTTCACAAGCATTCTAAGATTCAGAAAGTTTAAAGTTCTTTTGTAAAAATAAATCTCTCGATGAAGCAAATGTTCTTAAAGCTTTGCTTCATAAACTGAAATCTAGTATTTTTAATTATTTATCATCACTCTGGGATATAAGATTTATTTTCACACTCCTGGTATTTGATCGCAGCATGCTATCTTTCACCAATACGCACCTCAGCCTTGTGCTGTAGAGCAAAGAACAGACACCCCTAGAGTAAAAGCAGAGATTGGAGAAAGTAGAAATCTGGTGGTCTTCCATCTCTGCCTACATTGCCTCCTACAGTGTCTGTTTATATAAACACAGAATCACATGCAGGTGGCATTTTCACATGAGTGACAACACAGTCACTCATCCATGAAAAACTGGAACACAGTTACTGAAAGTGCATTAAAAGAAAGACTACCCTACCCTACAGTTGCTGACATATCAAAGCACAACTTCAAAAAAATCTCAGTACTGTGACTATCTGGTTTCTCGAAACTCCAAAGGTTTCAGATGAGCATTCAACAGGGATCCAAACCCAAGAGCGCTCCAACAACCATCTCAAGCATTCCACGACAGAATTTCAGGATTTCCATCCCTTCCCTCCAAAGAGGCGGTCATCTTACCTCAGTAAACCCTTTAAAGAGGGTATTTTAATAATGGATTGTTGTAAGACGGGAGTGCAGAGCTTCAGGAACTGACCACAGCTATCTGCACCAAAGGGCACAACACAAACAGCACAAAGAAAACTAGAAACCCTCTCCTGAGGTTTTCAGTTCACCTAGAAGCTTTTTAACAATACTGAAGGGGGAGAGCCTAGCCAGGAAAATACAGTTACACTAACAAAGTTATTAGAGAGCACTAACTACAGGAAGGACATGAACGTAGTTCCAGGTACTTCAGGAGCAGAGGCAGTGCCTTCTTGTATTCACACAACATGTATCAACTACTCCTACCTGAACAACACGCAGTCAAAGCAACTTCTTCAGCTAATCTTTCACATCAAAAAGGGGGAGCTCCCAATTACTGACTGGGAAACCCCCCCCCCCCAAGCCAAGATGCTAAGAACTGGTTTATAACTCTGTAAAGAAAGGGCTAAACCTATCTTGGAATTTATTCAGGATGAATACTGACTCTTGTTATCTACCAAACTACAGTGCACATACACCACTATAACCTTAATAAAAATAAAAGTAGGACAAGAAGGACTTACAACAGGTGCTAATACATCTTCACAGGACATAAAAACACTGACAGATAAATTCTGAAAGCTGACCTTCATCTAGACTTTAAAAGCAAAGCATCCAAGTTACTCACAAATGGGTCACATAACTGAGATTAAAAGTCACATAAGCATCTTGGGGAAGGAAAAAAAAAATAAAAAAATTCCAGTCACTCAAAAAAGCTTACATACACAATCCTCTTGAAACTTAACTAAACTGAAGACAATCTTCTCCAAAACCAGATCTTAAGCTCTATTTTTCACAAAAACATACTCAATACCCCCCTCACCACAACAACAAAAAAACCCAACCTTAAATTCATCCTCATCTCCCACTACCTTCAGTCACCTTTGTTCCTTCATTTCTGCCCCTCTGGCATGACCAGCTGCGAGCAACTCTCCTGCTCGGCCAACCCCCACCTGCAGCTGGGGCAGCAAATCAGACCTGCTACCTGGGGAGCTGCACTGCAGCTGTACCCTGCCACAACGCTTGCCTTTCTCACCCCTCTGCAACCCTCAGTTTTCAGAAGACATGTAGGAATTACAGACCACTGAGACTCATCCTTTTGACATGGGAAATTAGCTCCTTGTCTATGTGCTTTTGTTTGTAACAGTAGTAGAACTGGCATGGCGCTAAAGATAAAAGAAGCAGAAAGGAATGAAAAGAGAAACCCCTTCCCCACAACCCAGTACTAAGAAGCCTTGGATTACAAGCTGGATGATGCTGTAATGAAGAAAATATGTGCTCACAGCTTCAAGAGGTCAAAAGGTGAAAATATTGGCCAATTTGGTAACACCTCTAGTAGTAAAGCTATTTGTTAGTTGTTATTGTGGAAGGAAATTATCATAGTACTACAAGAACATTAAGCTGCAATCTCTGAAAATATATGACTAAAATGTGCAGAAAGGAAAGAGTACAAAGAATTTGCATTACTTCTACAATTTAATCTCCAAAATCAGAAATAAGTGCTTTTAGAAATATTTATGTGGAATGAATATTGAAAGTCAAAAAGGTAAAGTTACATTCTTATAATCCTGTCAGCTTGAGGGTACAAATGACATTTCTGATTCATTTTCCAACAGAATTGGTGACAAAGTTCCCGTTTGAAAGACCCTTTACTTATGTGTCTGGCCAATTTTCTTCATAAAGAAAGCTGAATGTAAGATGTTTTTCTTCAGGGAAATACAAGAAGAATCTGATTAGGCAGTCACCAATACTTACCACGCATTATGATACATATGATCTTCCTAAAATCCTGACAAAATTGGTAAAGGTTTTACATCAATAAAGTTTTGAAGACTGGTTTGTGGCAAGACCACACTGGATAATAGGTGACTCATGAGCTACAAGAGTTACTGGATAATGCAATCCATGAGTGGGAAACAATTATTATTCTACAAGCTTATAAACCAATAGATTTGGTAAACTCCTCTCAAGTAGTGAGCTTTTAAAACACTTGCAGAGTGGACAGATACTTCAGAAATATGATCAACAAATCACTACAACAAATGCAATCAGAAAATACAAAATAAAGACTCATTGGTAACAAGTCACCCTCCAAACAATGTGAGCACAAGGAGAGAAATTAAGTTTGGAAAATATATGATGAGAGGGCTGGAACACCTCTCCTATGAAGACAGGCTGAGAGACCTGGCCTTGTTCAACCTGCAGAAGGGAAGGTTCCAAGGGAGATCTTACTGCAGCCAATCCAAAACAGGCCTATAAAAAGCTGAAGGGAGACTTAACAAGAGCAGATAGTGATAGGACAAGGGGGAACTGTCTTAAGCTGAAGGGAGGGTAGAATTAAATTAAATATAAGGAAGGAATTCTTTACTCAGGGCTAGTGAGGCCCTGGCACAGACTCCCCTGAGAAGCTGTGGCTGCCCCATCCCTGGCAGTGTTCAAGGCCAGGTTGGATGGGGCTTTGGGCAACCTCATCTGGTGGAGTGAAAAATGTTTCATAAGACAGCAAGGATCCATGCTACAGGTTACAGCAATAACTCCAAAGTTTTTCTTGAAGGATATTCTTTAAGTTGGTAGGCAACTCCTACTTCCTTACAGAATCACAGATTGTTAGGTGTTGGAACGGACCTTGAAAGATCATCTAGTCCAACACCCCTGACTGAGCAGGATCACCTAGATTAAATTAAACAAGAACATTCCTTACCCAGAAAGCAAAAAAAAACACAGTGAAAAGAGAGCAGTAGAACAAAAAAAAATCCCCACTCCTCACTGCATTAGCAAAGGTGAGAAAGGCAAGTGCCTGTTTTTGACACAACAAACATGGTGCTATGAAGGCATTAATGGGCCTGACAACACAAGGCATTGCTAGTAAAGCATGCTCTAAAAACATTGCTAACAAATAAAATGGCAGACATTTGCTTCCCAGAATGGAAGTCTGTAGGGCCACCCATGAACCACCCACAAGGCCAAGACCTCTGTTTAATGAAAGTACTTGGGTACCCTCTCCCAGAAGGCCTGTTGGGTCCTCAGGTGCCTGCAACAGGGCTGAAGTCTCTCTCCTTCAGTTTCTTTATCAAGCTGCACACTGACCCAGAGGCAAACCAGTTTTGCAACCTTCAAATTGTACATTCATATGGAAAAACAGAGCCTATTGATCCAGATAATCCAGTTTGCAATGCAGCTGAGGCACAACTGGATGGTACCGTGCATTGGTCAATGTGTGTTAGAGGGAAAAAAATACACTGCTGTTTCGTGATTAATATGAGATGTTTCCTCTGGAAATCAAAGAAGACTATTTGTTTTTGATTTCACCTTTACAGCTTGCAGGAGCTATGATATTTTCCCTGAAGTATACCATTTAGCTACTAGAATAGGACAAGATTCACCCTCGTTAAACAGTTTAGATAATGATTTGAAATAAAAACTAGTAGGAGTAATAGTGAAACAAAAAAAAAAAAAAAAAAAAAAAAAAAAAAAAAAAAAAAAAAAAAAAAAACAAAGCCAAGCAGGTTAGTAAAGTTAATCATCAAGATGTATTATTTCCATTTTTACTAATAAGATTAATAGATGGGATAAATTATCAGAGACATGAAATAACAAGTTGCACATAAACACTATACACATTTTTATATACACTACATTGTCTTATATAATTTTACTCTTAATTTTAGGTTGGGGTTTTCTTCCAGTAAAGACAAGAGAGAAAGAAAAAAAATAAGATACTCATAACTCAACTGCTATCTTAAGAGTTATTGTATAATTAAAATTAATTTCCTAGCATTAAATTTTTGAATTAGTGAAAGGATAAGCACCAGGGAAAAATATATAATTCACAGTATGAATAAGAAAAGTCCATTCATTAATTTATACATACAATATGCTAACTGGTCTAAATTATACATTAGTAAGTTTGATTGCGTATCAACTAATCCTTGAAAAAAAGCACTAAGAAATGAGGTTTGTATCAAATACATGGAGGTTCACTGAGCTTGCACAGTATGCAGGCTTTAAATGCTGGGTCAGCATAGGCTATCAAATGTTTCAAATGAATATAGCTTTCATATTCCAATTCTTAAAAACAAAATTCAGAGAGATTCCCAAAACAGAGTATTTTGCAAAGACTTGGAATGAACAATATTGAAAGTTCACAGGCTTCAATCCATACCAGTTCCTTTAGATTTTGATAAGCTTTGCATACCTGCCTTTATAAGAAATCACCAGTAAGTCTTGAGAAAATAACAGAGTCAAATAGAAGTTGTAAACATGCAATAATTCAGTGATTAACAATAAGCTTTGCACTTACAAAAAGTAAAAGAGGATTGTGGGTTATCAATTTTCTTATTTTAAGTCAAAATACGATTGCTCTGCATGAAAGCAATTCACTTTCCACATACATGTACCTCTCTCCATGAATAAAAATCATATTTCTAAGTCAATGCTGGTGATTCCAATACTCCTTCCTACACTGATGAATAACAAAATTAATGCTGCTCGATGCTATGAATCCAGAACTACTTCATGACTTTATTATGTTTATTACGAAATAACTGCAGCCAAGTGATACATGGTTTTCATCTCTGAATTGGCAACAGAATAAATAAGTAAATATTTGATGTGGATATCTCAGTTCAGACAGTACTGTTCAACAGTGTCTGCTGCCTACATGCCCAGTAAGCATGTAGGGAATATAAGGCAAATCAGTTTTACTACAGCTCATATTAAAGACAGTCATAAGCCAACTGTGAAGGATGTCACAGTAATAAAACTGGCATGTGTTTTTGTCTTGAGACAACTGTGCATGTGATAAAGCCATGCATGAGCTAGTGGCAAAGCATCCCCTCTTTCATCAGTGAAAACAAGAACTTCAATACAGCATCTCTTTATGCAAGAGCTCTTCATTAAACCCATACACATAATGAGCGTAAAACCTTTCCTGCCTGCTGGAAAATGGCTTTATCCAAACCATTTCTGTTCAGAGTTTGCTTGTAGGTTGGCTTTTTTCATAATTCCCTTTCAAATCAGGGAGAAATTTTAACTAACAACATCAGTGGGAGACACTCACCATTTCCATGGACTATCATCAGTGCTAGTGATTAAATTAGCAAGTCAAACAAGTTAAGTGTGGGAGGAGATAACAGAGACATCTTTGCTGTACCTTCTATTCCAAACTGATTATGCTGATAGTCACATTTTGGTTTTAAAACACTAATGTATCTGCCCAAACAATCCACCTGACATTGTTTTCACAAATAAGTAATTTCACCCATGGAAATTTTTCACAGAGCCTAATCAGCTAACATAATAAAAGGGGACAATCGAGGAGGAACACAGACTAACAGAAGTAACTTCCAGACAACGGCAATTTGCCTGTTCTTTACAAACCCAGTGTGTCCTCTGTTTATTAAGATGGACAAAACATTTCCTACTTGTTCAGCAAAAGACATTGGCAAAACACGGACATTTACTTGAACAACCTTAAATTCAAGGACAATCAAAAGAGAAAGGAGCAGGAGAACAAACTACTTCACAGAGCATTAAAAAATCCATCATACTGGCAGACCTCTCTTCTCCAAGGAACCAGGACAAAATATCCAACACAAGGTACTGAAGACAAGCCTACTCTCAGACATCACCATTTCTTAGAACCGAACAATAAAACAGATTTTGCATTTACTTAAATACCTGTTTCATTCATGGATTCATTTAGTCAGTTCTTTGCTGGACATAAATGGGTTAGCTGGTTTGCTTTGAGAAAAGCAAAAAATAGGACTGGCCAGACTACATTCATTTATCTTGACTGACTATTGTTAGTGTTTCTGTTAGGCCACTTAGGTCTTCACTTTCAATTTTCATTGAGAAACTTCCATATTTTCTTGCTCAGTCATAAGAGAAGCATAACCAAACAAGTCACCGTGTAACAAGGGTATGTTTAAAAGCAACTGTAGTTCTCACAGACAAATGCAGTCTCCTTTCCTTTCCTTTCCTTTCCTTTCCTTTCCTTTCCTTTCCTTTCCTTTCCTTTCCTTTCCTTTCCTTTCCTTTCCTTTCCCCTTTCCCCTTTCCCTTTCCCTTTCCCTTTCCCTTTCCCTTTCCCTTTCCCTTTCCCTTTCCCTTTCCCTTTTTTTTCTCCATAAAATCAAACTTTTTCCAGGAGAGAAAAAACTTACTGCCTTGGACCTTACACCTAACCATTTATTTTTCTGGTCTTTTTGGAAAGACATCACAGTTCATTCCAGCTGCTTTATAATGCAACATAATCCAGCTGTGCAGTTGCTACAAACCTGGTAAAAATTCCTTTTAGGTGAGTATGCCTAAGCTGCTCTCACATCTGAATTTAGGCAACCCATGCTTGCACGCATTCCTTACTCTTTAAATCCTCGCACTACTCACATCCTAAGCTATTTCATCTGCTGCTGTTGTCATTAAAGGTAAGGCACATAACAAGTGTACAAATCTGCCCAAACTTAAAAATGGTATTTTTACTTTTTTTTTATATTGGAGGAAGGTACTTATTAAATTGTTCAGATTTTCCCACTGAGATCTCCTCCAGGCAGACCCCAAATAAGCAGATTCTCCTTGGCCTCTTGCTCTTTTGACCACCTACTCCTTCCTGATAGTTCTTTAACAGAAATAAAGCCGGCCAAATTGGTCTACTGCAATTCAGCTGATTGAGAGGGGTGTTATTCCACTTGTTTCCCCCCAGCTTTGTGTTAATGTAAGACTGACTCTTGTACTTTGCCAGTATTGTCCCAAAAAGCGGGATCTTTCCCTGGCATGCAAAGCTGATGCACACACAGTACAGGGTTGAGGTTCTTGTTTGTGCTACATCTGAGCGGAGATGAGTGCTAGGTGGTGATCTCTCAAAGCTAGCACCCCAGTTACAGTTACACTGCTTGTTTATACAGTTGTGGGTGTTAGTTCCACCTGTTAGTCACACCTTCTCAACTGCAATGGGTCAACTCTTTGCTCGCTTCAACTTAAAACCACGGTACCTTCTACATTCACCGTGAAGGTTTAGTGAGCAGGGGTCTTTATGTGGGGAGGGGCTGTATTCGGCGTAAGAGGTGTGGTTTTCATACTAGAGTGAGACAGTTCACTCTAAGGACACAGCGGAACTCTGCTGGCTTCTGATTCTCAAGACTTTAATAAGTGTTCCTGTGTTCAAGGTCCCCTTGGCTACTCCTTATCCGAGTATACCTCATTCTGAGATAAGTTATGGTCTTCATGCAATTAAATTGGGTATGTGGGATGTTAATGGTGGTAACTGAGTCAGCTAAGCACCACTTATGTTAATTATGTCCTTAAGGAGCTTGGCATCAGTTAGGCCTTGCTGAAACAGGAAGGCATTGGCTCAGCATCACTCATGGAACAGAATCTTCTAGAACACAGTTTTCAGAGAGCTTCCACTTTGAGTTACGTCTGCCTACGGATAGCAAATCTACTGACTGTTTAATAACTATCCCCACATAATCTTCTCATAACAAATTTGCACATTTGGTCCGTATTTCACAGCTCTACACTAACCAAATCAAACACCAGCTGAGGTGTTAATAACTATCATGACTCAAGGTTTTCAGAATTAAACGTACAGACTCTCACATGCATTTATCTATGTTTACCTAGAATATTTAGTTTCAGTGGAAGGCCTGCAGGAACTCAAGTGGCAAAACTCCCAAGTACAGGAAGCAGCAACACACGACCAAAACCTTGGTGCTCGGATGCACATCACATTTTCAAAAGAGTAACTTTTAACTGCAGCTACAGAGCTCAACACATTGGGTATTTGTACTGAATCATTTGCTATTAAATAAGACTTTTTCATTTCATAATGGCAGTACAAGACTGCTGTTGGCAGTGATAAGTACTCCAGCTAAGTTCAAGATTACTGAAGCAAAGCTACTAAGTAGAAAAAACTGTACAATTAAAATTATTTGTATTTAAGGCAGTTATATTTTAGATATTTAATAAGCATAAAAAAGTTAACCCACACTGTACATTTCAGCCTAGCTACTAAAACAAAGGGAAAGATGAGGTTGCCCAGGGATGTGGTGGTTGGCCCCTCCCTGGAGGTGCTCAAGGACAGGCTGGACAGGGCCTTCCTTGAGCAGCCTGGTCTGGTGAGAGGTGTCCCGGCCCATGGCAGGGGAGTTGGAACTTGATTTCTAAGGTCCCTTCCAACCTGAACCAGTCTATGATTCTGTTTTGTAGACAGTATGAAAAAGATCAAATGCTAAATCTTTCTTGTGGGGAAAAAGGAAATAAATAATGGAAATTACAGCAGCCCAAATTTGAAATCTAGTTCATGCAGACAAATATAGCCATTGAAAGATTTTTTTTTCTACTGCTGAAGGGGTCACTATCAAAATACCTAATGGTTGTATACAGAACATAGTTTACATCATTTGTAGAAAACTTACTAAAAGTCCTGTGTGTTGGATTACTTAGACTAAAAGCAGCAGGCAACCAAGCTGAACAGAAATATTGAATAGAACTAGTTAAGGAACAGAAAAAAAAAGAGTATAAGCAAAAGATCTATATCCAGCAAAGGAAAATCACTTAGAGGAGTCCTACTATACATGCTAGCATTAGGGCAAGAACAGCATTTTTGAAGATAAAAGATATGTGAACCAGACACATCCAAGGATTAAAAAAAAAAAAAGCAGAAATGTGGACAGGTAAAGAAAAAAATCATCATCAACATAGGAGAAAAGAGAATGTTACTAGAATGGGCTGGAAGCACATAAAACTCCAGAATACATAAACTGCGACAATTTGACTAACATTTTAAATAGAAAAATCATACAAAATAATATAAAAAGAGATTAAAGAGAAATACAGCCAGAACTTCAAAAAGACACTTTCCAAATTAAAAATACATACAGTATCTTCCTTGTAAGATACAGAATTTGAAAAAAAGATAAAAAAAACCCTTCCTCCATTTTGCATCAAGCAACTTGACAGTTTAGAGAAGGAGAAATATTATCTACTATAAATCAAAATTTAAATACACTTTAATGCATATTTTCCGTTTACTCGTACCTCCTGTGATTGTTGGTAGGATAAGGACAGGTTAGGGAGAGGAAAACATGTATTTTCTCACTATGTTTCTGTTTGTCTAAGGGAATAGTGGTGTGTCTGTAACTAGGACTCTGCCCATATTCATCATGAAAGGACACAAAGAAAGGTTTTGCTTTTTTACCTGAAATAGCATGCTCCCTCAAAGCAACAGATTACCTCAACAGCAGTCTTTTACAACCACTTTATTGCAGCCCTTGGAAAAAAATATAGATTTCTGGGATTCTTAACTCCAGATGCATTGTTGCTTTAAGTAGATTGTCACTGTATCTGATCTCAGTGAAAAAGACCTATACTTATCCTAATTCGATGATTTCATCAAGTATATTTGATAACAGATTGATACAAAAATAAAACAGTCAGCCATGATGGTGCTTCATCCTAAAAGATGGAATAATACAGAGTACTGAAGGAGGTGGGAAGGAGTCAGCCATCACTGTGCGAAGAATCCTCTGGTAAACCATCAAGTACCATGGATGTCTTACAAAGAGACGATGGCAGCTTCAAAGGGAACAAATGCTGTTTAATGTAGGCAGAGAAGTGCTAAGACAAAAGAAGAGTGCTATCTCCTGAATGAAGTAAAATTAAATATGGTCCAAAAAGATGGACTGCTTCTCACCACATCTCCTAAAGAACACTGGAAAGAAAGTAAGTTACAAAGGTTTGCATATTACACTGAGCTCTAGCACTCCTTGGGAAATACAGTTGATGCAGGAAGATTAAATCCCTATAAAAATGTATTTCACGATAGCATCAGTGGTAAATTAGAAGGGTGGTTATCTGAGACAATATTGAGGCTTAACCCAGTATAAATACACAGAAAGTACTCTTCCACTTGCAAAGCAGCAATGTAGCAGGAGCTTGTCCAACTCTCAAAAAGTTTAAGGATACTATTATAACCTACTTGTTTTAAAACTGCCTTTCATCTGGAATCACATGAATGTTCCAGACAGTAAAAACTTCCTTAGACACCCTCCAGGCGCCATGAGTCATGAATTTTGTGGCATATCTTTACTGTTAAATATCATATATGTGATAATTTTTAATTTTGAGGTACTTCAATGATTTCTCTAGCATCAGAATCCCTTCTGTAATTTTTTTTTATCACACATATTTCTTCCTAAGAATCAAACACAACAGAGGGAGAAGAAGAAAAAAATATGATACTTCAGCAAGTCATAATGGAAACACCTTTTCAATACCTTCCCTGAATGAACACATCCAGATAAGTGCATGTAATGAACCATAAATACTGTTTTCATACGCAACCATTCTCATAGCTAAACTAGAAAGGTTTAAAAAACTGCCAAGAGCATGTTCTCTGACTGCAACATGTGTAAAAAAATCCTGTAGTATCATTTCCACAACTAAGTAGGTATACTTCAAGGGTAGGATGAGTATGTAGAAATATTATATTGTATATCTTGTTGGTGGTTTCTTAGGCCCAAACGATCCCAAACTTGCCTTTAGAATGGAAATAAAGTGGGGTTTTTTTGTCTTTTCACATTAAATTATTAAGTATTTATTTCTCTAACAATAGATATAATCAGGGAGAAGGGGAGACATTTACAAAACTCAAAAAAGGATGGAAAAAGGGAGGTAAAGATGTCCAATTTTCCAATTCCTGGCATTTAATATGATGTTCTCTTTATAAAAATGTCCCCGAAATATTTTGTGTTTGTATAGAATTCCATCTTTGTACCATTCACTTAACCAATGGAATGAAGTTTTTAAATGAAGTAGAATTATTACAAGGAGGTCTGGTAATCAAATTGTTAAATAAACTAATTCTCTCTGCATGATTTTTAAAACTGTATTTAATTCTACATTTTTTTTGTCCCAAAAATGAAAATCTGGGATTAAAACTGAACCGCTGCTTCAAACTCTGAATTTTCACTTCTCCCCACTTATTTTTGTTTTGTGCAAGATATTTTAAATGAGTTTTTTTTGTGGCTTTGGAACAGTCTCCAAGGTTTTCTTGGCATTCAAATGAAACACAACCTTTTGCCACTATTTGCTAATTGCTTTGAGGCCACTCAGGCAGAAGCACTAGCATCCCTTGTGCTCCCACTCAGACAGCAACAACAGAATTATCACTAAATAATCCATTAGTACCAAATGTATATTCATTATTACATCTATTTAAATTCTCTTCTCTTTCCTTTAAGTAATAGTATGTGCTGAATAGCATAAAAAGAATATTAAGGCAGTACCAATGGTATATAGAGTTGTGTAAATTTAAAATAGCAGAAACTGTATTTTGTGATTATTGAACATGGAACTTTGTCCCTGTGTCTTAATATGATCCATCATGTCATTTATTACTCTCATACAGACTGTGCTATCAGTATTGCTTGCTGTGAGGAGAAAATGCCTGAAAATAACCTCTTCCCTGCTCAAGTTTTCCAAAAGAATTTATCAGATTATCTTCCAATACAGCCTTTGTGCAGACCTTGGGATGCTTGGTGGAGCCCAGTGTTTTATTTTGAATGCTGTGCAGTCTATCACTTACCCTGCTTGCCTTGTAGGTTTTTTTTTATTATGATTCTAAGGATAACATGTCAGAAAACCTTTTTTTAAGGCTAAGTTAAACAAAGTGCCTCTAAGATTCGTTTGACAGAAAATATGTCTTTGTACATATTAAATACTTCCAATCTATTCCCTAGATCTAATAAACTGATCTAATCAATTTAACTGATTTTTTCTAATACTTGCTTATAACAAGTAGTTTATGAAAGAATCTGTGACGATCCCTCTCTGAGGCATCACAGAGTGAAAACACTGTCTTCAACATTCCCTTCCATCAAGCTGTATTTCAAATTTCATTGGCCTTGTCATAGATGTTAAGGTTACAGAAAAAAGGAATCTCCAAGATATCAAAGGAGAAATTCTCAGTAATTAACATATGGCAAACTACTGAAGCAACTGCTGTTTAAAAGAGATGTTGTGATTGCTATTTCTAATTACAGCATTTGCAAACAGATTACCATTTGTCTAACCTTCTTTAAAGTATATATTTGAAGATAAATTGCCAATACATAACAAAACTATTTAATTTGTGAAAGAAGATGAAGTTTTTTAAAGGTAATGGAAATGCTAGCTACTGAACACTGGAATAAAAGTAACAGATCCTGGCTTCTCTGGTAGCTACTGTGAAATTCCTGGCAGAGGAAATACATAAGTCTGAGGATACGCTGTTTCAAGATCTTGAACGGTCAAAAATAATTTATCTGGGATACAAAAGATCATCAATATGGAAGAGTACCAAATAATAGATTAAATTATCACATCCTTAGAGGGGTTAACAGGCTTACTTACTTATCACTTACTGCAGATAAAGCAAAGGATTCCTCTAGCTAGGAAGAGAGAGATGAAGAGCCATTCAATTGTGGAAAAATACATTTACTGGCTTATTATATTTTCTTTCTAACCTTTTTTACAAATCACAGAAAAGTCATGGAATTAAATTCCATATGATTTCAGCTAAATGTCTAGAAGTCTCAACATTTACCCTCACTTCCACTTGCGCTACACTGTCACTTGGACCTTTTTTTACTGGTACTTTCATAAATTTTTCATTCCTCACTGTCCAAGGCCACCTTCAAGACTCAGCTCCTTTGTTCCATTAAACTGCAGGCAACTGACTTTATTGATAGCTCTGCCACCTCCCATCAGCATTTCACACGCATTGAAGTGACTTTGATTCAGCTTCTGCAATAACATTTTAACTGTAGTGTCCCATCCACCTTTTACTGAAAAAAAAAGTAAGAGAGGAGAAATATTTCAAGCCAACTAACATATGAAAGGAGATAGCTGATCTCCTTGTTTCCTGCCTTTGCTGTGGTGGTGACTCTATTGCAAAAGTCTTGTGCTTCAGAGCACAGGCAGTGGGATGGAGTCAGGGCACAGGTCTACACACAACTTGGTTTTGCTCTTAATGTGCCTCACAGATCAACTTATGTTACACAAGGTACACTCTATTACTGTGCTCCCTTTTGGAACTTCCTTTTGGTATATAATACATTTGATGGTACATTTAAAAATACCTAACAGGCATTAAGTGACTGCATTTACTATACTACATAGAAAGCAACTACATTAGAATATGTGCTTGAAGTGTCCACTAATGAACCATACACCTCAGGAGGCTGAAGACACTTTGAGAGGCACCCAAAGATTGAGTTACTCATTCTGTAACCTCTGCTTTACGTCTTCCTATGTACTTGTTTCCTATTTGCTGGAAGGCAAGATGTATGTACCTATTTTACTCATTTCTGTATCTTAAAGAATGCACATTCTGGCAAGATTATGCTTGGGACTATTCCTCTAGCCCAAAAATCTTAGCATCTAACAGAAAAAAAATCAAAAACCTTACTGCTGTACACAGATTTAACAGACTTTTCCTCCTTTATGAAATAAATCAATATTCATCATCACTCACTACAGTATCTCTCCATAATTTAGTTCTTTAAAAACAGA
Organism: Heliornis fulica; assembly: GCA_013399135.1. Classification (NCBI taxonomy): domain Eukaryota; kingdom Metazoa; phylum Chordata; class Aves; order Gruiformes; family Heliornithidae; genus Heliornis; species Heliornis fulica. The sequence continues at coordinate 25,987 of VXBZ01011609.1, read as the reverse complement.
TCTGTTAGATAGTTTTATTAAGATTTATAAATGGGCCGGCTAAGCCTGTGACTAATGAAACTGCACAGACCACTGTCAAGGAACTAGAACCAACACACAACCTCATACTTTATTTTTCATGCTAACACTATAAATTATAAAAAATACAGGAAAGGTGGGTCATTAAATTGCCAAGAAAAAATTTCTAACTTATTAGCTTTTCTGAGGAAATAATTTCCACTGTGAGTTAAGATCTCTTACCTGGCATGATCTTATGGGTCCAGATTCAAATATATTACCCTTTTTCAAAAAACTTCTAATCTTATCCTCCCAGTCCCTATCAGGCAGACACTGGCTATCAGCACTGAAAACTGTCACTTCTTTTCCAACCTTCAGTTTCTAAGTGAGTTACAAATGCTTTTCTCACTGTAAAAATGTTTTCAGTATGCATGTACGGGGCTGAGCTGCCACCACAGATCACACCTAGTGGGTCTTCTCCCACCATCTTGTGCTTCACGATCACTACTCACCGCCAGAGTAACTTTTTCAGGCAGGGAAGGATGACCTTCTATAATAAAGACACTGCAACAGGAAAATTAAGTAACTTGCATGAACAGCAATCTATCCTAGCCTTCTTTGCTGGGAACGGCTGATGAGATGGTCATATCTCAGAGTCAACATGATATCTGTCATTTCCAGTCATGACAAAGGTAAAGAGCACTATGTTGTATTTCTTGTGACCTTTACTCCATCTGAACAAAGACAATATCAACAGTGAATAGATGCCATCTGTCTTAGAAACATGATGCCTCTCTTGTGACAAACTGTCCATCTCCTGTGGCAAATGGCATGTTTCCATGGCACACAACAGTAACGTAAGTCAGTTATGATACCATTTATTATAAGTTTTCTCACACTCTATCAACATATTTAAACATTTTCAATGAGTTAACATTTTGAAAACCAAGCTTGGTATTCTGAATACTGGGACAAGATGGAAATGGAAAAATAGGATTAGAGCCCAAGCAGTATGTATTCAGTATTATCTTACCGTCTTCTTTGCTGTGCTAGTGACTAGGAAGAAAATTCTTCAAACTGTTTTATGCCTTTTAGGAGTAAAAACAGAATAGATGCTCCAAAGTTATCAAAGAAATAGTGTGTGTAGCTGCTGGCTGGGTATTGGATTAAACAAAACCCCTAGGGGACTCTCTTACCACATTCTGTTCTTCAGGGATGCTCAGTATTTCAACACACAAAAACCACTTCTCTGTCCTTGGAACATTTACTTCAGTGTTATCTACTATTATACACTAAAAGTCTTAAGCCAGTAAAACCACAGGATTAATGTACAGTAATAAGAAGCAAATTACCTGTATGTGTTTTCCCAATTCTTGCTGCTACTTGCCCTGTGATTGATTACAAGTAGAATGTCTGTTTATTTACAGAGATTACATAGTTCTCTGCATATACTGTCCTCAAATCTGTGCTATTTTTCTCACTGACTCAAACAAGAGCAGGATTAGATCTCCAATGGAAGCTTTACTGCATAGGAAGTATTGATTTGAGAGATTAGCAATACACTGTTGTGGCAAAAGATATTCTTCATCACAGCTAAGTAAAACGGGTTACATGACAGTCTGTTGAGATGCTGTACTTATTTCATCTGCCTGTGCCATTTTTTTCCAAAGTTTAGCTGATTACACAGCCACATTTCACCGGTAAACTGGAACGGCACTAAGCAATTGATTTGTTTGGGCCACGGAGTATTCCAAGGGCAAGTAGGAAAGGTATTTTTCCTTACTTGGAAAGGAAAGCAATATTGCTAAAGCCACATACTCCTGATTTAGTTTAAGACATGCCACAGGTGTAACACTGGCATGAAGAAAACACCTAACCCAGCTTCAGTGTTCCACTGTTAAGCACTTACCTGGAGTGCACCACCAGCTGGATTTAGGCATTAGATAGACAATCGCTGTCAGGAAATTCACATTCCCTTCTGAGAAGTGACTTGCAAAGAAATGCTGTGGCTGCACATGGATTTACTCTTCTCAAACTAATGGGTGCACTAAGGCAACTATATACTATAGCAAATACAGAGACCAAACAGGATTTCTATTACTTGCATGTGCATCTTTTAATTTATGCTATTCTGGGTTCTGAAATCAGTCCTGAGAGTACTCTCAGTGGGTACACACTTGCAGGAGAGAGCAAGATTTTTTGTCTCTATCTCTTCCCACTGACTCTCCCCAGAAATAAGAACCAGGCTTCTGCAGTCTATGCTAGGGTGGTCAGAGAAACTTTTATTTATAAAACTGAGACACAGAAGTCTGGATTTATAAGTAAACAGCTTCTAAACTACAATGTGAAATACAGCTGAAGAGAAGAGTGTTAACACCGATGCCAAGGGTTCCTGAATTTTCATAAAATTATTTTTACAGACCTACAGAACAGTTTAAGATACTTAAATTTTACTTTATTATAAGGATTGAAGCCTTATACTCAGCCTACATGTCAGAGGTACGTAACATTCATTTGTGATCACTGAGGTGACAAAGGATGATCCCCTCATGTATATGCAGTATTAGTAAAACATAACAGAAATACTGGTATAAGCAGAATACAAATTTGAGTTACATTTTCTTGTTATTAAGGGCTGTCCACATACTTACCAAAACAGCTTTATCTCTTTCCTGATTCCCTCAGTGTCTCTTTAGGGACTACATAAATAATTTTACTGGGTCCAAATACACATCTGTTAAATATTTTTTTTTTCATTTTTTTCCAAGTTATGTTACCAAAACAGGAAATTACCAGGACACTTGTTGAAAAACTTTCAATAAATGGTCCTTGTATTCCTAAAATCAGAACATTTCATGGTTTCAATTTATACTGAGCTGATCAGAAATGTGCAAGAATCATTGATCAATGCTGCCCTATGTTACACTGAATCCAGGCTGCTGCTGCCCCATTACATCTCACAGCGGTGTGGATCTGTGGAGGAGCTTGAGTTGTTTAATATGAATGAGCAATTACTCATATCCTTTGCATTCAGCCACACTCTGGTGAGCTTGTCTCTCTGCTTCTGTGTCAAACTCAGTTTTTCTAGAAGCATATCGTCCTTTAAATCCTTTATAGTGCAAACAGTTAAGCATTTGCTAAAATTTGTTTACATGATTTTTTAAGTGTAATTATTTCTATAAATCCTCCATATATTTAAATGAATTTAGGCTAAAGATTTAATTATCTAAAACACAGCCCCAGCTACTCCCGCAGAGCTCTATATTTTTATTATAAATGTTAACTTTATGCAAATTTCATCACACTGCGCATGTTGAAACTTGCATTTTTATTGAGTCTCAGCAAAGTATGCAAATTTGAAAGATTCTATTAAATTCTGAAAATACTGTTGCAAAAAATATTCCTAATGTGCTCTTAAATATCCAGTGCTTAACTCATTCCTCTAGACAAATAATATTTCGGTAGCTGTGGTAATTTAAAGGTCTGCAATAATTGTGCTTTGAGATTTTACGGATTTTAAAGTTTCAAGATCTGCATACTGTTTATTGTTTAGCTGGTTGCATTTTTACATATTGAAATAAGCTGTTTTATTCCACAGATAACAACAGATTTGTAGGTGGAGGTTATGTTACAGCTTTTAAGAGACTAACTGATACAATGGAAAAAGCAGATAAACTTTCTACTCTGTCCCAAGCAGACCAGAAGTCAGGCTTCTCGGCGTGAAAGACTGTGGGTTGAAGTAGTCTAATGAATTAAATTACCTCCACTTACAAACTTTGGCTAATTTATGTCCACATGTGCTTAATAACAGTACCATCCCCTTAAAAAGAGTACCACTTACACTTTATGTGGAGCCATAATCCATCTCTTACAAGTTGCTTCACCTACATCACCGTGTGAACAGCCATCCTGTATCCTCGGCCTTAAAATCTGACAGCAATGTTCCGTAATGATGGTACCTGGGCGGAAAATTCAGGGGCGATACCTGAAAGCAGACACAGCCCCACTAAGGACCTGGCTTGTTGCCTTGCACTTGGGAGATTTCAGGGAACTCGGCATTTTGAGTGAGGGAGGATTTTTATGCTCTATTTGTTAACATTTGTGCAAAGATGATGTTCTTTGCAGAATAGCAAACTATTAATAAAGCTTTTTTTTTCCATTTACATGTATATCTCCTCATTCTTTTTCAATATTTGGACATTAAATAAATAAAATTTAAATATTAAAATATTACAAGATATATTATTTTTTCTAATCTATCTAATGCAGTCAAAACCATTACATCAGCCAAGAAAAACTGTTACATAGCCATGTGAGAGAACTATTTTTAACAAATGTTAACATTTTTATTAGAATTTTGGGAAGCAAATTGAAATCTGTTTTCCTCTATATGGGCCAAACTACTTTCACATTTTCTTTCTGTCTGAAATATTCATGTGAAACATTTGTTTTGAAAAGATCCACTGGAAAAAATCTGATTTTACTCATGTTCTTGTATTAAATATGTGTGGACTTGCAAGTACATGAAAATCAGATGAAGAGGGGAAATCTTTATCCTAATGAATTCAAATTAATTCAGCACCTTTCACCGCTGATGTCTGCTTCTTTGTGAGTATAGACATGACTGCTGTTTACTGTAGCTGAAGAAAAGCTGAAAGCAGCTGTTGTAATTTAAAGCTCCTGTGATTTGCACTTTTCACTCCTGACACTGTCTTCATCGGAACGCTTCAGTTCTGAGCTACAAGAGATGTGCTTTTTTCCAACCTCTGCTGGAATGCCCACAGTCACTCTTGGCCCCTATTTGCAGATCTTCCTTCGTTTTCCCTTGACTTCACCGGAGCCTCTGATGAAACAAAATGGTTCCTGATAGCTGTCTGAAACAGTATGTTGAGCTTTATACTTGAAAGTACGCTTCAACTGAAGTAAGGGGCGGGAGGGGAATTCTCTTTTGTAATAGTGTGAAACTATTCTAGTGAGAACTATTCATGTGTCATTGATCAAAAGGATTAAGTTACACTGAAAAAAGACTCTATTATGGAAGATCAGATGTTTTGATTACATTTTCTAATCTCTTGCAGTAAAAACGTTTTCTCGTAAAACCATCTAGTTCTTTAGAGAAATGCTCCCCATCTAAGTTCTCACTACAGTGAATATTGTTTTAAAAATGCCAAATTAGAACCCCAAGTATGCAGTCAGTAATTGCAAAAAATGACTTCTTGTAGAGAAGTAGATCATTACAGAGAATGTAATGATATGAGAATGGAAGAGAAGGAAAAAGCTTTCTTAAGATTTAAGAGCTTTTCAATTCCAAATATGGGTCCACTACGTGCTGACCCTGAGGTAGCTTGAGATAAGCCACTTCTTTTTTACCACAGTTCCCAGCTGTGATTTGATCTTTTTCATGGGAGGAATGTGGCATTATTTCATCAGCTTTATCCTGATCACAGTAAGCCTAAAAGGTTAAAACCCATTTTCTTTCTAGAAATACTGAGCATGCTGAACCTTTCAGAATGACAGAGTAGAAATCCACGGAATGCAGGAGGGAATGCACCTCCCAAAACACTGAGCCCCACTGGTACAGGTATGCTGTGATGCCTCTGCTCCTGACATAAAGCTGTTTCAGAGCACTGACAGCAAGAAACTTAGTAAGTTATAAAGTTAATAAAAATACCACAGTAAATCTTCCTAACTAACACTCTAATATACAGCCAAAGTCCTCAGGATAGGCATCACAGCTTCAAACTTGAGATTCTGTTGCAGAAAAATGATATATAGATTGTGCGGAGCTATACAGCCTGCAGAGAAATTCACTTCAGCTGAAATATGCTCATCTCAGGAATTGGATCCTATGATGCTATTTAGAATCAAAACTGCAAAGCATCTTAACTGGAACAAGACAGAAACTAACAGTAAGGATTTTGATTCTTGAAGCTAGAACAGTGGATTTGTTAGGCTGAAGAAATAACATTTAGTATCAATTTTAATTTTTTTTTTACCCTTAAACTTTGTCTTTTTGTCAAATTACTCTTTAAGAAAGATAATAAACACAAGCTTTACACTCAGTCAACCCGATAAGAAAAAAAACCAAACAGGTCAATGATGTTTGCAAGAAAATCTTTTACAAAGATGTGAACAATAACAACTAGCCATGAGGATGTGACAATGTACTTCAGTATTATGAATCATATTTGTTAAAATGAGCTATTTGTTCCCAAATGCTGTTAGGCCACTGAGTCAAAACACGTTTCAGTTATTGTATATGTCCCATCAGAAACCTGTGAAACTTTGAAAAATATAGATCATGGCATCACAGAAATTTAATTGAGTTTAGACCAGTAACACCAAGGCTGACAAACAAGGCTGAGTTTTCACCCTTTTTTTTTTTACTGGAGACAAAATAATAAAGAGCTTTGAAATTTGAAAACAAATTTACTTAAACAGATCAAAATGAGTTAATGCGAGTTGGAATATTTTTCTTTTTAATGTATTAATTATAGGATCATCCATGTTGGGAGGGACTTTGGGAAGTCACCAAGCTAAACTGCTAAATCAAACCAGGATCAACACTGAATTCAGACCACTTTGGGTATTGTCCAGTCAGGTCTTGAAAACCTGCAAAGATGAAGAATCTACAGTCTCTCTGGCCAACTAGTCCCATTGCTTAATTATTCTCATGGAGAAAAAGTTCCTTCTTATACGTGGTCAGAAATTTTCCATTTCATTTTACATTCACTCACTGTCCTGCTGTGCACTTCATCAAGAAGTATAACTATCTTTCTCCTCTTTTAGGATCTGTCAGGCTGCTATTACAGCCTCCAAAAGACTTTTCTTCTGTAGGCTAAACAAAACCACTTTCTTCAGTGTCTTCTCAAAGGGGATAACCATACTGGTGACCCTCTGCCAGACAGTCAAGCTTTGCTGCCAGTCTCTGGACACCTCAACATCTTTCCTGCACTAGGGGCACACTGCTGGTGCACGTTTAGCTTTCTGTCCACTAGGACTGATAAGTCCAATTCAGCAAAGCTGCTAACCAGTCATTTAGCACTTATCTTGTACTGCTCCAATAGGTTACTCCATTCCAGCCACCCAACTTTGCTTTTGTCCTTGTTAGATTTCACTGGGAGCTGAAGTTCCCTTCAGCCATTTTTTCTAACTTGTCTAGGTCCTCAACAGCAATCACCCTCCAATTCGCTGTTATTCACGATCTTTTTAAGGGTACAGTACAGCTCTTCTTCCAGGTCACTGATAAAGATATTTAACAGGAGAGGCCCTCAAGAAACTCCACATGTAAGCACCTTCAAGGCAGATCTTGAACCTTTATGAAGAATCCCTTGAGGCCAATGATTGAGCTAGCTTTTCACCATTATGCTAGTACAATCCTCTAGACAATAACATCCCAAGTAGTTGGATACAAAGACACTGAGGATACCATACAGACACAAAGAAAGCAAAAAATCCTCTTTTCTGAGAGCCATCATTAATACTTAATTTTTTCTTTGACAGATTTGAGAGACTGTGAAGTAACTCACATTACAATTTAAATCTCACTTCAGTCTCCATGTAGTGAGTCACAAAGTTCTACTTAAAATCCAGGTACTATAATTCAAATCACCTACTAACTCAGTATTTACTATCAAAAATCAGTTTTCTAAAAGTGTAGACAGCTTTGTTTAACATTATGGCTCAAGGGACTTTTTATTTGGGAACCACTCAGCAACTATAAAATGTACTTCAGGTAGGAGAATGAAAATTATGACCAGAATGACCCTGCATTTTAGGTTTGGTTTACATAATCTAGAGTTTCTGCATTTTATACAGCAGCCTTAAACCCTACCTTCAGTAATAAAGTAAAAGGTCTTTATTTCTACCTTACTCACTAAACCTTCAACAGTGAAATTGTTCATACATATTACTAGCTGAGCTAAAAGGCACTGGCCTTTTATTTCAGAAATCCACATGTCAGTTTGTGTCACTAAATACCAAGGAAATGAAAGTGTCCCACAAAGATGATGAAGGGAGTGGAACATCTTCCTTATGAGGAAGGGCTGAGGGAGCTGGGTCTCTTTAGCTTGGAGGAGACTGAGGGGTGACCTCATTAATGCCTATAAATATATAAAGGGTGTCAGGAGGATGGAGCCAGGCTCATCTCAGTGTTGGTGAGTGACAGGAAAAGGAGAAATGGTTTCAAGCTGGAACATAGGAAGTTCCATCTGAATATAAGGAGGAACTTTTTCACCATGAGGGTGACAGATCACTGGGACAGGCTGCCCAGAGAGATTGTGGAGTCTCCTTCTCTAGAGACATTAAAGACCAAGTCTAGACATGTTCCTGTGTGACTTAATCTAGGTGATCCTGCTCAGGCAGGGGGGTTGGACTAGATGATCTTCGAGGTCCCTTCCAACTCCTAACGTTCTGTGATTCTGTGATTCTGTGAACTGGACACCTGTCATCTTCATATTAACTGAAATTGAGCATTCTAGGTCACAGATCATATTTATATGTTAATGATGGCAACAGATATGTCATATTCTACATGTAACTTATTCCTTTCCTGGAAGAAACCAGCATGTCCAAGTATCACAATGGGGTTGTCTTTTCTAAAATGAATATTCGGTATCTAGGTCCCAAAACAGTCATTTTAGTTAAGATTATTTATATCCCTGGACCTTTCAAATAGTTAATATTTGTCTTTATGGCAGTTCTTAATGTGATCACTATTTTTCTTTTTTTTAATAAACTCAAAATTTACTTTCCTTGTAGAAAGCAGAGTAGTTAATACAGACAGTTAAATAGTTCTCTGATGAAATCATGCTTCTGCTCAAAAGACAGAAAATAACATTGTTTCTTCGGGTGAGGATACAATCAAGAAAGAGAAGGTACTGTCTGTCTTCTAAAGCACCCAGATAATCAGCAAAATGAAATTTTTTCATCCAAAATGAAATTTTTGCTTTTTCTAGAAGACCATGTTTCTAGCGCACCTGGGAATATCTTAGTATGCTTGCTGTCATCTTGCTAAAGCTCTGTTTTGTATGACTATGATTGAGTATGGTTTGATAAATGCTACTACGACAGAATCACAGAATAATTTTGGTTGGAAAACCAAAGCCCTTTAAGATCACCAAGTCTGATTGTTAACCTAGTACTGCCAAGTCCAACCACTACATCAGGTTCCTAAGCACCACATGTACACATCTTTAGAATAACTCCAGGGATGGGGACTCAACCACCTCCTTGGGTTGCCTGTTCTAACAATTAACAATTAACAATGCTTTCAGTGAATAAAGTTTTCCTAACATCCAAACTAAACCTCTTGTGCACAACCTGAGACCATTTCCTCTTGTCCTATCACTTGAGAAGAGACTCACATGGTTACAGCCTTCTTTCAGGGAGTTGTAGAAAGTGTAAAGTCTCCTTTTCTCCAAGCACTAAAGAACCCCAGCTCCCTCAGCCACTCCTCACAAGACCTGTCCTCTAGATGCTTTACCAGCTTTTCTGCCTGCCCCTGGATGCACTCCAACTTCTTAACACCTTTCTTGTAGTGAGGGGCCCAAAAGTGAACACAGTTTTCAAGGTGCAGCCTCACCAGAGCTGAGTACAGGGGAGTGAACACTTCCCTAGACCCGGTGCTCACACTTTTTCTGATGCAAGCCAGGATGCTGCTGGCATTCTGGGCTGTTTGGGCACACTGTGAGTAGTCTGCAGATCAGAGAACTGAAGGCCCTTCTGTTGCAGAAGTCGCAAACTTTTAACAAAGATGACAATGCTGTGCCCTTCCTAATACATGAGTCACACTGTCTTTGAGACAGGAGTGCTTGTGGGGTGCCACTAACTTCTTTCCTGTGCATTCATACTTGTCTAAAGTGTAAATTTAAAGAAAAAGACCATATCTGAAGTCTTCAATGCCCAGGAAAGGAAGTAGGAAAGGCTAATTAGAAATACTGAATACTTCAATCTATAATCCACTGGTTCTTACAAACCCTGCCATAAAATCCCATACAGGAAATTCCATCACAATGACACTTTGTTTCATATCTACACATATTTGTGTATGTGCATATGTGCTTATTTTGTTGCAAAATTTTAAAATCAAAAGACTAATTAAAAAAAATTATAGTCAGTCTTTAATATTGAGTACAAGTAACAAAGCAGATTCCATCAGCCTGAAAATACTTCTCTCTTGTAACCTCTCAGCAAGTTCAGCTACAGATGAAAGCAAAAGAGGAACCTGATTCTTCTATGATCAAAATAAGGCAGTGCATTTTTTTCAGTGATTAATTTTGTGGAGAGATAATCATAACAATAGTAATAATAATTTGTGTTCATTCCCTGTTAAGCTGCACTTCTACTGCATCTTTAGAAGTGTTCTCATTTTTACTGTGTTTCATTTTACTGCATCATAGATAATGAGCATGAAAACTTGTCTGTTCAGATTACTGCTACAGGTCAATTTGTTACAACTTTTTCCATCCAAGGACTTGTAGAAAAGTTTAACTCATTAAATGTTTTCAGAAAAGATACATAAAAACTACTAAGCTTTTAGCTTACTCCTCTACACAAAAGTATTTTTATTTCCTCTTTATATGACTCAAATCTGCCCTGATATTCTCCAATATTGTTTTCAATGATCTAGTAGAGGAGTGACCCATTAAAATGCACAAAAGGCCTAGCAGGCACAGCAGAAGCTCAATATGAAAATGGGGAGCTCCTGATTGAGTACATACACAAAAAGCAAGTACATGGAAAATGAAAATAGAGTCAAGCCATCCTGGGAGGAATCCAGAAGAAATCTACAGGACCAGAATTAGGAAATCCAAAGACCAGATGAACTTGGAGTGGGATATAGAGGATGACAATAAGGACTCCTGCAGGTACACTGGTAACAAAATGGGAAACCAGTAATGGGCTTACTCAGTGACACAGAGGACATGAGGACAAATGACATGAAAAAAAGCTCCAAGGCATTCACTAAATTTTTTGTCTCTTTACTGACAAGGTCTGACCTCAGAATATAAAAAAAGCTTATGTGACATCCATCTTCAAAAAGTGCTTGATGGAAGATTTTGAGCACTACAGACTGGTCAAACTAACTTCTGTCCCTGGAAAGATTATGAATCTTTCTCTAAAGAATATACATGAAGGAGAATAATGTGACTTAGAACACTTACCACAGATTTACCAAAGGCAAATTACATCTGATCAACCTGATAACTGCTGTGATGAGATGACTGCCTGTATGGCCAAGGGAAGCGCACTGGTCATTGTTGACTTTGACTTTACCTAGGCTTTTGGCACAGTCTGCTATTGTAGCTGTAGATAGATTGGGACAAACCCACAACGAGTTTGCATATGACACTTGTGTAGAGGGAGAGGATGATATTCTGGAGAGCGGGGCTGCCTTTCAGAGAGATATTGAGAAATGGACCAACAGAAACCTCTGAAAGTTCAATAAAGACAAGTGCCAAATCTGGCTTCTGGAAGAGAATAAGCCAATGTAGTGGTAAAGGCTGGAGACTGATTGGCCAGAAAACCACTTAGGAAAAAAGGACTGGGAGTCTTAGTGGCCCATAAGTTGAACATGACTAACTAGTACAAGACCAACATTGACATACTGGTGTGAATATAACAGAAGTTCAACAAGATGGTGAATGGGGTGGAGCACCATCAGGAGAAGCTGTGTTCAGCCTGAGAAAGCGTGCAAAGTGATGTCCAGTCACAGAGAAGTCACACCCAAACTTCTTGTGCACACAGTGAAGGACACAAGGAAACTGCCTTATGTTGCAGCAATGAGAACTGTGGTCAGATATAAAGAAAAAACCGGTCACAACAATCATGGTAGTCTAGACATTGAGGAATCTCCATCTTGGGAAATATTCAACATTTACCTGTAAAAAACACAAGCTACCTGATCTAACTCTGAAATTAGCTTTGCTTGAGCATGGCATTGGACTCCCAAAGGTTCCTTCCAACCTGAATTATTCTGTGGTTTCATGATTTTTGTTTTCTTGCTTCAGTTACTGGCATGGTCTTAAACAATCTTAGCACTGTTACACAGAAAATGACATTTCCTCTTAACAGTGACAGTGTCTGTTACTCAGGACTCATCTGATCACATTCAAATGTTGATCCCTCCCCTTTAAGATCATGGGCACAACCCTTGCCTTCTGACCACATTACAATATTCATCTCTTCCCTAAAGATCATAGGCATGATCCTTTATCTTCTGACCTTTGAAACTTGTCTCTGAGAAGGGAATACTCTCACTTCTACAAGCCCATTTTAGTCTATGCAAAATCCAACTTCTTTCTTTAATTGTCTATCACTCTAACTATATCACTAGTTAGACCACTAAACATCTTTACCGTTGGGGTTTTTTATCATTTTCTTTGTTTAAATTGTACCAGAACTGTGCATTTCCTTATCTATTCATGCATCTACTGTTGTGTGCCTACACAAGTAGCTTGGCTGTCTGGTCTTTAAAACATTTCTAATGACTCATTTTTGCCATTCCACTTCGAAGAGATTAGATGACTAATAACAGTTAGAGGGACAATAGGAAAAGCGGGTTAACTGCAATCTATGACACCAAATAAAAGCTTTGTTGCAGCTTAGCTTACTGTTCCCTTACATCTCTTCAGAACAGTGAAAGAATTTTCCTCTACCATGGCAGGCACCTGACGTCAAGAGGGAAGCTTGAACAGAAACCACACTTAAACAGATCTGTACCAATAAAAGCAGAGATCACACTGTCGTATTTCTGTCCATGTCAACCTGACAATGCCAAATCTCTGACTCTGACCACTGAAGCTGCTGCTCATTACAACTGTACTTTCCCTTTACTTCTATTAAATAAGTTGCAGCCTTTTTCCAGGAGAAAATTTCCTGTTCTCCTGTATCAAAACACGTAGAGCTCCTATCATCACAAGCTGTAAGAAAAACCACTGTGGTGTTTTTATTTAGGCTAAGTATCCTCTCATCATATTACACGACAGTTCTTCCTGATCTCCACAAAACACTTACAGTAAAACCTTATTATAACTGGTGTATTTTAACTGATGCATGTACCATGTAAGGCAGCAGTGAGGCAGTTAGAGTAAATTCGCTCAAAGGTGAAAGCACTACTAATGTGAACACTGGGAACTTCTACCAGCTTTTAATTAGGGTAGGCATACAATGACTGTATATGCTATCTCTTTTGTCTTGGGTCTGTTCATAACAGCAACAGAATTATTTGCAGACTGAATGTAAACATTACCCATTTTCTATGGGAGTCAGAGAGAACACCACTTCAATGAACTCCCTGCAAAATGTATAAATTCTGTAACAAGATATTTCAGAAATATATATATACACACAGTAGAGACTTAATGCATACTACTAAGCACCACAACTGTAGTTTGAAGAGCAATCGCTTTAAGTCTTTATTGGTATAACTCCACTTGCAAAGCCAAGAGTGAATCATGGTTTACATATGTAAACTACCCTCCTGAAACGTATCTACTACATAAAAGTAGAATTCTTTCCAAACTTTTCCTAACTACTCTACATACTTTAACTGACCATAATCCCACATGTCCATATAAAGGGGAAATTAAAAAAAATATATATATATTCAGATAGTTTTCTATCCAACTGATGTAGATGCTTCCAAAAGATGATTATCCTTCTCTTTTCCCTCCTTCCTTCGTTTTTTCAATAAATAGATTAAATGTAAAGTTTGATCATTATCGATTCCATCTATTGATTCAACTTTTTATGTCTTGACAACCTAAAATAAGGGATAGTATGTGACAGTAGAGGCAACTGAGAATAATCACATTTCCTTAGATTCAGTAAAAAGAAATCCTGTAAAGATAACCTGATGCAACCATCCAATTGCATGGTCTTCCCAATGAGTGTGTATTTCTATTCTTCCTTTTCAATGGTATAAAAAATTATAGAGTATATAAAGGGAAATGTTTCTTTTTTAAACTTCCTATCTAATTCCAAGTTAGATTTCTTTCTGGCAACAGGCACAATATAGCCACATTTTGGAGCCAGTCTGCAACTATCAAAACCAACCTAAGAAATAATTTTAACTACTGTATATAGCAATAAAAAAATTCAGAACTGTACTGAAGAAAGTATGAGTATTGAGACTTTGAGTTGGAGCTTTTAATGGGAATAAAGCAAGTTCAGTAAAAAAGATGGTTTGTATTTACTTATAGGACTCTGAGCAAATAAAACAAGATCCCAACTGTATTTTCAAAACACTTCATGGATGTGATTAATCAACTTAGAGTAACAGAAAAGGTATGAATAAACAGAAGATATCTTCCTTTTTAATCTAAACCTGTACATATTGTGTTCTTAATACTTTAGAAACATTGTGATGGATGTACTTGCCAAATGACCCGTTGGTATTATATGAAATTATACATTGGAAAGGATTCAGTCAGCAACAACTGAGAAACAACAGGACAATGTCGACTTGCTTGGGGCAAAGTAGTTCAGTATAAATTGCAAAGAACACAAAGAGTACTTCCTTGTAAGACACCATTGCAATTTCTACGTTTGGTTTTTAACTGGAAGGCCATTACATATGTAAAGAAAAAGAGGACTGACAAAAGAACACATTCAAAGTTTTCTAGCCATCTGTTACAAAAGCAGATCTAAATGAATGGCATGCAACATGTTTATAACAGAGGGTTTATTTCTGTAGGTGATTTTTAGTGAAACACAAGGTAATCGAGCAGTGTTCTGAAGCCAGAAGCCATGGTGACTCAACATATCACTAAATCTGAGCTGAAAGGCTTCCTCATATGCCAGCCCAAAAGATGAAGAGGTACAACCACAACATTTATTTAAGTAAGGACCCCACTGCCAAGCAAATGGGTAGCACATTTTGAGTTCTACAGAATGCGTGTTTGGGAAAATACCCCATCCCTGCTATCGTGTCAACCAAATAAAGCTTTGTGAAACTGAAGTAGTTTAAAATACACATAATCTCCACTAAGAAACATATGTGTGATTAAATTATGTATTTGAGAAATACAGATGTTTTGAATGTTAGGTCAGGGTCATATCATAGCAGGTAAATTTTGCTAGACGCAAAGCAATACTGACATTAGGGCAGTGTAAATAACTCCTAGTTTTGCCAAAAATTCGATGCATTATCACATAAGTGGAATTTTATCTCATTTCTTTGTTTAAAAAAAATCTCAGAAAATTTTCAAGACTGCTTCTATTTTTGAAGATC
Organism: Heliornis fulica; assembly: GCA_013399135.1. Classification (NCBI taxonomy): domain Eukaryota; kingdom Metazoa; phylum Chordata; class Aves; order Gruiformes; family Heliornithidae; genus Heliornis; species Heliornis fulica. The sequence continues at coordinate 10,755 of VXBZ01011609.1, read as the reverse complement.
TTACTTTCCAAGATACCTGAAATCCTCCTGGTTTCTTTCTCGTTAAATTAGTAGTCTTTATCATATCACTCAATGTGGTGATATTGGCTAGATTTTCCATGTAGGAGAAAGAACACATAAACTTGAATTTCTAAACCATTTGTTCTAATTAATTTCACGGTCTCTTAAATTTATGAATGGACCGAACTCCAAATTTGGACCTGTGCTGTGCCAAAATCAATTTGAGTTATTTGTCAAATGATCAATTTTGCTAATCTGAAAGATTTCTACTGTATATTATATCACCTAGTGTATCTGAAGCAATACTGCACATCATTCTTTATTGATTTTTGAGGCAAACTGTCTCCCAAATAGTAAGTGGTCTGTCAAATTTATATTGAAAATATACTCAGCTACTAAGCTTTATTGAAATTCCTATTGCAATGGAACATGTAGTTTTCAGACCAGAATATTCCACTGCAGGCTAATAATTATGCTATGACATTTTGAAATAGTGACAGACTCATGTCTAATCTTTATTGCATCAATTTTACCAATTGTCCTAAGTAACTTTCAAGCACTTTCAGATTACTTACACTGATTATCTTTCCTCGCTTTTCTGAAAATTTAGTTACATTATAGATGTGATTCTTCTAAAGCCCTTCAGACATCTGGTGAACATTTGGCATGATGTGTTTTATCTGATTTTACCCATCAACCTGAATAAAAAATAGAATTCTAATGCATGTCTATATTTGGTAATGAAGTCAATGCATTACACAAAAAGTAACAGCAATATGTACCAAAACGAGATGACCTCATTCACGGACTTTAAAGAATGCTCGTGCTGTTGTTATCTGTTGAGAAAAAGCTCTTGCATTATGTCTTTTTTTCTCTTCTTTGTTTCCACTCCCCTTCAAATGATGGCATCTTCAAATTCCCTGTATCATATCTTTCTTTCAGTGCAGATCTCATCATTGAAACTAGAGTAGTGCTAGCCTATCTGGAAATTCTTTATTCTCAGACCCTGAATATCTGTCCAAAACCAGTTGTCCGCAGTGACTCCTGAATGTGACACGTGCAATAACACCTGGTCAACATGACCCAAGGAGTGATGCACTCGCGTAATAATTCCTGTTTCTTGAAGCAGTTACTGTAATGAACATTGCCAGCAACATTTCCCTTCATATAAAAGACCTTCCTAACTAACAATCTTACATATCTTTTATTAAAAACTTTGCTAGGGAATTTCTGGTATTCATTCTCTGACATATTCTTAACACCAATGCATAGCTACAATAAAGAATCCTTTAAGACTGCAGAAGACTGCACTATCATGCAGTGTCACTACACTAAACAAATCTGTTTTCAAAGTGTTGCTAGGTGCAAATGAGGGTATTTGTTTTCATTATGTACTTACATAGAGGAAAGCCAAAGGGTTATGTTCCAGGGGAATTGGTCAGTTTGTATTGTTCTGAAAGCACTTTCTTTTCTTCTTTTTAATAGCTACAGTGTTTTGAAGCTATTAACTGATAACATACTTCAAAAGAGAGTTTATGCCTATGAATATGAATATACTAAAGAAAAAGAAGTCCAGTGCTCAGAGCTGCATGATACTCTAAATACTGCACTGAAATGACCTACTGATGACAGGATATGCTCAGCTGCCATGTTAAGACCCAAACCATCATCAACTGATATAGTGATATTAACACAGACAAGCAGTAAAAGAATTCTCACAGTTAATCTTATTTAGATGATGTGGACATGGGACACTGGGGCAAATCCTCAGTATTTTAAACTGGGATCTGGACGGCTAACTAAAGTTGGGGATATAGTACAGATGTTGGTGAAAGCTGAAAAATGGAGACTACGTATTTTATATAGAAGGTATTAATAGCTTCTAAAAATAAAAATTTCACTCAGTTCTGAAAATTTAATAACACTGTTTCCATAAGTGAAATACCTCAGTATGAAATTATCCTACATATGATTTGTCTTTTTTGTTTTAAGTACATTAAACTAACGTCACCATAATTTCTTAGTTGTCCCATTTTCCAACTGACCAACTGTCAGTTACTATTTCTAGATACAATTACAAATTCAGCACAGAATGTGGCAAAATGAATGTGGAACAGATTGAACACTGAGGGAAATCTAACCGATATAGCTAGCAGAAATGAAAATGTTGCAAGCCTGCTGACAGATTGGAAAGGAGTAGAAAGAAGCCAAATGAACTGACAAATGAAGCCAGAAAACTTGACAGCAGGGCACAAAAAAAGCTAGACTTATAGCAACTGGAGTATAATAGTGATTTTTAAAATGCATCCCTACTCAAGGCATGCATGATCATACAGAACAATCTATAGATATTTATATATTAGAATACCATTACTGTTATTAACAAATTAGGAACTAAGAAAATTATCTCTACACTTCACACGGTATTATAATTAATTTAAACTGAAAGAAACAAAACTGAAAATACTCACAGTTACCTAAAATAATGGGAATTTTCAGATGGAAAATGTATTACATAATCTGCCTACAAAGAAAATCAGAGTAAAAAAGTGGCATGTGTTGGTCACTTCCTTATTCTTGACCAATTCTAGGATTCAGTTTCAGCTAAAATTTTCTATTGAATTTCCTTGTTCTTAAAATGTTGGTCTTTCCAGGTGTACTGCCAGCAACACTTTTGTAACTACTGTATACTGCTAGAGATTGGTAACAAAATGTCCTTTGGTCCCATAGCTCCCATCCAAGGCAAATGGAAAGTTAGATCCACAGAGACCATAAACCTTAAGTGCACTAAAAGATCTCTATCTGATGCTAAAGATTCTGATTTTTTTTATATGCATTAAACTCTGTTCTGGCATGCTTCCATATCTGATAGAAGAGACATTAAGTCCCTTGTGCAAATCTATAGATATAAGCTAAATGCCCACTGTGGTCCCAGGTGAGCATACATTTAGTCCATAAACACTGACCAAGGTATTTGCTCTCCACTTCCAGAGGTAGTTAACTGTAACAATTCCTTTGCTTCTGTTCATAGGCATTGTTCTGCCACCATAGTCTAGGTAGATGAACTTCCTTTCTGTAAAAGACATTTAGTGTATGCCACTTCTACATTCCAGTAGTTCAGAGATTATTTATTTTTAATTGCAGTTTCTGTAAGGTTTCACACATTTTTGAGCTACATACTTTCCATATCATCTATGTCTGTGTCTTTAACAGATATAAAAGACATAGCTGTCAACTCATTTTACATAAATTTTTAGACCAAGGAGTTCCATGAGGTGTGCCAGATGTCCTCTTCATTTAAATCAAAGTATAGATATAAAAGTACTCCACTTTCAAATGGTGCCCAAGACAGCCTGTTCCTTTTGCATCCACCTGGAAGGGGTAAAAATGTAGCCCCCTCGGGTTTTTTTTGTAAGTGAAAAAGAGCGGAGAAATCAGTGAATGGCAAGAACTTTACATTTGCCTTTAACTTAAGGTCTCAAGATGTACTTTACTGTTTAAAAGGCTTCTTAAAAATCCTGGGATCAAGAAAGTTGCTCTCTCAAATACCACGTCAGTCAGCATTAGCTGTGGCATTATTTTAGACAAACTAAGATTTTCAGTAGAAGTATTACTCCTCTAATATCGTTTTACCAAGGGTAATGAAAGTAATTACAAATCATATCACACAAGGCTGTGTTTCCTTTCCCATATGAATGACACAGTATCTAAAAATGGTTTCACTCCCCTTCCAAGGAATTCATGTGTGATGTAGTTGATGCAGAATTTCTTCTATGACACTCGTACTCTCAAAAATATTTAGATATCTCACTCCAAGGAACTACAAGAACTAGCTATTACCATTCCTAAAATCTAAACAAACCACCTTTGACATATCAATGCAAATGTAAGTGGATCAAAAATGAGTATTAAACATTTAACTCTTACAATGAAGTGAAATTTGAAGTCAAAATGTAGAAAATTAAAAAAGTTCTACTCAAAGTAACTGAAAAACTGTACTAAAATCTTCTATATCCTTGATCTTATTCTTAAATTACAACTTAGTGGCTTACATCCATTTAATTTTCAGTAAAATCACAGAAAATAGTGGCTTTAGCAAAGCAGATTTCTTCCTAACAAGTAGTTTAACACTTACGGTACCTTTTCTTTGACAATATTTCTGTTCTACAGAGTACTTACAACAGTTGTATTTCAAATTAAAACTAAGAAAGAAATTAGAAATACCATTTTAAATACAAACATTTCTTTCAGCTAACTTTTAGAAGCTTTCAAAAAATATCTCCTACGTGACTTATAACACTTTTTCATAACACTACAAGAGGACAATTTCAAAAAGAACATGCGTAGCCAGCATATATAATTAAATACTATGAACCTTTATGCATCCAGTGATTCAGCAGGATGTAGGTTAAAGCTGCACATAATTACAAAGAGCATTAAAATGCTACGAAATTTTGGAGTACAGTTCATATAAATATTAAATCATTCTCAAAAACTGTCAAGCCACAGTTTAAATTTCTGTTGTGTAACTCCTCAATAGTTGGTGGTAAGTGGACTGTGGCAACCAGATAAGTTTGTGGGTTGTTTGGGTTTTTTTGCTTACTGGTAACATACCACTAATATTTAATTGAATTGCTTTGTAAAGACAAGAAAAAGAGGGTTATAGAAAAGAAAAACCTTCCTTTCAATGGAGCAGTTTAAGAGAACATTCTACTGGGGGTGAAAGCCAAAAAAAAGCTTTCTAGGCATCTTTTATCTGTAAACTGCAAGCATCTATTTATAGTTATTGCTATTATCCTAGTTTTGACATTTTGTTAAAAAAAAACACAAACACTACAATTCATTACTCCTAGTAAATGTTCCTGTGTCTAAATTTACCTTCACTGAAGTTCTATCTCTTTTCTGACTACTCCTAACTCTGTGGGCACATATGTGATTAAAATCTGAAAAAGCCCTACTATATACATAAGTACTGCACAAAAAGGCATAAATATGACAGCAGTGAAAAACCTGTCTTAATACTCTCTTCCTAACTATTCAAGCTTTATTCTTACACAAAATGTATCTTATTGCTTGTGATTAATTTGCTATCCCTAGTAGTATATTTTATTGCCTACTCATAACTTTAAAATACATTCAGGAAGTTTCATTACTCCAAGGGAGTCAAGAAATACAAAATTTAATAATCATAGATTATAAATAATCTCTAGCTCCGGCAACCAGGTTGTAGATTCATGGTGACTTCCATCAGGAAGGAAAATTCAGATTAAAGTCACTGCAGTAACTTTTTCCCTGTTATCCTGGCTCTTATGTAGCAGTTGAAGGAAAACATTCACTCTTAGAAATAGTTTTTGATAAACGAATTAAAATAATTACAAAGAAGAAAAGATTTTCCCTCAGGAAATTTCCTGCGCTGACCCAAATCAGGGTGGGGGAATATTGGGGGAATACTGATCCTATACTGTGAGTAAATCAGCCGAGCTCAAGTTAAAGCTGAATTTCTCATCACACTGTTACCTCAAATACATTACAGAGAATTTGATTTTTTTACTGAGGTGGTTTCCTGTATGTTTGTCTTAACATACTATCTACTCCACAAAAGGCTCAAGATATCCAGTATTTGGCAGGTTAGCATTACTGGAAGAGCTTCTCCAATTGCATTTTTCTTTTTTCTCTTCAGAAACGTGTAAAATTTCTTAAGGTTTCTTTTCTAATTGCTTTGTTGCTTTTTATTTTAGAGGCAAAGGGGAAAATGTCACAGCATAAGAGCCTTGGAAATTTAAAGCTGAGTTAGGGGACTGAAGGGACAAATTCAAACCCTCAGTTTTTTTACTAAGCTGCACAAAGCGTGAAAGAAACTCCAGAATGCACTGTAGCTCACACCAGGTAATTGTACAACTTAGTGGAGCAGATCTAAGCACACACTGTCCTAAAGGAGTGTATGGCTATTTGCACATCTCTCATAGTCATAGACAATCGTGACTGCACATCCAAGACAGAGGTGACTGCACATGTAATAGAAATAACCAGCTTTTATGCTGACAGCTAGTAATGACAGCAGGTAGCTGCTGAAATAGTTTTGCCATATTCCCTTGTGGAGGACCAAAATGTAAAACAGCATGTGTTTTTCCAAGTCTTCTCTTAAGAATACTGCCCCTAAGGCTATCTCTGTACTAGTACTGTAGGCAGGGCTCGGGTAGTAGGCTTGAACAGTGATGTAACATCATCCACACTTATTTGCCAGCAGAACTTGCAGTGTGCCTTTGGTCTTTGCAATCTAGCCCAATCTAGCAACTCCTCTAGACGCTTTCTGGGCATGGTGCATCACGTCAGACAGGGACTGCTAGCAGCAAGTGGTATGGGTGAGGCATGGAGTGAGCTAATAGCCAACACCTGGTTTCATCTGACTGCTTATGTAGATAACTATGTATTCCAACACAATATGGATACACAAGGCCAGTTATTCACAGAATTTTAACACCTTAATTTAACCTTATGCACACTGCTTCAAAATAAATACCATTACCTTTAAAGATAGGCTCATGTGAAAGCTCTTTGGCATGAAAAAAAAAACAACAACCCTGAGGTTTAAAGAGCTTCCACTACACAAATAACAATAAAAAAAAAGTTATTAAAATAGTTAGTCAAAGAAGCTACTTTCCAGATTTGTATAGCGAAACTTTCTCATCCCCTAGACAGAGCCTCAGATGAGAGCAAGTATTTCAAATGGTTTTCTGGAGGCACCTACTTTCCAAACCAGGGTAAAGATTTATTTAACAGCGTAGACATAAATTCCTTACCTGTGCACGAAGATCCTGTTTTGAATTTATATAGAGATGTTTCATTTGCTTCTAAGTGGTTTGTGGTAGCTACACAATGCAAATTGGTACAAAGGCCTCGGAGCTTTTGCTACTGAAACCGGCAATGTTCACCAAAGCAACACTGTGCAGAAACACAAGCATTCCTGGGAGGGCTCATGCCTAAATTTTGCTCCCTAGCTAACAAATCCTGCCCTTCCAGACTGCCTGCTGGCTTGGGTTTGGTGCCATGCTGAACTGGTTCTACTACTTGTGGCTGAGGTAATACCTTCATCTAACCTGTTCAAGAACCTCTGCAGTTTTGCTCAAGTGGGCAATTTAAAGAGTCCTCCTAGTCCTTCATCTACAGGTGAAACTCATGGTCACGTTCATTGCCAAAAAGCAAATCTTGCATTAGATGGATCAGCTCTGTGATCAGTTATGGCAATTTCTACACTTGATTTCACCCACAGAAATACTAACATTTGAGTTTCAATGAGAAAAACAATAAAAACGTAGAATTTCATAACTTCTCATTAGTTTCACTTAATAATTAAGAAATTCAGTATAAGCCATGGGCCTTCTATCTGCAGGGCAGGAAACCTTAAGTAAAATTACTTTGGGCAGTAAGAACTGAGGAACAGAAACTGAACCAAGAACAGAAAAGGCAAGAAAAATTTTGATGCAACCACACGGGCAGCAAAAGCAATTGCCCTTAGTTATTGTGTCACGGAACGCAAAGCTAAAGCTAATCCCCTTAGCTTTCCCACGTGAAAGGGGAATCCAAAACTAATCCTTTTAAAGCAGCTATACCACATGAAATGGGGTGTTTAAACAAATCCCCTTAATCATCATGGCAAGAATCAGGGAGCTAAAGCCAATCCCCTTAGCTGGCCTACATGAAACAGGGAACCAAAGAAATCTCCTTAGTTATGCTAGTGTAAATAATGAACTCCATCAGCCTACTAAACTATTGTGATATAAAATTATTAGTAACGTAGAGTTCTAACATGCCATGACCCAACATGGGTATGCAGTAATGTTTATGGTACAGTAAGATGAACATTACTAGCCAAATTTTATGGCTAAAATTTAGTAAATTTGGTAAAATATGGTAAATTACATGTCCAATGCTCACCACTTCGTGATTTACTTACTAGTCATAAGCATAATGGGAGGATATCTACATATCAGAACGTTTGAGCTCTTCCTTAAGATAATTAAGTAACTGAGAGTATTCATCATAGTATGGAAAGCTGACAAAAAGTGCTACCAAACCTGCAGAGAAGTCACTGAAAAAGACCATGTAACCACATAATTTAGGTTTTGTGTCTGCTAACTTAAACTATGCTACTTTTGTTTTTACTTACTCTAGAATATTCCCAGTTTTTTAACACTACTAATCAATTCCAAAGGAAAACTAACAAGACTCCTTAAAATAACAACTGCTAGTTGAATTCACACATATTTGTTCCATTTAGTGATAGGCTTGTTTAGGAGTCTTTATCGGCTTGGTTGCTTAAACAGATCTGGTTGATAAAGATTATTCCCCCAACACTAAGACACACAGAGGCAGGTTCACCTCGACCTTCATACTCTCTTAGTGTATCAACTGGAAAACTCTTGGTTATTAAATATAAACAACCACCAACCCAAAAGCTCATCAAGCCTCCAGAAATACAAAATTAAACCTGTATCATTTTGCCAAGTAAGACCATCCATTTCTGTCCATTTCAAGGTTATATGCTTGTCCTAATAAATGTCAGCTAAAATATCTGCATTCTTTGAATGTTCTACAGCTCAGCAACACTTGTGATATTCCAATCTATATCTGCAAGTCACGTATTATGTTTTAAACTCTTGGGATGGGATTCTTTTGATTAAATACAACAGAGGAGGATTATCCTCTTAAATTTAAAATATAGTTATAATCTTTATTCATAAATGCCTGGATTTTCTACTTGGTTGTTCATATAACTGTGATTATAAAAATAATTTAATTTCCTTATTATCTGTCAATAAACATAACTATTAACAACCTATCTTCCAATTTTTTAAGTATCTTATTAGGATTACGTGAAGAGCATCCTATTCTGGTATGACTGCTTAAATAAATACATAATCCATGTGGCAGAGGCCTCTGTACTTGCTTGGATCACTTTGTAGGGTGTGCACATTAAATCATGTGAGCAAATTACAGTGTCGTGGTGGTCTAACCTTGGCAGGATATCAGGTGCCCTCCAAGTTGCTCTATCACTCTCCTCCTCAGCAGGACAGAGAGGGAATTAAAAACAAGATGGCAAAAACAACTCCAACCTTATGGGTCAAGACAAAGGCAATTTAACACAGGAAAAGCAAAAGACGGCACGTAGAAGCAAAGCAAAGGGTTATTCTCATTTCCCATCATTGGCTGATGTCCAGTCACTTCCTGGGAAGCAGGGCTTCAGTACACACAGCAGCGGCTCCAACAGACAACCACTGTAAAAAAACAAATGTCTCCCCGCTTCCTCCATCTATGTCTCAGCTTCTTACTGCTGAGCAGACATCACATGGTATGGAATACCCCTTTGGTCAGCTACGGCCAGCTGTCCTGGCTGTGTCCCCTCCCAAGACCTTGCCCACCCCAGGCTATTTCTGAGGGGGTTACACTTGCTGGAGACAGAGCCTTAGAGTGTCCCAGGGCTGCTCAGTACTAGCTATAACCCTGGTGTGTTACTAATACCCAGACAGGTACCAACACCCAGTACAACACTATGAAAGCTGCTATGGGGAAAACTCCATCTCAGCCAGACCCAATACAGTGTCTCTTCTAAAATCTCAAGTTTTCAATGCTTTATATTTTGGACTAGCAATTGCTGCACACTTTAGATGTTAATGTACCCCAGAGAAACATTTTCAAGCTCCAGAATTGTTCTAGAGGTTTAGAGACAGACATCTACTGGCAGAGAGAGCAAAACAGAATTTCTTCAACATTATGTTTTCAATCCATCTGGAGTAATTTTTTGCAGCAGTCTTGGGACTAGTTTTACTACTCTGATGTTTATAAAAGGGCCAGGATCTCATCCCAGCCTTGAATTCACAGAAGACTTGTGTCCTGGCTTTGGCTGTGACAGAGTTCATTTTCTTCCCAGCAGCCGGTGGAATGCCGTGTTTGGGAGCTGGGGTGAGAGTAGCTCTGATTAACACCCCGATGTTTCTGGTTGTTACCCAACAGTCAGGGACTTCTCAGCTTTTCATGCTGTCCTGAAAACGAGAAGGTGTGGAGCACTCAAGAAGCTGGGAGTGGACACGGCCAGGATAGGTGTCCCAAACAGGCCACAGAGATATTCCATACCGTGACATTATGCTCAGCATAAAGGGGGCTGGTGGAGGAGGAGCCCACAGCTCCAGGATGCACAGCTCAGGCAAAGTCCAGCTTCAGGACGGCTCTGAGCTGTACAGTCTGAGTTGTGCAGTTTGGTGTTAAACTGCATTGTGTATCACCGGTTTTGTATATTTTGCTATACGGTCCTGTTCTTATTTCTCCTTCCCTTTGCTGTCCCAGTAAACTGACTGACCTTGTGCCAAGTTTTTGCTTTTTTTTTCTTTCTTTCTGTTTCCCTCCTAAGCCCCTTAGAGACTGGTAGCATAGTGCTCAGCTGCTGACTGGGGAAAAACCAAAGACAATCCTTTCTGGCACCCAACATGAGATGTGAAGGGTTGGGACAATCATAGAAGTGACCTGATCACATTAAAACCAAACTTGTGACAAACATTATTTAACTAGTCTCTAGTCACAATGATCACAGGGCTGTGGTACTTAGGTGGGTACTTGTTGTATGTAATCCTTGCAGTGCTGTTTGCCATCTTCGGGAGTGGGCTCCTGTTCCTCCTTTTACTGCACTGTGTGATAGCAGCCTATGGTACAACAACATCAGTGATCATGAGCTTAACCTGGTATAGAATCACAGAATCATAG